>OZ001643.1:18418762-18957231 GCA_963924145.1 Pyrausta purpuralis | reverse complement strand
TTTTACCTAAAAAACAATAACATACATGGGCAAATAGTTACACACTATACCAGTAGTACTAAACAAGCAAAACTATTTTTAATTACTGATAACGAAAGCAGGTAGTGTTATTTTGATTTGAATAGTATTGAATTTTTATTTAAGTATGGATCTCGTTGTAAGAGTTAACTTGTTAATAAGTGCATGACCTCATGATTCTACCCCTTCATGACATCACTAAGACTATGAATAAGTTTAATTGCGAATAAGTATCTCCTACCTCGATGTTATATGTGTGTGAAATGAAAATGATAAAACTTTATCGGAGTCCTTAATTTTTTCCAACATGTACTCATAATGAGTTAATGCTCTACCACTAATCGATTTCGAATACATTGGTCGATAAAATCAAACAAAACCGCTTATATCTTATCTATTATTCTATTCGGATCGCTTGCTTGCTTTCATTTAACATTTTAATGTTTATTTCTTCTACCGCAACTATGAAATGATCTTGCTTAGTACCTACGTAAATTTGATATAAACCCTTTTGCAGGGGGCGACTCTACAGAGCATACGCATGTAGAGCCGCTTATAAATACTGTTATGAAAGTAGAATAAAATAGCGTATAGTAGCTGTTGTCCGTACGTAACGTACGGACAACAGCACGTGAAAGTAAACACTGCGGTATCTTATTCACTTGTAATAAGGGCTAGTTTGCAACAAAAGTGGGTAACCTGATGTGATTTCATTGCTGAGCGGTTTTGGGTGTTCAGATACCTTGAGGGTTAACAGCATGTACCTTCATGTACTTACATCAAGACCGGTTTAAGGACAGTCATGCTAGCCTATAGGTTCACCATTATTCCCAACTAGTTATTAAGCCCCATTGGTAGTCCATATATCACAATATGTCTTTTTCTATTTCAGCTCGAAGAGTTCCTTCCCCATCTACGCCCAAGCAAAGAAAGACAAAGACCAGGGTTGCTACGAGGACTTCTGGAATGTCTGAAACTGTACGACAAGAACGAGAATGGCCTCATGCTTGGCGCTGAGCTCACACACACCCTACTCGCGTTAGGTAAGATCCTACAACTTACTGTTTCCACCTTCTATTGAGTATTAAATACATAAATCATGAAAAAAATGGCAATGTCGATACACTTATGATTTGATCAAAATTCCTACTATGTATTTTAAAATAAGTTTCTTGAAAAGGGAAATTATCGATCTGATATCTTAGGTACCTACCTCAACAAATTCCAACTATTTAGTACCATAGAACCGAAAATGTTAATCTTTATTAGGTAGGTATCATAATAATTTGTGTTCTCAATCTGAATAATTTACCTTTTGCACTTGGTTGTTTTAGCAATTTTATTACTCATGTTTTTGCTTTATTGTAGCTTCAACTATTATTTCAGACTGAGTTAACAAGTTAAATATGAACTCGAGCTTATGCTTCTAAAGTATTTATATAATAGTTTGCCTCAAGCTCTAGCTTCATAAATACGAAGGAATCAGTGAATGCATGGCTAATACTTAGTAACATAGTTTTCATATATAACATATGAAGTCTGTCCCCTCTCTGCATAGCCGACGCATTGAAAGAGATCATTTTTTCTATAACAATTACTGCACAACCTTAGACTCTCCCTTTCTTTTGAGCGAAATAAGTGTATGATCTACCCGACTTAGTGCTTGCATAAAAGTATTTTTATGTGCCCTTTTGTACTTGCCACAGTCACAATGGCAGGTATCAGAGTCGATATACTCGTATTGCCTAAACTTTATTTCAAATAAAAAAGCAAATCCACGTTTCGTCAAGTGACTGCCAATATTTTCCGTGGTATAATTTTACTATGATTTATTCACTTTGTTTTTTAATTCTCTTTCGAAATGTAATCTTTCGTAGGTTTAGGTTTGCTCAAAATGAATGTAATATTAGTCTGAGGAAACTTAATTGGTTCTAATGTTAACTTTGAGTGTTACCTTATATTCATTTCATAATAACTGTATGTTTCCCAAATAATAATAATAAAAAAAAACATTGTTTAAACGTTCGTTACAACTTTGTCTAAACTTGAAGCAAGGTATCTTTGTCCCTCAGCGTTGCCTGAATAACTTTTAACTAGATGCTGTACTGTTATACGATATTATTCAAGACTTACGGGCAACTTTCACTCAATTAAGGCCCTTTGAACAAGTGGATTAAATATCTAATTTAATAAAGTCAAAAATAAATTAGATATTTTTGTTCGTAAAAAACTCTAAGGTTAGTTTGATAAAGCACTTTTCACGGAACAGAAATGCAAGCTAGGTATTTGTGATGTTACCAGTATTATGAATTCAGCGAGTTATTAATATGCTTATTTATTTCTTCGTTTAGGTGAAAAGCTGGAAGACAAAGAAGTCGACGAGGTCGTCAAGGACTGCATGGACCCTGAAGATGATGACGGCATGATCCCTACGCACGTGAGTATCATATCAGAAACCATTTTAACTCATTTTGAAACCCTTGGAAACCCTCAGATCCAACGTTTGATGTAGATGTCTTGAGATAAAATGAACCTTGTAAATCTGAATATACCTTTAGCACTTTTAGCATAACCTATTTGAACCACCAGACCTTTAGTTGTGTGAAATCCAACACCATGCACATCCCCAAATTTAGAGTAAAGCACTGATTTTTCACAGTCGAATGTGAGTAGAGATACCTACCCCATTTAATAAATTATACAAGCACGAGGGCCCAAATATTTCCATTCTGCATGTCCCCTATCTTTATTGATTATACCTTTACAGCATTCCTGAAGAAGGTGATGGCGTAGAAGACCTCATCTCGTCATATCTTTAGATATAAGTCGTAAGTGAACCAAAACATAAGGATACCTACGCTACCGCAAACTTCTTCTCGCTTTTAGCAGGGTTTTGAACTGGAATCATGTACTGTCTGCTTCAATGTAGTAATTTTAACGACTTCTTATGCCGCTACCGAGCTGTTTTCTTCCACTATGTTTGCAAACAATACTCGAAATCACAGTGTGTGTCGTCAAGATAGATGCACATACGAAGATTGCACGAGCCTTTAAATACACAGATTATAGTTATTTACTATTGCATTGGGGTGGTACCGATTTAGTTATTGTTTGTGAATATGGGTAAGAATATCTTTCATTGTGATCGGTCGTTAACGAACTTGTATTTGGCTATTAACCTTACCGAGATCAATCAATGCGCCAGCTTACATATTTGTTTAAATTTCCAGCTTCCTCCGGAAAATGTGCGACGGCTGGGGCGCAAAGAAGGACGAGGAAGGCCGCGCCCGCGGAGGGTTAAAGCTGGGACCCGAACTCACACCACGGACGACGGACGCCGAGCGGCGCGCGCGCACCGCGAACGCCGCCCGCCGCCCGCCGCCCAAACTCAGCCGTCTACATATCTCGTATACACCATCTTAGATACGGACTACTCGTACCATCCCCCCTTTTTATACTACAATTGTACAACCTGATATCTACGGACTGTACATGACTAAACTAAGATTAAATTAAACTACTGTAAAACACACGTACGTGTCTTTTTAAATTTTATTACTGATTGATTTAAGTACATTCTATAATGACAAAAATACAAAAACCGTGAATTATTTTATAATAAATTGTTAAAATTACGAGTCTTGTCTCACTCTGATTTAAGAAGTGACTTAATAATATAACTGTAGCTACTTGATTATATGTATGCACCCCCGCATCTGTAACCTAACTATCCATGATACCTACTTGATGCTAAACGGTACTTTAAAAACAATCAAGAACAGCTCTAGGCACCTAATTAAAATACCTTTTACCTTAAAAAAAGAGACAAGCCTTGCTTACGAAAATCCTAAGTTGAAATTTCCATTCTCATTATAACCATGAAACTTTTGTGCATAATATAAGGTTTCGTTGTCATGAATAAATTAGCAAAAATATTTCAAACAAAGCTAGAACCCCGTTAATGTTTGAAACCATTTAAAAGCAACAACAATAGCATTTTCCTTGGTCACGAAATATAATGGAATGCTCAAATTAAGCGGTTGCTTTCTTTACCATTTAATCTGATCAAACCAGACAAAATATTCGAGTATCATGTGATTTGGTGAGTCATGTACAATATAAGCTCTTACATTATTATTATGTAGTCACAATATTTTTGATCAGGCTAGCCTCTGGTGTTGATTATACGATATTAATGTAGGTCGAGCAGCATTTGTTAGGAGGATTTTGGTATATTAGCGGTCGCTCGTGACTGCGTCCACACGTTTTGAGTTTGCTACCTCCATTCTCGTCACAGCGGATGTTTCTAACACAAACTTTTTAGGGTTCCGTAGCCGAATGGCAAAAAACGGAACCCTAATATACCCTTATAGTTTCGTCAAGTCTGTCTGTCTGTCTGTCTGTCCGTCCGTATGTCACAGCCACTTTATTCTGTAACTACGAGTATAAGCATCACACTGTTGAAATTTGGTAGGAAGATGTATCCTGTTAACCGCTTTACGATTCTTATACAAAAAATAAAAAATAACGATATTAAAGGGGGGGCACATTAAGTCAAACCTATGCGTGTGGGGTGTCTATGGATAGGTCTTTTAAAATGACATAGAGGTTTCTAAAACCATTTTCTTTTAAAGTCTTACGTTTGATAAATAGACGCTTCCAAAGTGGTAAAATGGGCGTCTCCTCCATTTAATTTCTAAACTAAGCGAGTGTAAATTTTGAAAAAAAAATTGTAATGTAGATCTCAACAAATACTTTCAACGCAAATTGGTTTGGACGGGATCGAACAAGTAGTTTTTGAGTATAGCACATTTTCAACAACCGCAAACATAACTTTGGTTTTCATACAAACACTATGACAAACATATTTGCTGACAACATATTGTGGTATTATACTAAGTGGAAGTAAGTGGATTCCCTATCCAGTTAAAGTTGGCAAGGAACCCTCAGTGGGCTAGTCCAACTCGCACGTATATACTTAATCTTATATGGTTCAGGCCGTAGATTTTGCCACAAATAACGCAAAGGTGTCGCAAAAATTTCTACGAGTCCGTCGCGCAGAGTAACGCAAAATGGTAAAGCAAAATTGTTAAGGAGTGTATACAAGATATGCTACAAAATAAAACACACTTTTATAAGGTAAGTATGACAAATGTCAAATTTCACTCTTGTCTGTAACAAAAAGCTAAGAGTTCTATTTCTAGAAACACAATTTCTTTATAGGAAAAAAAACTGAATTTCAAAAAACAAAAAACAAAACTCATAAAAAGATCAGTATGGAATTATAAAGAGTATTTAACCAACAAAAAACTCTTGAGGACAGAAACATAATTTCTAAGCTTTGATTTACCATCACAACCGCAATAGGAATGAAAGTTTACCAAACATGAATTATGTTCAACTGTATATTTTAATATAGTTTGTTACTGTATGTTGAAATAAATAAATATCGAACATAATTTGATCCCGCCGGGAAATATTTGGTTAGGTTAACACGTCATCGAAGTGCATTTCACATACATCCTCAACGTTTGGATACGTAAAGACTAACCCTTTACTACCTTTCAAGTTTTTCACTTTCCTTACAAACTTCACAGTAGGGATTTTATCTTTTATCCATAAAACAAAGTGGTTCAAACTTTTTTTTTGTAGAAAATTTTGCCACGGACCAGTCATATTTTTTTAAAAATATCATTATCGCCTGTAAAGTACTCAACATCGCTTAACCCAAACAGTATGGCTGGCTCGAAGTTTTCCTTTTTTTCTTGTTCTTCTAAACATGTCGTTATGAAATGATCTAATGTTTCACATTCAGAATTATCTGCATCGGCTAGACTCAGAATATCGGAATTTTATGAGCTTGATTCAATAAATGTTCTTATCTTCTTCTTCTTTACAGTTTTCTTACTAACTTTATACTTTTCTTTAGTATTCATATTAATTTTCCTTTTTTAACCGACTTCAAAAAAGGAGGAGGTTATCAAATGTTTTTTTTTTATCATTTTTTTTTTGTATGTATGTTACTTCATATCTCAGTCGTTTGTCGACCGAATCGAAAAATTTTTCCATTTTGGGATCTTGGTGTATTCGAGGGAAACCCTCAAATTTTAAAGGCACGTATAGTGTTTCTTTACTAGAATCTTAATGTTGACGTGTTGTTACGTCTGATAGTCAACATTTTGTGGGGCTGAGCTGATGGTGGAACTCCTTAACGCTTAGGAGTTCAGTAATTATAATGACGAAACTTATGATAGGTAATTTGTAGCTTTGTAAAAAATAGAATCATAAGGTGCAACTCCCCCCCCCCCCTCTTATGTAATCACTAAAAATAAAGAAATAAAATAAACTTTAAAAAAAGTAAAAACCGACTTCAAAACCAAAATGCACTAAAAAGTCTTAAATAAACTCTTCACCATTGAAAGGAAAGGAATCCGTTTTAGGCAAACAATTTCTTTTTGGAGTCGGTGCCATCACTTTGACCATCAAGCATCAACTATCACAGCACCGACTCCAAAAAGAAATTCTTTGCCTAAAACGGATTCCTTTCCTTTCAATGGTAAAGAGTTTATTTAAGACTTTTTAGTGCATTTTGGTTTTGAGGTCGGTTTTTACTTTTTTTAAAGTTTATTTTTTTCACCATTTTTAGGGTTCCGTACCTCAAAAGGAAAAAACGGAACCCTTATAGGATCACTTTGTTGTCCGTCTGTCCGTCCGTCTGTCAAGACCCTTTTTCTCAGGAACGTGTGGAGGTATGAAGCTGAAATTTATATCAATTACTCAGGTCTACTGTCCCTTGAAGCTGTGAAAAAATCAAACTTCTAAGCCAACGCAATCAAAAGATACAGCCGTTTATGCCGCAAATTTTCGACACTTGCAAGGGAATCAAAACCTACAGGGTGCTTCCCGTGAACTCAGAATCTTGAAATTTGGTACGAAGCAACGTCCTATAGCATAGATAAAGGAAAAATTACGAAAACCATAAATTTTTAGTTACATCACATAATATATTTTTTTAAATAATTTTAAACTTACTACCCATTTCCTCATAAACGAGTAGAGGTATTAAATTGAAATTCATACCAAATACTCAGGTCTATAATACCTTTAAGCTGTAACAAAATCAAACTTCTATGTCAACGCAATCAAAAGAAACAGCAATTTAAGCTGCATATTTTGAAACTCGCAAGTACTCGCAAGGGAATCAAAACCTAAAGGGTACTTCCAGTCGACCTAGAATCTTGAAATTTGGCATGAAGCAACGTTTTATAGCACACTTAAAGGAAAAATTCCGAAAACCTTAAATTTTTAGTTACATTACAAAATATATATTTTTTAATAAATATAAACTTATTACTTTTTTCCTCATGAGCGCGTAGAGCTATCAAGTTGAAATTCATATCAAATACTTAGATCTAATTGCCTTTAACCCGTGAAAAAAAAAAACTAAGTCAACGCAAAAACGCAAAACGCAAAAGTACAACCATTGATACTGCATATTTTGAAACTCGCAAAGTACACGCAAGGGAATTAAAACCTAAAGACCACTTCCCGTTGACATAGAATCTCGAAATTTGGAAAGAAGCAATAGCTTACAGTACAGGTAACAGAAAAATTCCGAAAAGCTTAAAATTTTAAGTAGTTATACCACCAAAAAAAATTGTAGTTACAGCAATGACCGCGAGTTATTATACTATGTATGGGGAGGGCAACATTTTTCAATGATATGTGTTAATATAAAATAAAGGATTACTTAAAGGATAAAGAGATCTTTGTCTTAAATTTATGCTCCTCCATCTTTCCCCATTGTAATGTTATGAATTTCATTTTGCAATAAAAATAACATAGTTATGACTCGATTGTCGTAATGAACGAACTTTGTAAACCTTGCAGGTTTGTACGGAACCCTCGGTGCGCGAGTCCGACTCGCACTTGGCCGGTTTTTTTTTCTTAGTTTCATTTTTCCTTAGGATATACGAAACGATTTTTAAAACGTGGCTAGCTAACTACTATTGTTTAGCGTCAAAGCAAACAGACTATCAAAAAGAGTTATATTTTTGATTTTACTGATGCTCAAAGTGCACCTCTACCGGAACGGATAAGCGTATTTTACGAAAAATTCATCGCTTTTTGCAGCAAAATTTCTAAGGGTTTGAAGTTATTCAAATATATTTATTAATCGTGATTCACCATTTGTGAAGAAATACGATGCTGTTATTGAAAAACATATACATACAATACTACATATACATAAAATGAAGCGGAGAGTTATGTTATAGCTAATGTGGCAAAATGTACGGCCTCACCCATATATAAAATTCTCGTGTCACAATGTTCGTTCACATACTCCTCAGAAATGGCTTTACCGATTCTTACCAAATTTTATATGCGCATTCAATAGGTCTGAGAATCGGCTTCTATCTATTTTTCATACCCCTAAGTAATAAGGGTTGTTCACCCTTTTTAAAAAAATAAAATAAATGACTTTTTTTCTTTTTTTTTTTCTTTTATAATGTGGTATTAAAAAATGCATACAATCCTAAATTTTTACTTTTGTATTACCAACCCCTATTTTTTTTATAGCCATTTTAATAATTTGATCATTTTTCATCCCGCTTGATAACTGATCAATTATAGTGTTTTTCTTAACTTTTAAAAATTACGAGGCTGGGCGAGACGGGGCCGGAGCGGGACGGTGCTAGGGGCGAAGCAAAGTTCGCTGGGTCCGCTAGTTAAAATATAATAATGCAACGAAGCCCAAAAACATTCAATCTAACGTGTGTAACGACTTCATTATAAAATAATAAGAAGGAATCTGAAGGTTGTTTAAGTATTCTAAATGATTTTTATTTAAGAAGAAGAGTACAATCACACTTTGAATGTTAAGCTATAACGAGGACGTAAACTGTAACGCGAATGCAAAACATTTTCAATAAGAACTAAAGCCACAGATGATCGATTTAATTATCTATCGTATGTAGATCTTAACGAACAAAGTATCAAAGAAAAGTAACTTGTACATTCAAATACATTTCAATTGAAAATAACCAGATTTAACTAGCCGCGGTTTACTAGTGCTACTAGCTCAAAACTCGACAACTTGATAAACAGCACTAAAACTTTAACAACCATCCTCGATGTATTTATCGGAATAGCATAGCATCTTCATATAACGCAAAGTCAGGCCCTCAACTGGTCAACGATCGCTGAAAACAGGGTCAACTTACTCATCTAGGGGTGTCGTTTGCCAAATCCACCCTCGCGCGCGCCAAGAAAAATGGCGCGGAAACCATTTTCCCGGCATCAATACAGGCGTTCGGCAGAGTTCGGCCCTCGATCGGAGATATTCGGGTATTGCAGCGTGTGAGGCTGTGGAATATTATTGCCGTGCTTTATGTTCTCCCATGTTTTAGAGTATTTTTATCATTTCAATGAATTGGTATGTATCGACAGTAGTATTATTGATACATATCTTTGAATAGTTCGTTCAAAGATAATTATGTATCAATAATAAAAAATATACAAAACAGTCAATTTCTTTTTTCGCTTATTGTGAGAGAGAGCATCAAAAACATTTTCAAGCAAAATTTTTGCTGTCATGACAAGATGTATGGGTTGCAGTGTCATAAATTAGCATAACTCATATGTATGCTGTAGACTGTAACTAACTCTATATCCCCGGTTGCACTCTACAAACCTACTTCAGAATGTGCAAAAATCGATGCCTTACTCTTAATATCACTTGTCTAAAAAGCGCTCTGCGTTAGAAATTACAAATTGGTATTGAGATTTTGGTATTCACTATTCAGTACTACTCAAGCAATTCATTTAAAATGTTTACTTGGGGATTTTCTCCCCCGATACTGGCAACACCGGCGGGCTCCCCGTCCCATCGAGTTTCCGCGGCGCAGTGTTTATCTCGACGCGAACGCGACGGTTGCGCGCCGACGTTCCAAGTGAGTGCTATCAGTGATAAGGTGCAGTGACATACCGGCACCCGGCTACCATACAAAGTACGAAACTAATGTATTATAGTTTTATTTCCTTTTGCAAACGCGCTCTTTTGATGCTACGAGCACTTTTTGGCACAGTTTCATTCAGAAGTGCGACGTATGACAATGATTTATCGTAAAGTAATGACAAAGATAAACAAAGTAGTGAAATAAATAAAGCAATGAGGATACGTAATAGAATTGTACTCTTTGGTATTTACGAATTAAACACTCAAGAATGTAGAGTTATACATTACTTTTACCTAAAAACAATAACATACATGGGCAAATAGTTACACACTATACCAGTAGTACTAAAACAAGCAAAACTATTTTTAATTACTGATAACGAAAGCAGGTAGTGTTATTTTGATTTGAATAGTATTGAATTTTTATTTAAGTATGGATCTCGTTGTAAGAGTTAACTTGTTAATAAGTGCATGACCTCATGATTCTACCCCTTCATGACATCACTAAGACTATGAATAAGTTTAATTGCGAATAAGTATCTCCTACCTCGATGTTATATGTGTGTGAAATGAAAATGATAAAACTTTATCGGAGTCCTTAATTTTTTCCAACATGTACTCATAATGAGTTAATGCTCTACCACTAATCGATTTCGAATACATTGGTCGATAAAATCAAACAAAACCGCTTATATCTTATCTATTATTCTATTCGGATCGCTTGCTTGCTTTCATTTAACATTTTAATGTTTATTTCTTCTACCGCAACTATGAAATGATCTTGCTTAGTACCTACGTAAATTTGATATAAACCCTTTTGCAGGGGGCGACTCTACAGAGCATACGCATGTAGAGCCGCTTATAAATACTGTTATGAAAGTAGAATAAAATAGCGTATAGTAGCTGTTGTCCGTACGTAACGTACGGACAACAGCACGTGAAAGTAAACACTGCGGTATCTTATTCACTTGTAATAAGGGCTAGTTTGCAACAAAAGTGGGTAACCTGATGTGATTTCATTGCTGAGCGGTTTTGGGTGTTCAGATACCTTGAGGGTTAACAGCATGTACCTTCATGTACTTACATCAAGACCGGTTTAAGGACAGTCATGCTAGCCTATAGGTTCACCATTATTCCCAACTAGTTATTAAGCCCCATTGGTAGTCCATATATCACAATATGTCTTTTTCTATTTCAGCTCGAAGAGTTCCTTCCCATCTACGCCCAAGCAAAGAAAGACAAAGACCAGGGTTGCTACGAGGACTTCCTGGAATGTCTGAAACTGTACGACAAGAACGAGAATGGCCTCATGCTTGGCGCTGAGCTCACACACACCCTACTCGCGTTAGGTAAGATCCTACAACTTACTGTTTCCACCTTCTATTGAGTATTAAATACATAAATCATGAAAAAAATGGCAATGTGATACACTTATGATTTGATCAAAATTCCTACTATGTATTTTAAATAAGTTTCTTGAAAAGGGAAATTATCGATCTGATATCTTAGGTACCTACCTCAACAAATTCCAACTATTTAGTACCATAGAACCGAAAATGTTAATCTTTATTAGGTAGGTATCATAATAATTTGTGTTCTCAATCTGAATAATTTACCTTTTGCACTTGGTTGTTTTAGCAATTTTATTACTCATGTTTTTGCTTTATTGTAGCTTCAACTATTATTTCAGACTGAGTTAACAAGTTAAATATGAACTCGAGCTTATGCTTCTAAAGTATTTATATAATAGTTTGCCTCAAGCTCTAGCTTCATAAATACGAAGGAATCAGTGAATGCATGGCTAATACTTAGTAACATAGTTTTCATATATAACATATGAAGTCTGTCCCCTCTCTGCATAGCCGACGCATTGAAAGAGATCATTTTTTCTATAACAATTACTGCACAACCTTAGACTCTCCCTTTCTTTTGAGCGAAATAAGTGTATGATCTACCCGACTTAGTGCTTGCATAAAAGTATTTTTATGTGCCCTTTTGTACTTGCCACAGTCACAATGGCAGGTATCAGAGTCGATATACTCGTATTTGCCTAAACTTTATTTCAAATAAAAAAGCAAATCCACGTTTCGTCAAGTGACTGCCAATATTTTCCGTGGTATAATTTTACTATGATTTATTCACTTTGTTTTTTAATTCTCTTTCGAAATGTAATCTTTCGTAGGTTTAGGTTTGCTCAAAATGAAATGTAATATTAGTCTGAGGAAACTTAATTGGTTCTAATGTTAACTTTGAGTGTTACCTTATATTCATTTCATAATAACTGTATGTTTCCCAAATAATAATAATAAAAAAAACATTGTTTAAACGTTCGTTACAACTTTGTCTAAACTTGAAGCAAGGTATCTTTGTCCCTCAGCGTTGCCTGAATAACTTTTAACTAGATGCTGTACTGTTATACGATATTATTCAAGACTTACGGGCAACTTTCACTCAATTTAAGGCCCTTTGAACAAGTGGATTAAATATCTAATTTAATAAAGTCAAAAATAAATTAGATATTTTTGTTCGTAAAAACTCTAAGGTTAGTTTGATAAAGCACTTTTCACGGAACAGAAATGCAAGCTAGGTATTTGTGATGTTACCAGTATTATGAATTCAGCGAGTTATTAATATGCTTATTTATTTCTTCGTTTAGGTGAAAAGCTGGAAGACAAAGAAGTCGACGAGGTCGTCAAGGACTGCATGGACCCTGAAGATGATGACGGCATGATCCCCTACGCACGTGAGTATCATATCAGAAACCATTTTAACTCATTTTGAAACCCTTGGAAACCCTCAGATCCAACGTTTGATGTAGATGTCTTGAGATAAAATGAACCTTGTAAATCTGAATATACCTTTAGCACTTTTAGCATAACCTATTTGAACCACCAGACCTTTAGTTGTGTGAAATCCAACACCATGCACATCCCCAAATTTAGAGTAAAGCACTGATTTTTCACAGTCGAATGTGAGTAGAGATACCTACCCCATTTAATAAATTATACAAAGCACGAGGGCCCAAATATTTCCATTCTGCATGTCCCCTATCTTATTGATTATACCTTTACAGCATTCCTGAAGAAGGTGATGGCGTAGAAGACCTCATCTCGTCATATCTTTAGATATAAGTCGTAAGTGAACCAAAACATAAGGATACCTACGCTACCGCAAACTTCTTCTCGCTTTTAGCAGGGTTTTGAACTGGAATCATGTACTGTCTGCTTCAATGTTGTAATTTTAACGACTTCTTATGCCGCTACCGAGCTGTTTTCTTCCACCTATGTTTGCAAACAATACTCGAAATCACAGTGTGTGTCGTCAAGATAGATGCACATACGAAGATTGCACGAGCCTTTAAATACACAGATTATAGTTATTTACTATTGCATTGGGGTGGTACCGATTTAGTTATTGTTTGTGAATATGGGTAAGAATATCTTTCATTGTGATCGGTCGTTAACGAACTTGTATTTGGCTATTAACCTTACCGAGATCAATCAATGCGCCAGCTTACATATTTGTTTAAATTTCCAGCTTTCCTCCGGAAAATGTGCGACGGCTGGGGCGCAAAGAAGGACGAGGAAGCCGCGCCCGCGGAGGGTTAAAGCTGGGACCCGAACTCACACCACGGACGACGGACGCCGAGCGGCGCGCGCGCACCGCGAACGCCGCCCGCCGCCCGCCGCCCAAACTCAGCCGTCTACATATCTCGTATACACCATCTTAGATACGGACTACTCGTACCATCCCCCCTTTTTTATACTACAATTGTACAACCTGATATCTACGACTGTACATACTAAACTAAGATTAAATTAAACTACTGTAAAACACACGTACGTGTCTTTTTAAATTTTATTACTATTTATTTAAGTACATTTATAATGACAAAAATACAAAAACCGTGAATTATTTTATAATAAATTGTTAAAATTACGAGTCTTGTCTCACTCTGATTTAAGAAGTGACTTAATAATATAACTGTAGCTACTTGATTATATGTATGCACCCCCGCATCTGTAACCTAACTATCCATGATACCTACTTGATGCTAAACGGTACTTTAAAAACAATCAAGAACAGCTCTAGGCACCTAATTAAAATACCTTTTACCTTAAAAAAAGAGACAAGCCTTGCTTACGAAAATCCTAAGTTGAAATTTCCATTCTCATTATAACCATGAAACTTTTGTGCATAATATAAGGTTTCGTTGTCATGAATAAATTAGCAAAAATATTTCAAACAAAGCTAGAACCCCGTTAATGTTTGAAACCATTTAAAAGCAACAACAATAGCATTTTCCTTGGTCACGAAATATAATGGAATGCTCAAATTAAGCGGTTGCTTTCTTTACCATTTAATCTGATCAAACCAGACAAAATATTCGAGTATCATGTGATTTGGTGAGTCATGTACAATATAAGCTCTTACATTATTATTATGTAGTCACAATATTTTTGATCAGGCTAGCCTCTGGTGTTGATTATACGATATTAATGTAGGTCGAGCAGCATTTGTTAGGAGGATTTTGGTATATTAGCGGTCGCTCGTGACTGCGTCCACACGTTTTGAGTTTGCTACCTCCATTCTCGTCACAGCGGATGTTTCTAACACAAACTTTTTAGGGTTCCGTAGCCGAATGGCAAAAAACGGAACCCTAATATACCCTTATAGTTTCGTCAAGTCTGTCTGTCTGTCTGTCTGTCCGTCCGTATGTCACAGCCACTTTATTCTGTAACTACGAGTATAAGCATCACACTGTTGAAATTTGGTAGGAAGATGTATCCTGTTAACCGCTTTACGATTCTTATACAAAAAATAAAAAATAACGATATTAAAGGGGGGGCACATTAAGTCAAACCTATGCGTGTGGGGTGTCTATGGATAGGTCTTTTAAAATGACATAGAGGTTTCTAAAACCATTTTCTTTTAAAGTCTTACGTTTGATAAATAGACGCTTCCAAAGTGGTAAAATGGGCGTCTCCTCCATTTAATTTCTAAACTAAGCGAGTGTAAATTTTGAAAAAAAAATTGTAATGTAGATCTCAACAAATACTTTCAACGCAAATTGGTTTGGACGGGATCGAACAAGTAGTTTTTGAGTATAGCACATTTTCAACAACCGCAAACATAACTTTGGTTTTCATACAAACACTATGACAAACATATTTGCTGACAACATATTGTGGTATTATACTAAGTGGAAGTAAGTGGATTCCCTATCCAGTTAAAGTTGGCAAGGAACCCTCAGTGGGCTAGTCCAACTCGCACGTATATACTTAATCTTATATGGTTCAGGCCGTAGATTTTGCCACAAATAACGCAAAGGTGTCGCAAAAATTTCTACGAGTCCGTCGCGCAGAGTAACGCAAAATGGTAAAGCAAAATTGTTAAGGAGTGTATACAAGATATGCTACAAAATAAAACACACTTTTATAAGGTAAGTATGACAAATGTCAAATTTCACTCTTGTCTGTAACAAAAAGCTAAGAGTTCTATTTCTAGAAACACAATTTCTTTATAGGAAAAAAAACTGAATTTCAAAAAACAAAAAACAAAACTCATAAAAAGATCAGTATGGAATTATAAAGAGTATTTAACCAACAAAAAACTCTTGAGGACAGAAACATAATTTCTAAGCTTTGATTTACCATCACAACCGCAATAGGAATGAAAGTTTACCAAACATGAATTATGTTCAACTGTATATTTTAATATAGTTTGTTACTGTATGTTGAAATAAATAAATATCGAACATAATTTGATCCCGCCGGGAAATATTTGGTTAGGTTAACACGTCATCGAAGTGCATTTCACATACATCCTCAACGTTTGGATACGTAAAGACTAACCCTTTACTACCTTTCAAGTTTTTCACTTTCCTTACAAACTTCACAGTAGGGATTTTATCTTTTATCCATAAAACAAAGTGGTTCAAACTTTTTTTTTGTAGAAAATTTTGCCACGGACCAGTCATATTTTTTTAAAAATATCATTATCGCCTGTAAAGTACTCAACATCGCTTAACCCAAACAGTATGGCTGGCTCGAAGTTTTCCTTTTTTTCTTGTTCTTCTAAACATGTCGTTATGAAATGATCTAATGTTTCACATTCAGAATTATCTGCATCGGCTAGACTCAGAATATCGGAATTTTATGAGCTTGATTCAATAAATGTTCTTATCTTCTTCTTCTTTACAGTTTTCTTACTAACTTTATACTTTTCTTTAGTATTCATATTAATTTTCCTTTTTTAACCGACTTCAAAAAAGGAGGAGGTTATCAAATGTTTTTTTTTTATCATTTTTTTTTTGTATGTATGTTACTTCATATCTCAGTCGTTTGTCGACCGAATCGAAAAATTTTTCCATTTTGGGATCTTGGTGTATTCGAGGGAAACCCTCAAATTTTAAAGGCACGTATAGTGTTTCTTTACTAGAATCTTAATGTTGACGTGTTGTTACGTCTGATAGTCAACATTTTGTGGGGCTGAGCTGATGGTGGAACTCCTTAACGCTTAGGAGTTCAGTAATTATAATGACGAAACTTATGATAGGTAATTTGTAGCTTTGTAAAAAATAGAATCATAAGGTGCAACTCCCCCCCCCCCCTCTTATGTAATCACTAAAAATAAAGAAATAAAATAAACTTTAAAAAAAGTAAAAACCGACTTCAAAACCAAAATGCACTAAAAAGTCTTAAATAAACTCTTCACCATTGAAAGGAAAGGAATCCGTTTTAGGCAAACAATTTCTTTTTGGAGTCGGTGCCATCACTTTGACCATCAAGCATCAACTATCACAGCACCGACTCCAAAAAGAAATTCTTTGCCTAAAACGGATTCCTTTCCTTTCAATGGTAAAGAGTTTATTTAAGACTTTTTAGTGCATTTTGGTTTTGAGGTCGGTTTTTACTTTTTTTAAAGTTTATTTTTTTCACCATTTTTAGGGTTCCGTACCTCAAAAGGAAAAAACGGAACCCTTATAGGATCACTTTGTTGTCCGTCTGTCCGTCCGTCTGTCAAGACCCTTTTTCTCAGGAACGTGTGGAGGTATGAAGCTGAAATTTATATCAATTACTCAGGTCTACTGTCCCTTGAAGCTGTGAAAAAATCAAACTTCTAAGCCAACGCAATCAAAAGATACAGCCGTTTATGCCGCAAATTTTCGACACTTGCAAGGGAATCAAAACCTACAGGGTGCTTCCCGTGAACTCAGAATCTTGAAATTTGGTACGAAGCAACGTCCTATAGCATAGATAAAGGAAAAATTACGAAAACCATAAATTTTTAGTTACATCACATAATATATTTTTTTAAATAATTTTAAACTTACTACCCATTTCCTCATAAACGAGTAGAGGTATTAAATTGAAATTCATACCAAATACTCAGGTCTATAATACCTTTAAGCTGTAACAAAATCAAACTTCTATGTCAACGCAATCAAAAGAAACAGCAATTTAAGCTGCATATTTTGAAACTCGCAAGTACTCGCAAGGGAATCAAAACCTAAAGGGTACTTCCAGTCGACCTAGAATCTTGAAATTTGGCATGAAGCAACGTTTTATAGCACACTTAAAGGAAAAATTCCGAAAACCTTAAATTTTTAGTTACATTACAAAATATATATTTTTTAATAAATATAAACTTATTACTTTTTTCCTCATGAGCGCGTAGAGCTATCAAGTTGAAATTCATATCAAATACTTAGATCTAATTGCCTTTAACCCGTGAAAAAAAAAAACTAAGTCAACGCAAAAACGCAAAACGCAAAAGTACAACCATTGATACTGCATATTTTGAAACTCGCAAAGTACACGCAAGGGAATTAAAACCTAAAGACCACTTCCCGTTGACATAGAATCTCGAAATTTGGAAAGAAGCAATAGCTTACAGTACAGGTAACAGAAAAATTCCGAAAAGCTTAAAATTTTAAGTAGTTATACCACCAAAAAAAATTGTAGTTACAGCAATGACCGCGAGTTATTATACTATGTATGGGGAGGGCAACATTTTTCAATGATATGTGTTAATATAAAATAAAGGATTACTTAAAGGATAAAGAGATCTTTGTCTTAAATTTATGCTCCTCCATCTTTCCCCATTGTAATGTTATGAATTTCATTTTGCAATAAAAATAACATAGTTATGACTCGATTGTCGTAATGAACGAACTTTGTAAACCTTGCAGGTTTGTACGGAACCCTCGGTGCGCGAGTCCGACTCGCACTTGGCCGGTTTTTTTTTCTTAGTTTCATTTTTCCTTAGGATATACGAAACGATTTTTAAAACGTGGCTAGCTAACTACTATTGTTTAGCGTCAAAGCAAACAGACTATCAAAAAGAGTTATATTTTTGATTTTACTGATGCTCAAAGTGCACCTCTACCGGAACGGATAAGCGTATTTTACGAAAAATTCATCGCTTTTTGCAGCAAAATTTCTAAGGGTTTGAAGTTATTCAAATATATTTATTAATCGTGATTCACCATTTGTGAAGAAATACGATGCTGTTATTGAAAAACATATACATACAATACTACATATACATAAAATGAAGCGGAGAGTTATGTTATAGCTAATGTGGCAAAATGTACGGCCTCACCCATATATAAAATTCTCGTGTCACAATGTTCGTTCACATACTCCTCAGAAATGGCTTTACCGATTCTTACCAAATTTTATATGCGCATTCAATAGGTCTGAGAATCGGCTTCTATCTATTTTTCATACCCCTAAGTAATAAGGGTTGTTCACCCTTTTTAAAAAAATAAAATAAATGACTTTTTTTCTTTTTTTTTTTCTTTTATAATGTGGTATTAAAAAATGCATACAATCCTAAATTTTTACTTTTGTATTACCAACCCCTATTTTTTTTATAGCCATTTTAATAATTTGATCATTTTTCATCCCGCTTGATAACTGATCAATTATAGTGTTTTTCTTAACTTTTAAAAATTACGAGGCTGGGCGAGACGGGGCCGGAGCGGGACGGTGCTAGGGGCGAAGCAAAGTTCGCTGGGTCCGCTAGTTAAAATATAATAATGCAACGAAGCCCAAAAACATTCAATCTAACGTGTGTAACGACTTCATTATAAAATAATAAGAAGGAATCTGAAGGTTGTTTAAGTATTCTAAATGATTTTTATTTAAGAAGAAGAGTACAATCACACTTTGAATGTTAAGCTATAACGAGGACGTAAACTGTAACGCGAATGCAAAACATTTTCAATAAGAACTAAAGCCACAGATGATCGATTTAATTATCTATCGTATGTAGATCTTAACGAACAAAGTATCAAAGAAAAGTAACTTGTACATTCAAATACATTTCAATTGAAAATAACCAGATTTAACTAGCCGCGGTTTACTAGTGCTACTAGCTCAAAACTCGACAACTTGATAAACAGCACTAAAACTTTAACAACCATCCTCGATGTATTTATCGGAATAGCATAGCATCTTCATATAACGCAAAGTCAGGCCCTCAACTGGTCAACGATCGCTGAAAACAGGGTCAACTTACTCATCTAGGGGTGTCGTTTGCCAAATCCACCCTCGCGCGCGCCAAGAAAAATGGCGCGGAAACCATTTTCCCGGCATCAATACAGGCGTTCGGCAGAGTTCGGCCCTCGATCGGAGATATTCGGGTATTGCAGCGTGTGAGGCTGTGGAATATTATTGCCGTGCTTTATGTTCTCCCATGTTTTAGAGTATTTTTATCATTTCAATGAATTGGTATGTATCGACAGTAGTATTATTGATACATATCTTTGAATAGTTCGTTCAAAGATAATTATGTATCAATAATAAAAAATATACAAAACAGTCAATTTCTTTTTTCGCTTATTGTGAGAGAGAGCATCAAAAACATTTTCAAGCAAAATTTTTGCTGTCATGACAAGATGTATGGGTTGCAGTGTCATAAATTAGCATAACTCATATGTATGCTGTAGACTGTAACTAACTCTATATCCCCGGTTGCACTCTACAAACCTACTTCAGAATGTGCAAAAATCGATGCCTTACTCTTAATATCACTTGTCTAAAAAGCGCTCTGCGTTAGAAATTACAAATTGGTATTGAGATTTTGGTATTCACTATTCAGTACTACTCAAGCAATTCATTTAAAATGTTTACTTGGGGATTTTCTCCCCCGATACTGGCAACACCGGCGGGCTCCCCGTCCCATCGAGTTTCCGCGGCGCAGTGTTTATCTCGACGCGAACGCGACGGTTGCGCGCCGACGTTCCAAGTGAGTGCTATCAGTGATAAGGTGCAGTGACATACCGGCACCCGGCTACCATACAAAGTACGAAACTAATGTATTATAGTTTTATTTCCTTTTGCAAACGCGCTCTTTTGATGCTACGAGCACTTTTTGGCACAGTTTCATTCAGAAGTGCGACGTATGACAATGATTTATCGTAAAGTAATGACAAAGATAAACAAAGTAGTGAAATAAATAAAGCAATGAGGATACGTAATAGAATTGTACTCTTTGGTATTTACGAATTAAACACTCAAGAATGTAGAGTTATACATTACTTTTACCTAAAAACAATAACATACATGGGCAAATAGTTACACACTATACCAGTAGTACTAAAACAAGCAAAACTATTTTTAATTACTGATAACGAAAGCAGGTAGTGTTATTTTGATTTGAATAGTATTGAATTTTTATTTAAGTATGGATCTCGTTGTAAGAGTTAACTTGTTAATAAGTGCATGACCTCATGATTCTACCCCTTCATGACATCACTAAGACTATGAATAAGTTTAATTGCGAATAAGTATCTCCTACCTCGATGTTATATGTGTGTGAAATGAAAATGATAAAACTTTATCGGAGTCCTTAATTTTTTCCAACATGTACTCATAATGAGTTAATGCTCTACCACTAATCGATTTCGAATACATTGGTCGATAAAATCAAACAAAACCGCTTATATCTTATCTATTATTCTATTCGGATCGCTTGCTTGCTTTCATTTAACATTTTAATGTTTATTTCTTCTACCGCAACTATGAAATGATCTTGCTTAGTACCTACGTAAATTTGATATAAACCCTTTTGCAGGGGGCGACTCTACAGAGCATACGCATGTAGAGCCGCTTATAAATACTGTTATGAAAGTAGAATAAAAAGCTTATACATATAATTTAGTCAGTGGGTAGATAACATTTCATCTTAAAATTTAATTAATTGTTATTATCTTTTTTAGTAAAACATAAATAAGTGTATAATGTTTAAGAAAAAGAGCGCGTTATGATGAAGTTTTTGTCCTGTTTTCTTTTACCTAGTTTGAAGGGTATATTTAAATCGAAAATGGTTATCTATTATAAAAAAGCTTGAGCTTTACTAAAATAAGACTAAAGGCCTGTTTCACCATCGAAAAAGGCAATAACCAACAAATAATTCAAATATGGAACATCATTTCGTATGAAACAATCACGCTAATAACTTATTATGAAATTTGTAAAGATAATATAAAATATACATCGCTAATATTGTTGGAAAATCATAACATCATCAATGTAAACAATGGCTTGTTGTTTGTCAACATCAATCACAACTATCTAGCTTGTAATAAACTATGTCAAATATTGCAGTACGTTGCTTGAGAAGTTTTTAAAAGATGTTATCGCGAATGTTATAATGTGAAAATCTCACGGATAGGGTAAACGTATATGGGGCTGTATAACTGTGTAAAGTGAAATGATGCTGCTATTTAGAGACAAATATTAGAAAAAATCATACTTGTCCTTGATTCGAGAAGAAATAGTAGTTAAAGCTTTGATGAAGGATATCGTTAAAGTCAAAAATAAACACCATCACTTAGGTAGGATATTTTTGCGAAGATAGATTACGTCCGGCTCTATGTCGTCTTGATGATGGGATATCCTCGTAAAACCACGAAGATATGATCTTCACTAAGTGGTTATATCCATCCAAACCAAGCACTTCGTGCCGTTTTGTTGTAGCCTTTCTTAAAACATTATTTCATGAAATCCTAATCGTGATATCCAAATAAACCGCTGCTCCATTTTTCACAAAAACAAATTTTTAAAAAAATCACATACTGGATATTAACCCGTTAATTTTAAAAACTTTTCTTAAGTAATAACCGAATAATTTAAATTACTGTTTTCATGACGACATTCAATAATGAAGGCATTCTTTTCTAATTGGTTTGGTTATTTTAGTCTTTGTTTAAATCTGGTACCTACCATATTGTAATAGTGGTATTAGTCTAGTGTTGTTAAAATAGGCAACTAATTGATAAAGCTTGCATAGATATCTACTGGTTATAGTCTGCAACTCTATTGTTTGAATATTGGCTGTCTTAAAACTTCTCATCCTTTTATTGATCAGGTTTATCTTATTACAGGCGCCGCGTGAGCTCAGCCAACTGAAATCAGCATGGCAGATGTAAAAGAGTCTCCTGTCTCACCAAATAAGATGGACAAACATAACACAGGTAAATGGGATTAGTTTGTTCAATAGCAGTAAATACTTTTATACGGCCTAGTATTCTATCTCGTGTAATTATGTACCTACAAACTTATTCCTGCTTTATTACCTGTAACCTTTATGAGAAGTTGTTATTGCTTTTAATGAAGGTAGGGATAGGCTTAGTTCGGCTCAATTGATATTATTACTTTCGTACTAAGAAAATATTTACCAAAATACTATACTTGTTCCTCATTAAGCATTTACGATACTTGTATCATAACTTGCGCTTTTATAGTAGATAGAATATGTGGAGGCTAGCTAAATCAGTACATTACTTTATTACCAGTACCAATAGCAGGCAGGCATATGAGAAATACAATTCTTGCAAAAAAATGTATCCCACCCTTTTTTGGGACG
This sequence comes from Pyrausta purpuralis, assembly GCA_963924145.1. Taxonomy (NCBI): domain Eukaryota; kingdom Metazoa; phylum Arthropoda; class Insecta; order Lepidoptera; family Crambidae; genus Pyrausta; species Pyrausta purpuralis. Next base: position 18,934,376 of record OZ001643.1, on the reverse strand, counting down.
CCCAACCCTTTGAATTGCCACGTAATATAAGAATCCCCTGGGTACTGTACCTGAGCCCATTTTTCTGGCAGTAAATGGATTAGTGTGTTCTGTATGTTACTTGGAATTGTGAATATAACACGAGTATGTATGTACGTAGGTACACATGTAATGGCTATGTAACAAGCCTCCATTTATCTAAGTAAATACAATTTTAATAAGAAAGCACATCTATTTTTACATCGTACGTTGCCTTGCCATACGTAATGTTATACTTTGAAAACAACAAAGATTCAAAAGTAACCAGCACCCGGCGGTATACCACTTTTCTGACCGACTTTTTTTAATGAAACTAAAGAAGGCATTAGTAAACAATGTGTTGACGATTTTACAACTAATAAATGTAAATGTTCGAGGGAATGGGAGTAAAAGAACGCACAATGTTACAGCGTGTTCCCACAGTTGGCGGATGTATTTGAGACGTAAAAACTACATTCTCAGCCTACTACTGCGTAACGCAGCTCGAGTGCGTTGTCTAAGTATCTATAATGCTGCGGGGTTCGGTAAATTGCATGGAATTTTCTATTAAGGAACAAAAGAAAGAAAATGGCGGGGAAATATGAACCTTCTGCACATCGACAGCATCTGAATAGTATGCATTGTACAACCTACACCTCCATCCCAAAAACATTTTCGCCAACTTGAGTAAATTAGTAATAATTTTAGATAGGTAGACTCGCAAAATTTTATTATTGATTAACTTTGTGCAAGGCGCTATCGGAAATTGGCTATTAATAGCAGTAGTTACCTACTCTAAAGAAAAAATATAGGACCTTTGATAACCTCCATTTGTTATTTGCCTTTAGCTGATTAATGGTACCTTTACCACATTGTTTAAATATTTATATGCATCGTAATTATACTACATATTCGAATTTTGTTCCCGCCATGAAAAGTACGATTCGATCCCCAGTTAAGGTTGAAGCATATCTACCCACCCAACACGAGAACAGCACCAACCAGGCTTCAACCATATGGAAGCACGTTACGTAAAGGAAACAGCAACGCCTCGGATGGGATCGCTACCGGATAGCGAAACACCTCGCCTCGGATCGTCTTTGCTACAACTTATGACAGTTCTTCTTGAGAATGACAGCCCGTTTGACAGGGTGGACGGATGGTCGTCAACCACCGGGCGACGCGCCGTAAGCGCGTTACAATGCATGCGCCCCTGGTCGAGAGTGGGTCCCGAGTTGGTCTCAATCCGAGGTGGTGACGTTACGAAGGTGATAATATATATGTGCGTTGAAGTATGGAGTTTCATACAAGTAATACTGAACGCCTCGAGTTGATACGGTACTGTCACTGTGACGGGTTGATTAGTGGGTTTCGACCTTAAGGGTTAATCCTGACTTCAAGTCCCTTCTGTTGAGATGTACAATGACGTGACTAGAGCATCAAACATCCTATTTTTTTCTAGTAAGGATGTCATAAACCTGTTAATGAGTGTCTCATCCCGGTCAGAAAGTGTGTAGGCGGCACGACACCAATTCCGAGTCAATTCACAAGATCAACGCTAGCATTCCTCACCATTTTACCTAGAACGGTCTAACACACTTAATGAAATTGCCCCAGTTGTCACTAAGATTTATACCAATACTTCGGCTACATCGTAAACTTACGCGCTGCCCTTGAACGATTCAATTACTCCATTACTAATGAAAACACTTCTGTGCAACTATAATAGAGCTCAAATTTTAAAATAACTGCATCTGCATTCCCTACATACAACAAAGGTTATACTGTCAGTTATCATTCTAGTTATTAACAATTGTTCTGGCGTATTTATTAGCTCACGCTTATTGTGTTTATTAACGTCAGTCAATAGAGAAACTGATAAATCTTTATTATCATGTCTTATAATAGGTAAGTTTATTTTGTTGGATTTCCTCAGCTGTCATTATCTCCATCGTTACTTATTTATGAGTGAAGTGATAAGAGACTGAAATACTGTCCAGGTAATAATGCACTAGCGGACTCTTTAGCTTGGTGCATAGAGTTTACAATTGAAAGATATTGTTAAATTTGATATTGTTGTATGACTGACAAGCGATATTACGTGTTGCTTAATTTTAATCAGCGAACTTTCTGGGTGTCATTTATTATCAAAGTAAATATAGTTACGTGAGTCAATATGTTTTTGTTTTTACGAAAACCATATCAGCAGCAGTATCTATCAGCAAATAAAACTAGAGTTTTGACCGCACGCCAAAGAGTATGCATAAATAGATCAGCTGTAGGTGGTTTCTAAGAATATGTTAAATGGCCAGGTCAATACTTCTCATGGACTATTTAATGATTGACTAAATTGCATTCGATCATCACAATCATAGAAAAAATAAATAAGGTTAGAATGGGTTTGATCGCTCGTTTGTATGGGAACCTCTGTCGCCGGTGGGAGTTACCGCGCTGTTGCTGCAGTGTTTCAAGTACCAATCAAAGAATCAACGCATCTATATTACAAACCAATCACAATATCCGCCAGGCGCTCTGTGATTGGTGTCATTTGTACTTGAAACCAACTACCAATCACAGAGCTGCTAGCGTTGAAACCACCAATCCTCATTCAGATACGTTCGTTCTTTTATGTCAAAATACTAGTGATGTGGTAAAAGTCGATTATTTCGGTTGATAAATTCAATTACCGGTGTAATGTTGTTTCTCAATATGAATCAACATGTAGGATTTAAGTTTGAGTTAATTTGGATAATATTACAGCTCATTTGATGGCAGCAAAGTGTTTTACTATTGCTTTGCGGTAAAACACAATAGAACAAAAAAATGGAGTTGCTAAACGTTACTTGAAATATAGTAACTAATACCCATAAAAATTAGAGTAGTATCTAAAATTAATTTTATTAGTAGAATTGAATCATTCTATATACAAAATATAAGTAATATTTCTTATATAAGACATATAGATTCCAATGTAAAGAAATGGTAATAAAAGTGTTTAAAGGTATTTACATGGTCTACATTATTCAGGTATTATATCTGACAACGCTAAAGCTGAAGAGTTTGTTTTATTGTATTGTTTGTATTTGTTGTATGTTAAACGCGGTAATCTTAGGAACTACTGGACAGATTTAAAAAATATTTTTGGGTGGGATGTCTCATTTATAGAGAAAGACCAAAACTTCACGCTGGGACGGGAGGGGAAAGAGCAAACTCAAAACAATATGTATATTATAGTAACATAAAAAGACTTAAAATAATACTACTCAAACTTTTTTATTTTAAATTATTTTAGTTTTGGAAAAAAGTTAAGATTACAATTAAAAAATACTTATAGACCTATGGTTGACTGGTGGTTGAATGCTTTTGGCATTAAGTCCGCCACATGTACAATTTTACGTTTCGTGCATGAAGAATATATATAATTATAAATAAATATGATGGGTTAGAATGTCTTTAACACTCAGTGTCATATTTTAAAGATGATATTTCATCTCAAAAATCTCAATCAAACTAAAAATTTGCGCACGGGTGGGACTCGAATCAGCAACTTTCTGGCTAACCGAGCCTAACGCTCTACCAATTGAGCTACTGACTGACGGTGTCTGTCCGACCTTGCGAAATTTGTGGTCTCTCATGGATACGTCATTACGCGTGACGTTTAGCGCCATCTACCCGTCTTGTTTATGCAACAGTAGACCAAGTATGATAAATATGCCCCAAGTTAGGATGGTGGTTAAGTTTAAAAAATGTACAACTGCATGATACAACAGTTTACCTTGCAGTGTTTTTGTTCGCGTTTTAATCACGTCACCAAAGGAGCGTTGTAGAGAAAGAGAGTAAATAACTGGCTTACAGAAGTATTTCATCAGTTTTAACACCATAGTATACTATCAAAATTCAACCATTTCTGAGGTAATTTTCTTTTTGATGGTATAATAAAATATCAACCGATACTAGCTAACCAACTTAACGTTCTTTTTGAAGCACGGAGATGCTCGTGGTAAACCACGAGCACTTATATGGTCGGAATGGTCACCCATTAAAAACACGACCGCACCGTATGTTGTTTAACTTCGATATTACTACCGAAGAAAGTACAGTGGCCAGCACATCAGGTTACTCAATTTTGTTGCAAACTAGCCCGTATTACAACTGAATAAGATACCGCAGTGTTTACCTTGACGTGCTATTGTCTGTACATTGTTGACAGTAAACCAATGTTCAACTTGTGAAAGAGTATTGAACACATATCGATATTATAGGGGCAGCTCCAACAGCCTCCTGAGGGCGGTCGCGACGAGGTTGGACACGGCCAGTGTCCTTATGCGGCACTGGATTCAGGTTCAACTCCCCAAAGACACCAAAAATAATAATTATAATCACTTTTTCCTGACATAGTTTTTAAGAGAAAATGTTACTAACACTTACGGACATGTTTCCGAAATAAATACATTTTATTTTATTTATTTATTTATTAAACTGTGTGTTTATTAAATTGTCGTACCCTATTTTACAAATTAATTGATCAACCGATAAATTAAAATTGAAATTAATAATAACGGAAGTACAAAAGTTGTGAATTTAGCAGTGCGTTTTTGCCGAGTTATATTTTTATTGCAGGAATACGTTATTTTGGTTGCATGAATAAGAATATAATAAAGTTATTTTTTTTCGAATAGCTCCAGTTTTATATTTATTTATTTATTATATTTAAAAAATTAAATAAACATTCCTTATTTTTGCAAATAATTATTGTTTATTATTGTTAAAATACATCAGTAGGGATATTACCATTTATCGATATTTTTACTGTGCTGTGAGTTACATCCCTAGTGATGCGTATGCAAGCGAACCAAGCAAATTGAACGCGATACATTGCGTACTAACATAGCAGATTTGTTAGAAATATGCGTGGACTGTCATCAATGAATTATTTTTTTTAAACTTGGTGCAACGAAACCGCTGTCATTTGAAATATCATAATTAAAAAGTGTTTTTTTGCAAATAATGTCGTAATAACTACATTTTATTACTCTCCGGTGAAAAGATACACTTCCTCTCTCATTTTGTATGACCTGGCTTCACGCTCTGCAAGTTATTATAGCACAAGACGGCATTTTTGTCAAAAATAATGCAACGCTCTTGTCACGCGACTGAAGTAGATACGGCTCAATGCAGGCATATGCCTACAATGCTAGCACGCTGCCGCACTGACCGTGGCCATTCTAACCTTATTCATTTTTTCTATGATCACAATCATCAAAGATACCGTTATTAAAAACGCATTAGTGATGTCGTTTTGCAATAAGTATGCAAGACAATAATGTTGTTATGTGTTATTAGCAGTATACCTACATACCCTAATTGGGTGGACTTAAAACAAGGCATGTCTTCAACTTATACGAAATCGTTAGAGGCAAGGTAGGGGAGGTCGAGTGAGATCTTTGGTATCTAACCACCTTAAGCCACCAACAATTGAAATCTCTTGTACGTCGCCTCGGCCTTTGTTTTAAGTGACGCCCGTTTTTGTGTGGTTTGTGCAAGCGATTTTCGTAAATAAGTGGTAAGGTGCCAGAGTTCCTACGTTGCTGCCATTTTTGAAAACGTTATAATTCCATTCTCTTTCTTTCGTTTGCGGAATGCGATCGAAGCAAATAGCGCAAGTAATAGTCTTTCCAGCGATCTTTATAAACAATTTGCATACTAATTATGGGTAGTAAACAGCATGACACTTTGTGGTGGAAAGGGGGCTTTCCTGAAGTCCGTGCCTGTTACGGGCGGGCCTAGGTCTCCTGCTTAGCCTGTAATTATCGCCAATTATCTTTGCCATCGCGACTTTTTGCGTCAGTGCCTGAAAACGTTCAGTTTTAAATGCCCTGACAAAGTTCCTCCACGACATCTGCTATAATTATTATTTCAGGTTAGTTTTTGTTTCAGGTAACTTGTGTGTTTCATTTTGATGTATTTGAATGGCCATGTTATCAAAAAATAGTTATTTATTCTATTGTAGTTCATAGTTAAACATCGTTCAAAGAACAACGAACAACCTTTTGATTTATGAGAGCCACATGTAATTTAAAGAAGCGTTTATTTGTTGTCAATGTTTCAATAGATTGATTTCGAACTCAACAAAAGATAGAGTGAATTGCATTATGAAGTAGGTAAGTAGGCCATGATGATTTTTCAACTCCATTCTTTCCGAAATACGTATTAGAGTAACTTATTAATCTATATAGTTTACAGGGAAAAATGTTGAAATGACGTCTCAGTTTTATAACCTAGATTAAACTGAAGTAATCCAGTCACTTAGACACATGCACTTTAACACTTTTAACTTTGCATGTTTTAGTTGACAAGACATTTACTTTCTTCCAATTAGTAAGCCTAGTGTCAAGCCATAAACAAGCTTTTAAACAAAAGGTCTACTTCGTACTAGGTCATTTGTCGAGGCAATAAAGTTCTAATGAACTACACATGCGCTTTCCCATCAGTTAGACACAATGCATATAATTTGTATGTAATAGATAACGTAAATTCTCATTACGGTAGTATGCATGTTGTTAATAGGGTTGCTAGATTTATCGATATGATACTTAATTGTGCTATAAGTTTGAAAGTTAAGGCAGTAGCAATAGGTACTAGTGTGCTACATACTTATTATTTGAATCCGATTTAGATCTGAACAATGTTATTTATTTCGAACTTCGTATTGGTAATCTGCAACTCTATTTTTAAATCACAGTGGAAAGTCATCGAAAATTTGAATATAGACAAAAGTAGTTACACAAATGAGTTTCTTATTTTTTAATTAACTGCCACTTTTAAAAAAAATCCACACTTCATTTTAGGGCGATTGAATTTTTTATTCTATTATTGATTTATTTTTGTTATTGAGTCCCTGAAACTTCGTTGAATATTTCGAAAGAAAGTCGTAAGGATTGCCAGTTTTATAATACGGATAAACCAAAGTAGGTACTAATTAGCAATCCTAACTTCACCCAATTGATATTCACGGTGACGTAGATATTAAACGTCAGGTTTTATCGAAAATATAATTGATTAATCACTACAGTATCTATCGATACTTCTACGCCTCTACTAGCAAGGAGCTTGAACTGTGAGCAAAAACACTAATAAGAGTAATTTCATGCTACATATCGTGCATAACGTTAATAGTTTTTGTGATCGTGTTCATGTGGACGACTCTATAATGGAAAGTGTTCACAACTTTCTTTATTATAGTAAAGACTACCCAATAGCTTAGTACCGTCTTTGTAACTAGAAATAAAAATTTGGAGTGCGTGGAAGGTAATGTTGTCGTTTGGAAACCAACGCTTTTTTCATCAGTGCATAGATGTTTGCCTTGCCTCTCTTACTCTTTAACTTATGAAAATTTAGTTTTTTTGTTGTTTCCTAATGACTGTATGTGTATCTTACATAACACCCCTTCTTTATCATCATTAGAGAAAAATCCCCAATTGCGATACCAACCTCAACCCCTATTCACCCAACAGAGGATTCGCTTGCTATCTGTTACCACATCTGGCGTCTTTTGAATTCATTCTAGATACCAAACTTTAATTTCCGTAATACCGCGCTACGTAATGTCACAAATTTACGGGAGAAATTGCTGTGTAACCTGCTGACTGTACATACAATGGAGTAGGCGAGCCGAGGCGACATCTATTGTGTTATGTTAATGCCATAAACACAATTAAAGTCACTTGCTCTCGTTAGTGATAATGTGAAGTCTTTGGCCGCGGGCATTGTGTGTCTCGCTGCGTCTGCGCCCTGCGGCCATTGTCTCTGAACGTCTGATGATATTGCACTTCGTTAGAATCATCCCGCGTAAGCAGCAAAAATTTTAATTACTTAGAAATTATGGGATGGTGACACTGACACGCAAACGACACAAATCAGTCAATGTAACGAGTGATTTTTGTTCGAAAATCAATTGAGGATCATCAAAATTGTGTTTCCTTTTTTTATCACTCTTGTGTGGCTATTATCCGGTTATTGATTAAAAAATCAAACATTCTTCAACGGAAAGCACACGCCGAGGCGAGGCGAGTCATTCAAAAATAGGGCCCCTGAGCACTATTGAAAATATTCTAAGCTTAATAAAGTCATACTAGTCAACCTTGTGTTATATTATCATAGTGCATACTAAAGTAAATGTCTGTCAAATAGTTGAAGGTATATCGGTTTGTTGAAAGTAGTAAATTGAAAGTATTTTCGGATAGGAAAAAAAACGATAAGTTTAGCTGGCTGTCATAAAGCACGCCTTAATATGTCTCATTACTATAAGAATATGAGTAAGTATGTAACTATGTATGTAGTAGTGAAAAGCAATAATGACTTTACCAAAGTACTCTAATAAGTTAAAAGATTTTTAATAGCCCATAAATTTCAATTAAGTCAATCTCACATGACGTAATGCTGAAGATGCTCAATTTTACAATAATTAGGTCAAATGTACACAGAAGACAGACTCATAAATTAGATGGAATGTGGATTATATCATTAGAATTAATAGTATCTCTTTGATTCATTACGCCAGGTCTTTAGATCTAAGTACTGTTCTAGTTATTAATAACCATTAATAGTTACAATTAAAATCCCGCTAAATAGTTAGTACTTCATTAATTCATTATCCTCGTATGCCATGATTCTTTTGTTAATCTGTTCATCTTTGCTTTGATCTTGATGAGTTATTGTTTTTTCCGAATTCTGAACATCCTTAGCTGGATGCTTATTTTAAGAAAGCCGACGGTTAACATGGGGATACATGCCATTTGATGCAATCACACATTATTTGTAGGAGAAGAATATTTAATTAACTTGAGACATATAAGATTCGTTTAAACGTGACTTCGTTGACTTGTGTCCTGTGGAAGAACGGTCCCTTACCGCCTGCATCTTTCGTTTCTCCTTCAGAGCTGCCATGGCCCACGTGGAAAACCCTTAACTGACTCCGATTCTAGGTGGGAAGATGTAAGGATACCATTTATAAGTGGGGTTTTTCTGATGATACCGATCCATCCTGCGTCTACGGTTTCACCCCAAAATACACGCTCCACCTTCTGTCTTGTCCTGCATGCTTGGATTCTTGCTTGGAGGATGTCATGTGTGCAAATGACAAGATCTGCATCGCGATAATGGGCACAGCACATTTAAGTCGCTTTTACCATCGACACGCTAAGAAGAAGACTTGAGACTTAGGGATGTGATGAAAATAATAAAATATTTCACAAACGTTCTATATAAGTATTGTTACAGATTTTAGGATACATTGTTACGTCTTATCTACTTTATCAGAAGCCCTAATATAGTCACGTTGTGAAAATGGGTTTACACAAGTGACATAAATCACTGGCTATTTAAATAAAATAAGGATACTTAGTTACAAGATCGGAGTGTTTTCTTCGCGGTACCATATCAAATCTCGTAACGAGTTCTTTTATTTATTTGCTAAGTGGTGCAAATGGATCATTAATATTTTAATAAGCGAGCGAACCTCATCCCGTGGGCGCGGCTGATCCCGGTGTTCCCGGACTACAATGCTTGATTAATGAACTGTGAACCGAACAATGGCCTCGAAGATATCTTACAGAGATCCAAGTATAAAAACTTCTTTGTAGTTTTTATGAGCTGCCCTTATAACCAAAGTACCTCTCCTTTCATGGTGAAAATAGAAATAAATAATTCTAATTAAAAAAAATTGCAAACAACAAGGGTTAGATACCGCAATCGATGTAGATCCAAATGTAGAGTCCTTATTAATTAAAATCATAAAAACGAACACACACAGCTAATTTAGACATACAAATATCTCGTCTCCATCAACTATCATCGTGTGTTATGACACTTCAAATCATAATAAGTATTGAATATAAACGTGCGAGGTCCGCAATTGAATTACCTAATAAATAGACATATACACCCGTTGAAACCGGCCTATAATTTCTAGAGTGGGCGTAAAAAGTGCTACTTTGTTCCTATTTGACAGCTCATCGCCGAGGTGTACCGTGCTAATGGTCTTATCCAACATCGGGCCCGTGGTACCGTGATTGGTAAATTACCGGACGCTTGCCTATTCGGCGCATACGCATCTCCCACCTACGGCAGCGGCAGTACAATTTTGGTACATTGTTTTTATTGATGCGATACAAATATATTTTTCATCTGAACATAATAAACAAACGTTTGATTTTATTGATTGTTAAAAGGGCATGCATCTTTTCGGTCACAACTTGTATGGCTACCCCTTCATGTTCGACGTAAAATCAGAATCCTCTGCACGCTTTTCTCGGTATTAAATGACCTCAAGTCTCCTAGCTACTTAAAATCCCAGTTCACCTTCCTCAGTGAGACGCAAACGCGTACACTGCGCTCTTCTCATAATCTTTCCCTCGCTACTCCTTCGCACCGCACAGGTTTTCTCTCAAACTCTTTTCTCGTCCAAGCCATTCGTCTTTGGAATGCCCTTCCTTCCGGCAAATATTCAACAAGCTCTCAGTAAGTTCACATTCAAGAGACTCGTCCGTGCACACTTCCTTCATATATCAGAATCATCTCCATAACATATATCTACAACGTTCGTCATAATATATATATATATATATATATATATATATATATATATATATATATATATATATATATATATAGATATATATGGAGATGATATGTATGAGAGATGTATGAGAGAGAGATGATATGATATGAGATGATATATATATATATATATATATATATATATATATATATATATATATAGTATATGTTGGTATATGTATGTATTATTAATGTATTTATTTGGGACTTTTTTGTATATAATTAATTTTGTTTCTTTGTCGCACGGCCCACAATCATTTCTGTTTAGCCCAAAGGCATGACTGGTAGAGAACGCCATATGGCGTTAAGTCCACTTTTATTATTGTGCAATAAAGTATAAATAAATAAAATGCATGCTTGCTTCTTTCATTCTTGAGTCCATAACTTGGGGGTGTAGGCTGAAACCGGTTTCATCCTAACTTCATATTACCGAAAGTTATATTGAAGTTAAAATGAAATTGAAAGCAAATACTTAACTAAAGTAAAGTATATTTAAAAAAAAAACTGTGAAAGCACTCCGGGAGTGCCGGCAGAAGTGAAAACTTGAATATCAACGTTGTGCATTTTTGATTTTTTGGAATAGTTATTATCAATATAAAAGTACTATAATTTTTGTGATAGAATACAATAATAATAATAATAATAATAATACAATAATAATAATAATAATATAATATTTTTATAGAATACAATATTTATTTATTGCGCTCTCGTACACAAACATTACAATTTATATTATATTAAATTACATTAAAAATGCTTTAGAATGTTTTTAACACTCACAGTGTCATATTTTATATTCATAAAGATGAAATAAGAAACCAAAAATTTGCGCACGGGCGGGACTTGAACCAGCAACCTTTTGGCAAACCGGGCCAAACGCTCTTACCAATTGAGCTACCGTGCTGTTAGTCCGATCCTGCGAAATTTGTGGTTTCTTATGAAAACGTCAATTGCGTGACGCTTAGCGCCATCTAGCCGTCTGTTTATGAAACAGATGGCCCAAGCAGTTATTCTTTACAGAATAAATTCAACTTGGAAATTGATGTCGCTTCGCTATCTAATGCTTTAGAATGTTTTTAACACTCACAGTGTCATATTTTATATTCATAAAGATGAAATAAGAAACCAAAAATTTGCGCACGGGCGGGACTTGAACCAGCAACCTTTTGGCAAACCGGGCCAAACGCTCTTACCAATTGAGCTACCGTGCTGTTAGTCCGATCCTGCGAAATTTGTGGTTTCTTATGAAAACGTCAATTGCGTGACGCTTAGCGCCATCTAGCCGTCTGTTTATGAAACAGATGGCCCAAGCAGTTATTTTTTACAGAATAAATTCAACTTGGAAATTGATGTCGCTTCGCTATCTAATGCTTTAGAATGTTTTTAACACTCACAGTGTCATATTTCATATTCATAAAGATGAAATAAGAAACCAAAAATTTGCGCACGGGCGGGACTTGAACCAGCAACCTTTTGGCAAACCGGGCCAAACGCTCTTACCGATTGAGCTACCGTGCTGTTAGTCCGATCCTGCGAAATTTGTGGTTTCTTATGAAAACGTCAATTGCGTGACGCTTAGCGCCATCTAGCCGTCTGTTTATGAAACAGATGGCCCAAGCAGTTATTCTTTACAGAATAAATTCAACTTGGAAATTGATGTCGCTTCGCTATCTAATGCTTTAGAATGTTTTTAACACTCACAGTGTCATATTTTATATTCATAAAGATGAAATAAGAAACCAAAAATTTGCGCACGGGCGGGACTTGAACCAGCAACCTTTTGGCAAACCGGGCCAAACGCTCTTACCAATTGAGCTACCGTGCTGTTAGTCCGATCCTGCGAAATTTGTGGTTTCTTATGAAAACGTCAATTGCGTGACGCTAAGCGCCATCTAGCCGTCTGTTTATGAAACAGATGGCCCAAGCAGTTATTCTTTACAGAATAAATTCAACTTGGAAATTGATGTCGCTTCGTTATCTAATGCTTTAGAATGTTTTTAACACTCACAGTGTCATATTTTATATTCGTAAGATGAAATAAGAAACCAAAAATTTGCGCACGGGCGGGACTTGAACCAGCAACCTTTTGGCAAACCGGGCCAAACGCTCTTACCAATTGAGCTACCGTGCTGTTAGTCCGATCCTGCGAAATTTGTGGTTTCTTATGAAAACGTCAATTGCGTGACGCTTAGCGCCATCTAGCCGTCCGTTTGGCCCGGTTTGCCAAAAGGTTGCTGGTTCAAGTCCCGCCCGTGCGCAAATTTTTGGTTTCTTATTTCATCTTTATGAATACATTAAAAAGTTTATCTCTCAGAAAAATCAACTTACATCCATAATTTCGCCAACCGTCTTACGGTTTTTCGATCAGGTCACGCACGTGTCCTGACGCGAGTTTCACATTTTTCCCCCATCCCACAAAAGTGCTCAACGCCGCTAAAGAAGTTTTCACTTCAAAACAGACCCTGATGGTCGGTCCAAATTGCACATGCCTTTAAAGGCATGACAAAGTAGACATTGCAGGGCAATTACATCCGAATCTAGAATCGTTTCCTTGTCTACCGAATCGGTATCGAATTAAGGCAATAACGTCGCCCACGAGCTAACTTGGGCCGATTACGATATAATTGTAACGAGCACAATTTCGCGTTGCGTGAGCGCCGGCAATTAGGCGCGACAACAATTAAAAACCGCCCGTAAAATAAATAGCCGCCACGGCAAAAAAATACAATCTGATTCGCTGTAAAGCTCGCTACTGAAAAAGATTTTAATTTGAACGGAGACGGCCACGAATTATGATGCTTAATGCCAAATTGATTAATGCTGCTACAAACAACTCAATTAAGTTTTGTTTGTTTATAAAGTCCATTTTGACATGACACATTCCCTTGTTTCATTACATATCATATCATTTATACATTCCAAGAAAAATAATACTGTTTTACAGAACAAATCTAATAAAATTTTGATATTAAATAAATTTTTATTTAATAAAATTTGATCCACCACTAATGATTAGTAATTTTCTGTTTTTATAAAAACATAAAAAATATGCATGTAAAGAAACTCAAACTAAAACCAAATCGGCCTAAAACCGTGTGAATCTGAATAATCACAATAATCAATCATTATACCTATTTATTGATGAAAACCGCATAAAAAATACTTTCACTATCGATTAATTGGCAAAATTTATTTCAATGAATGATATATACTTGTTCTTGTTTCATTACTGTCTTTCTACTTGTTTTTTTAGGAAAAAATATCAGTTAAAATAATGTAGTCTCTGTATTATGTCTTAGGCCTGGCAAAGGATTGAAACACACGCAAAATATAAAATATTTAATTATTGTATGACAAACGTCGGTTCAATTTTATTGGGTTACATCACCTTAATTGTCAAAATGGCAATGAATTAGCGATCATCAGGCAAAATCAATTATAATATTATGTCACATGTTTACAAGTTAAAAGTAATAATGTTGCATCTGGAAATAAACAATCGAGGAGATTTGTAAATAAAAAAAATACTCGTGTTTTTATGGCAATCGAGATGGAATATTATCAGCGACCGTCATAACTACAAATAAACTGGTAAACAAGCGAATTAAAATAAAAGTAATTAGAGTTTAAATTAATCCGTTCGAACTGTCTATGCAAATTAAATGAATATTGATCACTTTCCTGCTTGATTTTCTAATGCGTAGTATTTAAATTGGAGAGATACAGAGGATGTCAAGTGAAACATCTGCCCATCGCTGCCCCATCACAGGGTCGTCCGTGATGTCGCATACAAATTAGTGTAGCGGTGCGGTACAACTGCGTACGCGCATATCTCTCGTTGTGTGCGTTTGAATACAAATAGACCTTACGTCACAACAAGGACAGTGTATAGTCTCGAAAACTCAAATTAGTTACATTTAAATGTATTGTCTTATGTTTGGTTAGCATCAACGGTAATGGCTCTATTGGTTTTCGGTTGTGTGACATAGATTCTACTTTTGGTGATATCTAGGTTTGTTGTTTGTTTCCTCTAACCACTCTCTGCCTTTCTTTTCCTGTTATATGTATTTATGTTCTAGCTTTTATGGTTGGACATTGTATGTACTACTTATCTCTTGTTTCTTTGCATCCTACTAAGGTTAAAGAGACTTATATACACCACTAAGCCGTGTCAATTCGATTCATTCACGGTGTTTACGCACGAAGGAAACAATTTTTCATCGCTAGTACGTACTCCATTCAGCGCAAAATGAATATCGGCTAGAAAAAACAATGTTGCATTATAAACGCACTTTGGTGCTTTGTTTGCCTTGATGATCCCAAAGATTATCCTCATTGCATATACGAATCAGGACATGTTATCATGCGTTGCGGATTAAAAATGTTTGCTTACACACTAGCCTGTTTACGAAATTTCGGATCAACAGGTTTAAAGTTTCTAACTAGTTATTGTTTTCTTGCGAAAATGGGCCGCGAGTGAAGATAAGATTACAAGTAATAGGATTCTTTATGAATATCTTACGAAACTTCCTAATGATAGTTCCAGTAGCCCAGCAGTGAAATAACCGGAAACTA
Source organism: Pyrausta purpuralis (assembly GCA_963924145.1). Lineage (NCBI taxonomy): Eukaryota > Metazoa > Arthropoda > Insecta > Lepidoptera > Crambidae > Pyrausta > Pyrausta purpuralis. Next base: position 18,919,184 of record OZ001643.1, on the reverse strand, counting down.
GGATCGTATGGATATTGGTTATTGCTTTTATTCTTACCCTTATGATGCCACTAGACCTGGAGCTCTATTTTTGAATCACTCGCTTAAAGATGGTGAGTGATTTTCGTTCGAAGATGAATTAAAAGTCATAGAAAAAAACTCGTTGTCGAAGGAAAATCACTCGCCATTTCGAAGCGAGTGATTCAAAAATAGGGCCCCAGATCTTAAATTTAAGGAAGGACATGACCATGTTAATGTATATGTAGAATGAGGGTAGGGAAAGATTCAAAAATAGAGCCCCTGATGTCAAGAATAGACATGACATGGATCAGTGCTTTACTCACTTATGGCATAACGATTTAAAAAATCATGATAGAGCTAGCATCTTTTGATTGTTACTGTCTTAGGTATAACAATCGACAAACTGGCCCGCTGACCTAATGTGAGGAGGTGTGATACTCTGTCCAAACATGCGAAAATGTGTAATCCTGGCGGTGATGTAATACTAAGTTGTGGTCTAATCAAAACGACATCCGAAGGTCGCCTGCACCTTGCCACACTGGCCTTTGGTATTGTTTTGTTATTTTTGGCACAGATATCGATACTAGGTTATTTAATATATATTTTTTACCCGAAATATAATTATTTGGTTGTAAAAATTAAAAGAGAGAGAGGCATTATCTTGTAAAACTAACAAACATTCCTCAATGCATTACAATCGTTTGATTTGCATTAATTAATTTGTTAAACATGTAACGATGATTAGGTGCCATATTGATTGTTATTTACTTTTAAGCCTTGTATAGGTTAGTTTTCGACTAATCACCCAATAATTAACACACCGCAAACTGATTTTCTATTTTAAACCTTAGTCTGAGACGTAAGTGACGTATTCCATGAGATTAGGTGGTTAATTAATAATCTATACAAATAGTTTAGAATATGTTTTTTATTTATGCCAAAAAGTCTTACTTCTAACCAAATTGTATTAACATTAGTGTACCTAAACCTAATATTTAAAAATGCGGACTTATTGTACCTAAGTTGCATCAAAAAACAGGCCAGACTTCTCAAAATCTGTACAAGACTAGAACCAGTGAAATTATTCGGATGCGGTTAAACACCGGAATATTTTGCGACAATTTGAGTCTGGGGTCGTCAAATCGCTAAAATGGCGAAGGGTTGAGTGGAGCGGTGAGGGAGTCCACCGCTCGAGAGCCCTATTGTTTGCGACTACACTTCTGGATCATTAAGCTTTGACGTAAACAGGTATAGATAGGTTGTTAATGTTGGTGATAGCACCTACTCGTACAAAGTGGATATCAGCATAGAAATAATCAGTGGAAAGCCCTTTTTTACCCGTTGCTGAAACTCCCAAATGACAAACAATACTGATACCGAAACATTATATTTAAACGTATATTTCAACGTTATTGGTGTTAGATTATAAATCGTACATCAAAACTAAAAAAATTAAGACAATTATGAAAGCAATATGTATGATGAAGTAAACCGACTGAAAGACCAACAAATTACGAATCTTCAGTAAGTATCGTAAAATCACTGTTGGTTAATATCATATGTATTTATTGTACATCAAGTACAGTTTTCTATCAGGATATCACAAAACCATTAACGTTTGCTCGTTAACAACCAATAGTTTTTAATAGGATGTCATTATTCACAATAATTGATAACGATGATAAAGGTAATTTTAATGTTAATATACATCATAACACATATTTGAGTGATATAGGTAGGTCATAAAAAGCAACTATCACCTACCTAGATTGAATTGTTGTTATTTAATAAATGAGACTGCCGAAAATTACAGTGAACATTTCGAATACAATTTATTAACACTTAAACGAAAGCTGCAGCATTATAAAAGGGACAATACTTTTTTATTATTAATTTATTTATAGTTATCATTTGTACACGTTGTGAACACAAAAAAACACATCTTTGTTTTCTAGTACATGAGCTAGAACTAAAATAAAATTTCATCTTACTGCAACCGAATAGCGCCACCTATCCACAAACTACAACACTACGTAAAACTAACGTTAACGCGCGCTACTTCAAAAACTTACGTGTATTTAAACGTTACGTAAATGAAGAAAGTTCAGGCTACGAACCACGGCCATGCTACAAGAGAAGTGGTTTGTAGTTACAGGCGCTACGAACACGCTAGGTCCCTGCGCACCTCATAGATGGCGCTAGCAGTATTCTTGGTTGGAAACGACTCCACATTTCGGTTGGTTGTAGTATTATATTATCTGGGGGTTGGTTAGAGTCTGACCAATGAGTCGTTGCACAAAAAAAACCGGCAAATTCAAAAAATCTTTAGCTGGTAACAAAAAGTATAGTGTGATTAAATCGTTTATTTTTCAGTAATCTCTCATTTTCGTCACTTCTAACCTGATTGTAGTTAGAGATCATAGAAAATAACATGCTTCTTGCACTGCCTCCGATCGGTTTAGCCATTATAAAACGATTACTTCCGTAACAGATACACTAATGTGATATTTTAGGTTATGTAAAAACTGTGATTGACAATTAGTTTGACAGATAAAATTGTTGCCATATATAGAATTCTGAAAAAATGCTTGTGCAGCGACTCGCTGGTCAGACTCTAGAATCTGCAAATACAAAATAGTGTTCTGTATTAAAACAAAATATCCGTTGACAAGCCCTTTGATGTAGTCAAAGTATTAGATAATATACTACATATAACTTTGATATTGCTAAGCCATAAAGTTGCATTTAATTAAACTTTTAAAAAGTATGATAAATTTCTTCTATCTGTGCTTGTAACAATCTGGTAAATATGCATTCATTACTTCCCCAAACTGTAGAGTTAACCCAAATTAAGTAAATTCAAGTCTAGTAAAACAACTACGCTTACTACGGATTTCGTATTTATTAAATATGTGTCTTTCATGTATGTTCATTAGTCCTTTATATCTTATTAAAATTTATTTCTGTAATATTGTTATGCATATTTATGTTATTGCGTTATAATTATTATTTTTGTACCACTTTCAATTTTTGAATGTTTCGCTACTAAGACTCTGTATTCCCAAGCGGTTGACTGTTAGAGAATGCCTCAAGGCATTAAGTTCGCCAATTGTACAAGTTACAGTGCATTAAAGTATGAATAATTAAATAAATATACGACAAAGGGTAAAAACTAGAGTCTGTTTTTATTAATTGACCGACGTGGGCTGCATTGTTTGGAAAATTTACCTGTTCGCATAATAAATTACATACATTACTAACTTGAATCCTACTTTAGGTACTTCACAGATCATGCGTGCTTAGAGATTAGGTAGTAAGATAATTCTAATCTATTACAATAAATTTTATGAGAATCATTAGAATTTAGCAACACTTACTCGTACTTTAAACTGATAGTAGTGATAGTCTGATATGATAAATTTATAGGTAAAATAAAAGTATAGTGTATACATGACAATAATTTGAACGACGATGTATATAGTATTATGTTTGCTTCTTTTCCTATTTTGACAAACTTAAGTATATTTTTACAGGTCCTTAAAAACCCCATTGCCATGATGACCAGCATTGCTTTCCTTACTTTCATAGTGCTATAGATACGCATTTATACATATGCTTCGAAAAGATGATCACCTAATGATATTATCCTTCCTGAATTGCGTACACACTTTACAAAATTAGGCCAAGGTTCAATCATTGCCATATTTGGAAACGTAAATAAAACCAAATTGCGCAGGTGTTTTTGTGTCCTCGTACATAAAAAACGGGGTGTTTTCCAAGGTTGTGCGGAAAATATTCCCCATGCAACATTTCCCGTTGCGTTGAGGAAAATCGTATGAGCAGGCGTCTATTGATTGGCTGGTAAAAGACAGTGCAGCGATAACTCAGCTACCGTGAATTTTTCAGGTGATTTACTCTGTACGATTTGGTCCATATTTAAATTTTGATAACGTCGTCCTTTTCACTTGTAGGCTAATTTAACATGAGCAACAGGGACGGTTAGATTTTAAAATACGGGTGTGCGTTGAGGAGGTAGACCTCAGGTTGGATGCGGCACGCACGCCTAATGAATTAAGGCACGCGATAGCGGATTCACTTCCTGGTGGGGACGAATTTTGGCAACCCTCGTAACCTTCAAGGACTCCACCAGTAACGATCACAAACGATCGACATGGTTGCTAAAATTTATGAGGAAAGTTATCGGTAACCGCAAACGAAAGTTTCGAAAGCACAATAAACTACAGAGTATTCCTAAATGCATATTTACAACCGTTTTTTTAACAATTTCACTGGCATCAATGTGAATGACATTTATTTATTTTACTTAAACACGATTTTGGCAATGACCACCAAAATGATTTGTGGTTTTTACGTTTTTTTTTGGTAATTCTAGTCTTACAATTCAAATGGGTTTATACGAAAACTTATGTAACGAAATCAACTAGCCCTTGTAGGTGTTTAGCAAAATACCTTGTACACTTTATAGTGAACTTTGTAGCTAATTAGTAAAGTAATAGCGTTATGACATGGCAGGAATATTCCCCGGGCTTCTGGAAGACTAATTTGTAGAGCGTGGGAGCACGCCAATCAATTTTGCCTCGGAGAAATCAGTGCTGTAGGCAGTCATAAAAATATCCATGATGCTGTTTTAGACGTAGGTGGCAAAATAACATATTGCGTATCAAAGAAAGTTGCTCTATCTTAAGAAAGGTAAGTGATTGCGATGGTAAGGTATTGCGATAGTAAGAGTTATATTATATTATTTATTATATATGTTACAGGAAATGTATAATATCCAGCACTGTATAGTACCCCTAGGAATTGTATATAATTCCTTAAATGATATAAGCAAATAATATTAGACACATTTCCTAGAAAATGTATATATTTTCTAAACAGTTTTCGGAAATGTAATATGATTAATTAATTGTAACTTATTAGCCTAAATGAGAGCCGAAATAAAAACTTTGATCCATAACTTAGTAAGGATTGAAGTTGCTGTATACTACATGATTGTTACATAATCGTCTTAATGAGACCCTTATTATGAACTTTAATTCTTCATTTAAAAACGTGTGTTATATTCATTTTATTAACACATAGCGTTCGTTTTAAACATTTCTTAATACAACATTGTATTCTATAAAATTCCTAAGATATGTATACATTTCTAGGATATTTATCTAAGATTTGTGCATATTAAATAATCTATGAATCGATATTTCATACATTTCCTTAATAGCTTTCGAATTGTATACATTTCCTAGAATTCATACATTACCCTTAACATATATAAGGATTTAGTAAAAGCTAATAATAAAATTAAGGTGCTATAACAAATTGCAATATATTGACCGAGGGAAAGACCGAAGAGAGGGTAATTTTATTCAATATCCATTCTAGAGATGTGACATAAACTCAACTAAACCACTACGGACATTGGGATTGTTATGTCTGGATATTTTGCCCAGATCAAACAAATATCTAGGTACATACTACAATTATGTAATACCAGATTTTGATGAATACAAATGGTATTTACTTGAACTCTATTTAAATTCTCTACAAGGTATAAGGATCAAAAGGTTAGAATAAATTATAGAAGTACATCCGAATTTACTTAGTACTTGAGATGCGAACCATGGTATGAATCATCATACTGTACCAACTCGGGAGGGTAAATGTCGCTGTGAGTCATAGCTCAGAGTGATGAATATGCAAAAAATCAGTATCCACAAATGTGTTAGTATTTACTTAGAATAGAATGGAAGAGAATACCTTTACATATATATGACTAGGCACATTTCGAATTTTTATGTGACGTCGCTGTTTCTTTAATTATTGGTTTTGGTTTTCACATGGTTTTCCTTATTGTTGCAGGTAATTACGACCGCAAGATTGTCTCTATCCTCTACTATAAGGGATCGGCTCATCTAAAAGTACCTAGGATTAGCCAGTAAGGAATTAATTTTGTTTTATATAAGCCCTGAAGGTTCAATTTGGCCGTCTATTCGGCTGGCTTTGTTTATACACGGATGCTCTGAATAATTTTCCTTGGCATGATTCACGGGGGTTATCAATGGAGTTCCAACGCACAGATTGCAAGTCGACGTCACGCATCCCTCTCGATTGATAAGGGGATGACAAGGACGGTCAGTGTGTTTTCCTCAATGGAATCGGACGTGTTTTGTGAATAGACTACCCTGTAGGGATTGTTCAGGGGACGTTGCGCGCGCATGAATTTCAGGGCGCAGGACGTGGTTCGTGCCAGTGTTATGAACGTCTAGACATGTTTTTTTTATATAATTATTATTTATAAGATTATTTTTTAGGACATGCATCTAGACATGTACATTTTGTTTTTTTGCTTTATTTTATTTTATTTATTTTTATTATTTATGTTTCTACAAAATAGAAAGTAACTTTTTTTCAGCAGAGCTTGAGAACGTTCAAAACGGTTTCTTATTCGAGAACACCCATAACATTTTGTTCGGAATAAAACGTAATGTGAGAACATAGAAAAAGGTTTCTTCTGCAGGAAGCTAGAAATAAAAAAATATTAGCGCGTGTCTCGACCTTTTTACTTAGTATACCTAAGATCTGTAAGGCCGTGCAATTAAAACTAAGCTGGATGAGAATATTTTTTGTTTCGTATTGTTGCCAAGAAAAAAACGGTTAAAATTAATTAAAAACGTTATATTGAACAAGAATGACTCAAGATTTTGTGTTCTTTATAAAAACGTTATAATTATGTTTCCGTTCGAATTTAAACGTAACTTAAACTTTCTTAGGTTTAAGGCGAAACCGTTTCGAAAAATATAACGTTATCCGAGCCCTGATTTTTAGTCATCACCTGGTCATGAATGACCAGAATATACTTCATTTGTCATGCTTATTTCAATTTAATAATTAACAATCAATAAAGATATTTAATACAATAACTCCAAAAAAAAACAGTACTAATAAAATTGACTCCATAAGTTAAAAAAGGTTGTCATTTCTAACTGTTTACGCGGTCTACACATGCTTCAGCCGCCGATAGAGGCCGCAAGTTTCACATCAGGCTCTGCCGGCGAACGGAGGGTGCGTCCTTCATTCCACGTCGAATTATAGCCCAATCACTATCTTTCACGACCTGCCATTCCACCTGTCTCCATAGGTAAGTCCTTAACCAGAACATAATAGCACCGCCTAAGCTTTATATAGACTTCAATTCGTAGAAAAATCTGTACAACCGCGTAACCCACTCTCGGCAAATAGTGTAGTTATTGGTCTCAACTGTACATATCGATTGACACTTAAATTAATAATTAGTCAGCTAAACGCAAAGGCCCCATGTGCGTCATCATCACCAGATATGAATAGATTAACAAATTAATCATTCATAGGATTTTAGTTAGAGAAACCTGTATTTTTCCACGATAGTCGAATAAAACGCAACGTTTACAAAGACCTACATACCTAGTATAGTTACAGTTTTTCATCACCATCCTATTTCGCTACTACGCAGTTACAAGATATGGGTGAAATTTTACCTAAGTATTTATCAGTAATATAAATTGTGTAATAACTGAATGGTGACTATAAATTCACAAATTATATTCAAATTGAAGTGCGATTTATGAGAACTAAGGGAGATCAAATTTAATGACTCACTTGTGCAACTGTTGTGTTTAGTTTCTCCGTCACGGGGAGAACAAATTTTACTTGTAATATGCGTTATTGTCATATTCAAGTTTAAAGGCCATCGTTTTATTTACTATCATCTGGCTACTTCCAAAAATTTGATTTGTCTTTTAGCGAAGAAGAATAATAGAATTACAATGATGTTAATACATACTCCCCAATGTAGTTACTTTATTCGAAGACATATTACAAAGAAGGAGGGCCGCCCACATTTTATTACTCACTATCTCTTATAACGGGTAAATAAATGCGTACCTAGGCTAATCAATTACTGTCTTTTAAAAAGGCAATGGCCAATTCCACTTTAGGAACACAAAAATACGGTTAATCGCTTTATTTTCACCATTCTGTTGAATGTCATTGTATCTAATAGCAAGCAGGAAGTTACATTTGGCAGGCCAAATGAGTCAGTTGAGTTTTCAATTGTGTCACTTAAAAAACACATCGACACCCACAAGAACAGTATTTTGAGTCTACCTTTGGAGAATTTAAGCTCTTTTTAGGTAAATTTACGAAAAATATATTCTCGAACATTTGTTACTATCTAATTATCCTAATTAAATACCGCCCACTTGGTTCTAGTTAGTTTTTTTGCTCATTTATTATTAAAACAATCCAATTTCAGACAATTACGTTTGCTCCCTGGAAACCAAAATTAGTTCTTGTAAGAACAATAAAATTAGTGCCATAATAAGACAATTTAGGGCAAATTGTGTCGTCTGAAGAGGCGAAGTTTGTTGCGTATCTTTGAAACAAGATAATTTAAATGTGATTATATCCAAAAATCTGGGTTCATACTTAAATATAATTTTTGAAAAATCTATCCAACATTAGGGACAATAATGTGACAAGTAAAGTGTTCACATAGTATTGAATTATACTATCAATAACGTAAATAAAAGTTGTCGGGAAGAGATCGCTTATAGCGATAAGACCGCTTCGAATGTACATTTCCTTGAAGAACATTTGTAATTTATCTATGTAATGTGCAATGGAGAGTTATCTTATTTTATAAATAAAAATAGTGATCATAAATGATACAAAAGTTAAAATTTTGGCTCCATCGTTACAGTTTTTAAAGATGACTTTCGTCTGCCAATTATTAATCAATTTATGAATTTGTAAATAATCTAATTTCATTAATTGTATGAACTATAGGAATTTATCAAAACTTGCTTGCGATTTTATCGAATATGACTTTGCTAAATATCGTTAAATGTATGTTTGTATTATAAAAATTAATAAGCGAAATAAACATTTCTATTTTTAAATCATTCATGGAAAAATTTGACCAATTGACCTAAACTACTGGCCTACCAAATTTGGGTGGACATGTTCTTAATTAAAGTGGTGACCAATTTAAATGCTCATAAGTTGATGACTATACTTTTTACAACGCGATAAGTCTGGACACTTTATACATTTTTAGTATGTCTGCAAAGCACAACCTATTTATATTTTGTTTTGATGTCCTTGGATAAAATAAAACAAACATTGTACCAATGTCAAATAAAGTTAGTAGACAACATTCCATCAAATTGTTTTAACAATCAGTTAAGAATCTAAAATATATCTATCTAATTATTGTGATGTGTTTTGATTGAACGACTTAACTTAGGTATGAGCTTGCACGCAATGTCAAGGCAATTATTTACTACCAATCATATTACCTACATTTCAATGAAAGTCATACGGAACGCATATGCGTAATTTATAGGTAGGTTTATAAATCTAGTCATAGAAGCAACATTTGTTGGGTTTCCTTAGAGTTTAAACCTTGGTGAAGGAAAATGAGCAGGAAAATCATACTGCAGTTTTAAATCTTTTATTCTTGTAGTAGTAAAATGTCAATAAATTAAGATAACATATCAGTCATATTCATAACGATAGATTAAAAGTAATACGAGTATGACAGCTAATTAAATGTTACATTTTCAGTTTCTGTTATATTTAACTAGGAAGGACAATAAAAATTTGAGCATTATAGTATTGTCATTTCATTTGTCATTATTCGATACGATTGTGAGAAAAAACACACCTTTCAATACTTATAATAATTAAATCATGACAACATCGTACGTGTTACTGACACCAGCACTTATAATAGCTACCCTTAAAACAATAAAGTGGTCATTTTACACCAAGAGCTGCAACTTGAAGATAATCACATTACACAATTGAACATCATTAACGTCTGGATGGTTAATTAGCTTCTTATCTGCGTCATCGATATAACAAAAGACGAGTTGATATATTGCGGTCGTATCCGCGAAATGTGCGTCTGACGCATTTCGGCCCGTAATTTTGGCCAAGTGCTTCCCGCGATATTTACGCAGATCTGACAGGCATATTTTTATATTGAAGCCCGTGTACCAACAAAATGGCAAGTTGCCATTTGAGAGCTATTTCGATGATTGTTTGGGTGGAAGTTACCCTATTCTCTGCGGGAAGAAATCGAGGGGTTGTGCGTTGGTCTGTGGCGGTGGGGTGGGCGGTATGTCGTGATGGGGCTTCAGTAGGCATGGGTTTTCAGGTCCGTGGCTCGGGCTGCCATCTGACTTCTTTTGAGTGTTGTTCGATGGGGTCAGGTGAAGAAGGGGTAGCTGACCCTTTGGGCACACTGGCGGTCTTTCTGGTTTTGGCTGCATTGTTTCTGGAAACAAAAGTAAACGTTGATTAGCTATACATACAAACGCAATACTTATGTTTTATTTAAAAACAAAAAAATAAAGATTGATCAATTTACAAACACTTAGAAGTGTGTAATAAAATCAAGATAGCATCGTTGCCATATTTATGCATGACTTAAAGGTTTGACGGGCAGATAATGCTTTTAGCATTAAGTCTACATTTGTAAACTAAATTTGTGCAATAAAGTTTTTAAATAACAAAAAAAGCACTTCCACAACACTCACTTTGTATCAAACTAATGTTTTCCAAGCGGGAACTGATAACTTCTACTCCGTTTATAAACATTGAAGATTGATTTATCAATGGTTTGATGTGCAATGCGCGGCGGTCCGGTGCGGAATGTGTTTAACTTAGTTCACCCTGCCGTTTTATATTGCGCGTGAGTCATTTGGCAAAAGAACTCTCTAACTAACGTGAACCGACGTCCGCGTCACAGCGGGCCGCTGACGCGAGATGTGGTGACGCCAGTCCGTTTAGGTACTAACGGTAGCACGTCAAGCTATACACTGCGATCTCTGATGCAATTAGAATATTTATTGAAAAAAAAAATAAAGTCTGATGTAACCACTAGTGACCTGTCCAGAATACCAGAAAATCGAACACGTAGATGAGATCCGAAAGGAAAATCTAATTCAATATCCAATTTCCCTCTGAATGGGGCATATCAAGTACTTTTTACCTAGGTACTGAACTTGCGTACTCGTATCTAATTATTAATAAGTTACTTTGTAAATAAATATTTAAAAGACACAGTAAATATATCTCTTTCTTTAAAGAAACATTAAAAGAAAAATTAATTGAATATTAAATAAAATGTTGTCGTAAGATATGAGATACTAGCAAATATTTTTTTCGTTAATACCCATTAAAAGACCCTTTCAAAATTGTAATTTTATTTAATAAACTATGTAGTTACAACTTTAATTCCATATTACTCTATCATAATCAATACTCGATTATCAGATAGCACAAAGTACGTCAGTAAATTTGTCCCCAGGATGTTGAATGGACGACCTTACTTTTTTATAGACAGACGTTCAACTTCTATTCCAACAAAATAATTAGTGCACAATAGAGAAAATTACTCTTTATTGCTCTATTCAGTTCTCACTGTTAATGATTCATGTTCCCGGGGGCCCAATTTGTGAATCACTCGCTTTTATATGGCGTGTGATTTTCTCAATGATATTGTATTTAGAATTGGATGACGCCTCGCGAACTAAAAGAGTACCTACACAAATATGACACTTGACAATATTTAAGTGTCTCAACAGTGATCTAGTTCTAAATACAATACCATTACCATTCCATTTTTAAATGAAAGCAGTAGAAATCTACACGGCAGTGATTAAAAAAAGATTACACAATAATGTGACTATTCGCCACTAATATTTAGCTTGATTTTATTTAAAATCAAATCGATTTTCGATAGAAAAATCACTCGGAATGTTGCGAGTGATTTGAAAACAGGGCCCGGAGCGTGGACTCGAATCATCGAATCAGTTACTTACAAATTAGAAATAAATACCTTATTGACGAGAGAATGATCAATCAGTAAGAATTTGCGTCATAAGATGTATGTAGTCAGGCAATAAACATCGAGCACATTTGAAAGAGGAAAATACTCTATGCTGATCATTTTCCTTACGATATGTGATAGCGACAATCTTTGGGTGGGATGATAATATGTGGTAACCGAACAATATTTTTAAATATTTGCAGGTTTTTAACGGTTATTTAATAGCCACTCATAATAATGCATAATATTAAATAGGTTGTTATAAAGCACGTAAATTTCTTATAGGTCGATGTCAATAAACCCATCAGATGAATACACTTTAGCAATAACCTCAAAAGTCACGCGATGGAAGATTCTTTTTTCATAGAAAACAAATCAAACCAGATCATGAAACGGATGTCTGAACATACTTTATTTTAAAAGATCTACATACTGTATTTTTTTTTCAAAATGTTCACTTGCTTAGTTAAAAAATTAGAGGGCCTCCCCTCTAATTTTTTACCACTTCGGAAGCGTCTATCTCTCTAATGTTAGTCTTTTGGAAAAAATGCTTACAAGAACCTAAATGTCATTTAAGCATAACTTTATAGGCACTTCACTTGCATAGGTTTGAGCAAATTTATTTTTATTTTTAAGCTCTATGTATGGGAGGCCCCTCTCAAATATCATTTTTTTTTAATACGTTATATATTAGGGATCGTAAAACGGCTAACAGCATACACCTACCCACTGTGGTGGGTGAAACGTGTTTCAACCGTGTAATTCTAATAGTTTCAGAATAAAGTAGCGTGACCTACGGACGGACTGACAGACACGAAACTATAAGGGTTTCGTTTTTTGCCATCCGGCTACGGAACCCTAAAAACAAAGATGACCTCGACCGTGTGGTGTGTGATACTGGCTTTAGTAGAGCAACTCGAATTGTACAAAAATATGAAGGGTCAGAAAGATTTTATTCTAAATACCGAAATTCATATACCTTAATCTAGCAAAAAGCAAGTACGTATACACAAGCACTGGAAATTAAACTTAAATTCTGGGTGAAATTATAACGTCAGTGTGAGGACTTAATGAGAGCATACCTATTTATGAATGTCTATAAATTAATTGACGTTAATGTAATTTTTGAGTGGGTTACTGGTAGGTATATTGAGTATTCATGGGTAGGTACTATTATTACCTCTGACAACTTGGATATGACAATTAATGTTCCTATACACAATTTTAAGATTCCTTAATTATAGAAATATTACTGATAATATTAGTCACCGAATTCATAAACAATAACGTAAGTTACAGTTTACGGATTACTAATTAATTTTCAATAGCTAAATTAAATCCATCAATGAACTGGATGGAATGATGGAATGAACTAGATGTCACTAAACAATTAAAATATACTTTAAAAAATCTAAGCAAGAAATATGTAATATCTTAAGTAAATTATAGATATAAGTATATACATACTATGAAACAAAAGTAGAAACATAGTAAATAAATAAAAAGAATTCAAGGTCTATCCTGTTTATTAGCTAACCGCAAAAATATTTTTTGTACAATATTGTATGATTTTTTTTGTAGCAAAACGATACAATGATTCAAAAGTTAGCCCCCATGTGCACTATTCTCTGACTTTTTAACATAACAATTCATTTGAGTACAAAAAAAACAGTTAAAGTAGCGTGCTGCATTTTCATTAAGGGAAATCTTCTTTGGGAAATAGCGAAACATATATCCTGCAAACATTTTCCACTCAAAGATGAAACGGCTAGTTTAAGGAAAAATGACAACATTAACACACAATATTTCATATCATCTCTGTAGGTCAAGGCAATAAAGGGCAGATTAACCATGAAACTGTAATCGCGACCACGAAGGTCAGGCTCTCCCTAGGGGCTGGTACTAGGTGTGGCTGATTACCTAATTCACCAAACCCTAATCAAAACATGTCGACACGTGCTCAAAACGTGGTTTCAAAGGTGTTGGCAAAATGGCAACTTTCCAGTTTTTCGACCAAACGCTATAAAACACAAGAAATATGGATCTTGGATTTGATAACGCACCTATATCGTCTGAACGACGTTATTTAAGTACGCAAAGTAATGTTTTTCTAGGTGATACTTATATCTTTCTATTTAAAGGTATAGGTATAGGTGCCTACTCCAGTTTGTATTGTCATTGAAATTAATTGATATTGCTTATGCATTGAAAATAATCATGTAGCAGAGATGACAATTTAAAGATGGATGTGTAGAGTTACAAGAACTGATATGATAAGGAATAAGTATATACGAGGAAGTCTTAAAGTGGCACTGGTTAACGAGATGATGATCGCGAATTGTCTGTCTTGCTGCGTTCATGTATACAGGAGGGAAGAAAGTCATATATCTAAAAGAGTGATGAGTATGAATGTGGATGGCTGGAAGAGGCGAACCGAGAAAGAGATGGATGGAATGTATGAAGCAAGATATGAGGCTGAAAGGAGTGTATGATTCAGTGACGAGTGATAGAATACTGTGGAAGAGAAAAACATGCAAGAGGATGATGATGATGCTTATGCTATTAGAACAATTTTAAATTTTGTTAATGGGCATTTTTTGTAAAAGATATTGGAATTTTTACCGTGCCAACCATATTTTTGTAAAAATGTGTACGGAAGAAATGGATCGGAAAGAGTGCCAAAACCAGACATCATTTGGGACATGTAAATTAACGTTGTTGTTTTCGCAAGAAAATAGTGCGAGAACAAATCATTCCATGACGCAGTTTTTCAGTTACAGAGTTATTTCTCCATTCTACGGTCAATTATAAATATATTTAGGCATTCGTATTTATTTAACGTTAATAATGTTTGCCAGGAAGTAGGCATTGTGGATGTAAAAAGAAATAATGTTTCGATTATCGTTTAGGCTTATATTTTGAATTGACTTCAGGTAGTTGGGGTGAATAATGAAGGGGTAAAGGACATAACTCGACTTTAAATGATTCAAGTTTATAATACTTAGCTGTTTTTTTGATGAATAACAAACGGAACACCAATTACACGTTGTTTTAGAGACATTGTAATGAGGTCCAAGCGAAGACCTCGAAGCTAATTGACAGCTTGTGAGCGTAATTAAAGATTATTAAATTACGCTCTATAAGATAAGAAAAAGTCAATTTTAAACAGTTCAACATATATACATCGCGTTTTTCATTCACAAGTCGATGTTTATAAAATTTACAATAGCACACCCACCGCATTAAATATAAAAATAACGTTCCATAACCCTTAATAAATGACAATTCTAATGTTGTTTGTAGATTTATTGTGTAGACTTGTTGCTAGTTTTAGTTTCAGTTTTTTTTATCTAGTCCAGTTTGTGGGTTTGTGACCCTGTTTTGGGTATAATCTCCTCCAGCTTTTTCAACCTTTCTGTACCTTGGGCCTGCTCTATTCAGTCTCCTCCCACCGTCTGCATGATATTGTCGGCCCACCGCTGCTGTGGTCTGCCGACTCTTCTTTTGCCTGCAGGACCCTTCCATTTTGTGGTCTCTAAAGTCTACCGCATTATAATTGCTGAATGTAAATAAATGACTTACGGATTGAGTTTCTTTTAGGTGTACATACTTTGAACTACAATGGCATAACCGAGCAGCATTCAATGGCTGCACTTGTTCGATAACGTGCGCACACACACATAGAATTTCATTCTTAATCTTACTTACGTTTTTTTAACTAATACCTTCTAGTATAGTACGTCACTCGTATGATTTCAAGTGTTGCAATAACACATGTGTTGTAATCATAAGCCGTTAAACTTACGCACTTGAATAAGAAATGTTAGCTCACGTCAGTATATTTAGATAATGACTCAAACAGAAACTTATTACTTACAGGACTAAATGTATTTTCGAGAATGTCACATGTTACAATATTTAAAGTTAGTCAAAGTTCAAAGCATAATCATACTTATTCAGAGGTCTTACACTGGTAGCAAACATGTTTTTAGTGATCATCATACATAAAATAATAAATACATCAATAATATGTACATTTAAAGTATAAGTATAAAATTAAGGTACTTATTATAACGTCACATGTTTCAAACAAACCGCCCATCTTCAGTTAGGTAAATACGTAAGTATTACAGTACTTTAGATATGATCTATACTTCTGAAAAACTTGGGAAACCTTATATAACAAGGCTTGAAGCAAAACCTTAATAATTCATAACCATTTGTATATTTGAGATGAAACTAGACAAAACTAAACCACAGAAGATTATTTTAATAGTATCTAGATACTAGTAAACGCTTAGAACCTAAATAAATTCATTCTGTTGTTAGACTCGCGCTTTAGTAAATTTGTGTTCCTCTAGGATAAGCTTTAGATGCACTAACTGTATCTGTACAAAAAGTAGATTTATTAGACTGTAAGTTACCACTTATTAGCCGCCAAGTGCGAAAATGAACGCATTACAACCTTTTTATGCGTCAGCAAAGGCACCACACGAAAGCTAGTAGTTTGACGATAAAATTTCGTGGCTAATAAAAAATTTACTGTCTTTTATAGTTTCAAGGAGACATCGCAAATAAGCGATCGCCTCGTCGAGCGAAGAATTATGACATACAATCCTCTGTTTACTGTCTGAAGATATAACGGTTTAGTAGAAGTATGGAAGCTAACGGCGCTAATCGGGTAAGCCTCGTGGTTTCGCGAGAGCACAGAGTGCCTATTTGCACCTTGCACCTCAATGTAAAAACTGTGTTTTATTGGATGATCATGTGTCAAATGTACCTAATGACAACAAGTCTACTTTTGTCAGCATCAAGTTCAAGCTACAGTTGATAAACGCATTAAAAAAGTTCCGCAATGCCTATATGATATATTGTTAAGGCCTCATTGTCACAGTAATAGCCTTCTTGCGGTAAATTCAGCTTTTACACAGTATTTTGTTATTGAAAGAGCGCAATTTCGCTCACTTATTGTTAACTTGCGACTATCAAAAGGTGCGAATGAATTGTTTACACGGCAAAATTGCCTGGTTTATTTTGCAGAATAAACGAAAACCGCCTTCTAGACACTTTGGCCCTATTAAATAATCAATTGGAACACTTGCTCATCGCGATAAGTTTAATGTTCATGCCATTAAGACCGTCCAAAAATTACACGCTGTGGAAGTTTTTGAATTAGGCGTTACGTCAGGCTGTTGGCTGCTACGACCTAATAAATAAGCCAAATTAGTTCAGCGCAACTTCACCAAATTGCTTATAGGACCTCACCATCAACAGTTCTTTGTTACTCTTCTAACGAATTGAGTGTAACAATTTTTTGTTTTTGATTTGATTTGGCATTTGTATTATTTTTTTCGTAAATAAATAGAACTTTGATTGTCCTTTGTTTTTATTTGCGTTGTAATGTCTACGTTCTAAATGTTCGATATAAACTTTTACTACTACTATCAATACTAACGTGCAAATTAAAATATTACAACTGCACGTGGTAATATTTTAATTTGTACGTTAGTATTGATGATAAATTGTAGACAGATACAGATTGCAAAGATAGATTTATCATGATGATAAAGGCTATTAGACGAGTGTATTAACATAAATAAATATGCAGCCATGCAATATAGCACCGGTGTTAAACGTAGGTTTCGCGAATTTTACAGTATTTCGATGTAAATTTGCCAATTTTGTTTGACGAGAGCAGTAAGTACGGGGGGCGCACGCGATGGGCCGCCTACCTCCAGTTGTACCGTGGCGCTTCCAGATTATTGGCTTTTTGCATTAGTATGCCGCAGAAAGCAAGTTTAGTGAAAAGTAGACAAATAAATGAAATGTTCTTAACCTACTGAAGCTTTTCAATTCAATTCAATTTAGTTTTGAAATTGTTTTCCGTCCAAGATGTGTAACGGATACCTTAGTATATATTCTTAAAATAAGAAACAATAATCAATCAAACAATACGCAAAAAAATATTTACTGTAAAGGAAAGAGATTGAATTTGAATTTCTTTTTACATTTGCATAAAGTAGGTCAAATTGATTTAAAACGAAGCAGTGTATCTAATCGCTTTTACAAAAATAATACTTAATTCAAGATAAAATAACGCAATTGTTACGTGAGATTTTTACAAGGAAAAAGCATGACTAATACAAAGTCACAAATATTAATATCAATTTGAAAAACTATGACTCAACGTACAAAGAGGTTACGTTCGCCTTAATGGTTGTAAAACATTTCCTTTATATTTTGAATAAAAATATATTGGAAAATCTGCAATTTTCAAAAAGATTAGTCAATTATTGACATTACAAAAATTGAGGTGAAATTGATGAATTAAGTTTACAAAACTTTACAATTATAAATGCCATCTACGAGACAAGTGTGATTCTGGTTTAGTCTAGCTTAGAGTCAAGAGAAAATTTATTTCAGATAAAAAATATTATTTGCAACCACTAAAGTATTTCATTGTGATTTTATTTTAACCTTCCGTGGCGAAAAGTATTGGAGGGCCCATATTTTTTATCCGGCAATAGCTTGTTGACCCAGTAGCCGAGTTCGTGACATGCAGTATCTGCGCTGCACTTTTGCAAGCAAATACGAAACCAATATGACTAATTACAATTTTTCGGGAACAAAAACCGGAACTTATAGACTCGGTGATGAATGGCTGAAACGATATGCCTACATTGCATAGGATTTTGCTTCAAATATTTCGTTCGAAATTCTGATCTATTATGAACTTAACATTAGGATCTAGCCATAAGAATGGAGTGGCACTTGTTATGTATTTTTATAAAGGTGAACAAGTAGACTGAAAAACGTGAAAAGAATCAATGTCATCAGCTAGTTTTATAGTGTGTGGCACGCACACCTTCTTATTAGATTACAGACTTGTCCTAAATCTGATATTATTTTTTCGGAAAGATACCAGGATTGTTTTGGTCCGGGTCGAAAGTGAGGGTGGTGACAGCGCGACCGTCGCCGCCCACCGCTTTATCGTGTTCAATCACTCCTATTTCATGGATTTACTCCAATCGTCAATATTTGGCGTACTTCAAATATCCTACCTAGTTCGGTTCGCAATATTATGGAAGGTTTGACTGATAGTTGGAATAGTTCGATAGAACAAAGTATGATAAGATGGAAATATCCTACCTTCCGACTACATTTGAAAAATGCATTTTCTTGTGCCATGCAGACATGTTTACGAAAACTCGCTACAAAGTTGTTTGTAGGCTAATGCTGTATAATGGTTTAAAGTTTATATACGGGCTAATACTACCGTTTATCGAAATTGAAATCTTACTTTACAACTTAACGAATAACAACTTAATGAATGTAAGTTTTCGTTGTGTAATTTATTATTTACTCGCTAGGCACCAGTGGAGACACGTCCTCCGAGTGCGGGTCCACTTGGCACGGAATCGTCCGCTCCGTCACAACCACCTTCTCGACCGCCTCTTGCTAGAGCCGATTCGAGGTCGTCGTTTCAATTGCCGCCGCGACCAGGAGGTCCACAAACACAAGCGAGACCACAGTTTCAACCCGGTGGTCCAGTAACTGCCCCACCGCAGTTTGCCGTTCGGCCTGGTACACCTGCACCTCGAGGTCCACCACCTCAGGGCCCAGCCGGCTCGCCGCAAGTTCGACCTCCACCATTGCGTCCGTTTGGACCTCAGTCTATCGCACCTCAAGGTCCTCGACCTTTGCAATCACCTACGTCTGGCCAACCGCCACAAAGAGTTCCACCTCCAAATAACTTGCAATTTGGCCCTAGACAGCCACCTCAGTTTGGCCCTACTACACCTGACGCTGCTCGCCCACCTGTACAACCCTCCAACGGGACTGTGAGAAACGGAGTGACCGGACCCGTACCTCCTCAATTACCCAGACAACCATCACAAGGTTCATTGCGTGGTCTCGACCCAACAAACACTTATCAAAGTAAGCCGACCAATCTGGAGAACCAAAACTTAATAAACAATGACCAACCAAACCAAATTGCAAAGCACCCAGAAAATGGCGTTGAGATGGCTGGCATCCCTAAAGGCCGGAGCTATAGCATTGCAGCGGCTCCTGGTGCACCCAATCCTCTTAAAGCACACGATGATCGGCGAAAGTCGGTCAGCGCGCTAGGCGGACGAATCGAAGAAAGTGCGAGCAGGAGCCCAGGACTTGGTTTCATTCAAGAAGGAAAGATCGAAAGCAAGGAAAATGTCCATGGGTCTCAAGACAGTCTTCGAGAAACAGCACATGAAGTCGGCAAAGACATCGCTGACCGACCGGAATCTCGCCTCTCCGGATCAAAAATGACAGAATCTTTTATTGGTTCTCTTCCTACAATCAAGAAAAAAGCTGATGATGATGACGATGTGATTTTGCAAAATAGTTTGGCTCCAGTAAAGAATGGCACTAATCAGCTACCAGTTCAGCAAAATCAAAACAAACTTGATACGTCCGACCGCTCCCCTTCGTTGACAAGAAGTGAAGATTCACCAGAACCTAAGCAAGTGTCACAAAGTCCGTTGTCGAACAAATTACAAAGCATAACTCCAGAACCACAACGTCCTAAAACACCGAAGGTGGAAGGCAAACCACCTGCTGATGCTACTGTACCGTCTGCTGCTACCCCAAGTAAAATTGCTCCCAAATCCCCTCATCTGGAAACAAAGCCACCGATGCCAGCACAAAAGAAACCTAATGATTTGAATAATTCAATAACATCTGCGGACTCTAAGAAGTCAACACCACGTAAAGCTGCATCTGCTCCAAAAACACGCCCAAAAGGTATCATTAAATTACAAAATTTATTATTTTTGCTTTAAGTTGTACACATATTATAATGATGAGCCGGTCCCATTAATTATTATTTTAACTGTAATTACATTATATAATGATTATAAGAAAATGTAACATGCAACGCTAATAAACATTTCAGATGGTGACAATGATAGTGGTGTTGATGAATCTACACAAGGAAATGTAAGTATCATTGTCTAAAGCTTAAAACGTAAAATATAAAAATATTCAGTATATTCATTAAATTTTGAATAACACCACTTACTTACACAGGATCTCAATGGGTCGCCCGGTTCACCAAACAAGAAAATTCCGAGCAAATTGCCGATGAAAGAAAAATCTAGCAACAGCCTGAAACAAAGTCTTTCTCGGTCTTCAAGCAAAAGTGCGACTGCAAAAACTCCAGAAAACCCGACACCCACAGAAAAGAAAAGTATGTCTTCAGTTAATAACTAATTAACCCAAATAAAATAAAAACACACAATATAGTTTAATGTAATACTCGTACATACCCCATTGCCAAATTTATTAAAACAATCATCAGCATAATCTTTAGTCAAAATTCCGTGTAAAATGACTTATCTATATTTATGTACATTTGCATACATTTTTTTTACATTCTTGCACTGTTAAACCGTTTATGGATATGAGCGAAGTGTATTAATATAAATAATTTTAAATATTTTCTTCACAGAGGTACCCATGAACAAAGTTCAAGTAGGCAGTGCACCGTCTCCCAACATCAAAGCGGTGAAGTCCAAGATCGGATCGCTGGAGAACGCCACATACAAACCCGGTGGCGGAAAGGTTAAGATCGAGAATAGGAAAATCGATTTCAACAACGTCACACCGAAGATCGCAGCTAAAAACGAAGCCTACGCTCCGAGTGGTGGTGCTAAGAAGGTAAAAATATCCAGAAGCTTTTATACTTTCTAGTTCAATCCAAATCTATACTAATATTATAAAGCTGAAGGGTTTGTTTGATCGCGCTAATCTCAGGAACTACTGGACTGATTTGAATAATTATTTTTATGTTAGATAGCCTTTTTTATCGAGAAAGGTTTCAGGTTAAAAAACAATACGATACAACTTATAAGAGTAAAGCAAAACACATTTTGCAAAAACGAGAAAAATATCCTTTTTGGGAACTTCCGTTGGTACGCAGCGTAAAAGGTTTAAAATACACAAAAATTATGTAAGCATGACGGTATTCTACCCTTCAAAAGGAATACAATAAAGTTCGCGACTACATGTCATCTCCTATGATTTACTTAATACAAACTTTCTTATGTTCATACATTTGTTAAAAATAATTTAATTTTTTCGAAGGTTTAGATTCACATGGGTTACAAAATAAACAAACGTATTCATCATCACGAGCATTTAATTTTGAACAAATTGCACCATTTGATTTCAATAAATGTCTCAGAAGCTATTGCAGTTTTAAAATAACTTGCGCTAACCGCTATGGTTGCTGGCCTCTTACTTACAATTAAAATATGTATTTTGCGTTGAAATATTTAACTTGAAATCCGAAATTGGCGCAGGCGACGCCGCGGGGGACCGCTAGTTAAATACAAATTTTATCTGACGTTACAGTGGAAGCCAATGCTTAAGCATTAAAATATGATCTCTATAGTATTTTAACCATTATCATTAACGCTTTTTCTATAGAAGTCAAGATTATTTTTCGGTTGGTCTTTTTATTAGGTGTTCATTGCTGAGATATATTTAGAATGATAGAAGGAATTAAACGTCTATATGTAACTTTAATACACATCAACTCGTTTTCGTTTTCCAGATCACAACCACCAAACTAGAATGGAACGCGAAATCAAAAATTGGATCCCTGCAAAACGCATCGTACAAGCCAGGAGGTGGGGATAAGAAGATCGAGACTGTCAAATTGGATTTCAAAGAGAAAGCAAAACCGAAAGTGGCATCCACCGTCAACATCACTCATAAACCAGGAGGCGGCGCCGTTAAGGTAACTTGAAACTTGCACTAATTAGGTACCACTGAATTTCATTTAGTTATTTGGGATAGGGCCATATGAACTTGGTCAAGACCTGTGAGTATTCAAAACGTATTTAAAAAGAGCGTAAGCTTCAGCGTTTAGTCTTGAAAACACAATCAAGCCATTCGCGTAGGTATATATTTCAGTATTGCTTAGAAAGTAAACCACAACCGCTCACAAATCAGGCTGAAGTAATGTAGTCAAGAAGTAGGTAGAAAAGGCTATTTTTATATTATATACTGTATATTTGCTGTTATTCTTTAGTCAACAGTGGCAAAAACTGGAACGAGAGCAGTGAGTAACAAAATAGATTCATAAATGTTCACTTTTTGTTGTGTCCTATCACAAATGCACTATGTTTTCAATACAAAATACCTTTGTAGTGATAAAGCAATTTGTACTCGTAATTTTAGATAACTAAGGTTTGCGTAACGGTCTGTCGTTAATGGACAGTCATAAAGTGTCATTATTGTTTTTTAGTTTGTAAAATGGGCGTTGCCAAGGTGGAGGGCATCACATAAACAATTTGCTTTCCATGCCTTATGGAATAAGGTCAGTGTGGTACATTTTCTATAATGAAAATGGTGCCATTGCAAACAAGTAGAGTTTCAATGACTCGGTCTCGAATGTTAAGTGTTGCGGCTGGTCTGACACGCTGAACGGCTTTGGTGATAATGTTCACGATTCCACACATGTTACATCGATAAACACAAACATTGCCCGGGACTAAAGTAGACCACATGAACCAATATACTCGTATCATTATAATACCAACATTACATCACACAATATTTATTATCGGATACACATTTGACACAAAGGAATGCCGTAAGATATCAGTATTGAAATACAAAGGGCTTACATAAGTAGCTGGTATAAACATTATGATATTCCTACATACACCATTCACACGAAACAGTCGACATGCACGCTACGAAAATAATATCGATTATACAATGTATGCCTAATCATTTCGATTGAGCAGGCTCACCAAATACCATAAAACATTTTACTCTAAAGCACTCTAAACTCACGACTTTTATTTATACATATAATTATCTATTTATAAAAATATATGGTTCCGTAGACATGGCGACGCACGCTTAACAGGTTTTCAATTTAAAATTTTTCTTATAATGCCTATATAACTATCTATCATCAATCACTATAATTATGACAAGTATACGAAATAAAAGTGCATTATCACACGAATTACTGGATTGTTTTATTCGTCTGATTCGCGTAAAACCATATCTATGGAACCAAATTGTAAATTTTAGTAACTATGTATTTATATTTACCAACGGTATATTATATCCGCATTGACTCTTCCGGACAGATTGAAAACCAAAAATTGGAATTCAAAGCTCAAAGTAAAGTGGGCTCCCTGGACAATGTAAAGCACAAACCAGGCGGTGGAGACATCAAAATATTTGACGACAAAGAGTACATCAAGCAGATCGGCCAGTCGCCGGTTCCAGATGGTCGCACGCTCTCACGGCAGGAGGTGAGGCCCTTTCCTCCACTTTAGTGTGTTGGGCCTTTATTCGTTGTGGTTTCTGTTTTTATCTTCTTTTGTTTCGGTGGCGGTTTCTTTTTTAGCATTTCACTCTTATCACCTTTTCGTTCTTAACCGTTCATGTTATTCTTTTGTTTCAGCCCGAATATTTGTACACTTTTTATTGAATAGGTAAATTAGCCGGGTGTTTTTATTGAGTTGACGTCACTAACAAGTCTCATTTCGTTTCTGTTTGGTTTTTTGCTTGATATTTTGATGAATTTTTATTTTTATTTTGTGAGATATCTAACAAATTCATTTATTTATAGAGTCCACTGCCACCGCCACAGCCACCGAAGTCGGATGAGAACCTTAATCAGCAACCATGTTAAGAATCTTTGGACGTCTGCCGGTTCTTAAAGGGTCACTACTAACTTTTTATAATCAAGAGTCCAACTTTTGTATTTTCTTTTTATAACTCGGTTATTAATACATTTAACGTACCCACTCATTTTGAGTGATCTACTGAAAACTTGTTTAGAAATGAATGTCCATGTTGTTAAAGTTGATGTCAATGATTTAGCATATCCTTGTAGACAATATGTTGTGAAATGTTTGTTTGTAATCATCTTTAAATTTAGATTTTGATTATATCGATGTATTAATCGAATGTTGTATTATCTTTAAATAGGTGTCAACGCTGTTACAACTCATTATTGTTATTTTTATGATTACAATTGTGTTCTCTGCCTGAAGAAGTGTCTTGAGTGCCAATACATTACATTGTTGTATCTAGCAGATATGTACTCGTATATCCTTCACCTATAAGATAGGACACCTTATTAAAACCATTTAAATTATTAAGTGTTATTGATGTTATTTAATAAGATACAATTCACATAGTATCAGTGTTGTAGTCACATTTGCATTAGTTTTTCAGAATTTTTGTTTCTTTTTGTATTGACAAGCACTCCAGCACCACTATTGAAAAATTTTATTGAACACATTAGTAGTCATATTCGTATGATGTAATAGCTGTCTCATCATATTATGTATGTATTAATTGCTATACCTTTTATAATGCAATTATGCATCCTTAAAGATTTATTTAGGTATGAGTATTTATTAGTTTACATTAAATATTTTAATTTGGAATGTTATAAGGTATTGGGCAGAGTTCTTAACACAGCAATGTAGTATTTAATTGATCCGGTGCACGCACTATGTAGAAATTAAAGGCAAACGTTTCCTTTTAACACAGCTTTTATACGCCTAATAGATTTTGAGATTACTTTCTGTATCTTAGCTTCAAGTGTATTTTTGGATATGCATCTACATAATATTTGCTGTGGAGAGAACAGTGTTGGCTCGTGATTGACTGACCAGTTTTTAAAATTAATTATAGTAAAAATGTTTTATATGTAACTACAATTATATCTAAGTAAGATATTAGGGTAGATAGCGCGTTCTTTGTTTATGCTTTTAAGTCAAAAAACTTACTTGCAAAAGCTAATTTCAAGTTTTTACATATTTTGCTGCATTTTGATATTTTGGAGATAAACGTATCATCATTAAGAACTTAAGTTCTGTGGAAACTAGAAAGACGTTGGGGCTTAGAAGTATTTTAATCTACATACGTAATAGGTGTGAATTATATTTAAATAATAAATGTATCTGTGTCCTGCAAAAATATTTTTCCGAATATGTTATCTTCATTCCACGAATATACATCTTCATGATATGTAATGTTACTAATTGGTTCATTTCGGACACTTACTCAAAATCTAAAAATAAGTTTATCTTTTTAGGTTATTTCGTGAACGCAAATAATGTATTATGTAATTTAGTAATCATCCAATATAACTTAACAGTATATTTTCTTGTTTCATTTTAATATAGTTTTGTACATAAAAATAATAATACTTTTAATTTTGTAATTTAATGACGCATTAAGTAATCGTAGTAAGAAGCCATAGATATAGATTCAAAGGCTTTAAAATTATTAATAATGGAAAATAGCAATTTGTGAAAATGTGTTTCACAGCTTTATGTAAACCTAAGTCCATCACCGTTATTTATCTAAACTAAGTTAAAGTAAAATTATCACTTGCACCCGCACGTACATAGTCGACAGTCTAAATTGGATATGAGGTAAGTTTCAATAATTATTCGACAAATTAAATAGAGTTCGCACATATTTCGTATAATTGTGATGAAGCTAAACATGTAGCTAGCAGAAGACACTGGCAAAATTTGACATTTAATACTGTATTCGTGATGTCGTGTACTCATATTTGCTGTAAGTAGGTAAGTAATATGCACGGACTCTGAAAATAGTTTAATTTGTTTTGGTTTAGTAAGATAAATGTCGTTTTATTCTAGCTGGATCCGATGGTCCTCCAAGTTTCATAACATAAATAATTTATTTCTATCTTTCATAGTTTAAAAAGATTTCCACGTCTTTAATGGCATTCTAAAACCATTTTTAATACTTACTTGATTCCGTAGTTTATATATATCCATTGATTAAAACTTAAATACTTTAACTAAAATATTAACTTAAACATTAAACCTAACTCGCTGAATTCCACACAGGACTACTACGTAGACGATTGGGAAGATCGTCCGCTATCGCGTTGTCGATCTGCGCGGGCGCCGCGAACGCCACGCACCCCCCGCGCGCTCTCCCCGCGCCGAAAGCCGCAAACCATCATGCAAGAGGATGACTTGGTACGGAGGAACAACGAGAGGAACAGACGCGCGTCTATGGCTCGCCCTATGAGCGCGCGAGAACCGCCCCGTTCCGCCTGTTCGAGACGCACTTCGCTCACGCAACGACCTGCGTTTTCTATCTATTGATGTGCTTAGAGGAAGTTTTAGGAACGTAAATGTCCCGTGCTTATGTCAGTGTTAGTTGTAGCAGTAGCATTCTTGAGAAAAAGCTGTTGCATTCAATGGCAAAGCCTGTACGCGATAAAAAAATACTAACTGAAGTCACCAGCGTTTTGACTTTGATGCCTTCATTCCTCTGAGGATATCTTAATAGCCAGTGATGATTTCTGTCTGTCAGAAGTAGAATTCCAAAGCATTTTGATGGTGATAAACAGATGAATACCATATTTAATGGTAAGTACTTACCGCCAGCGGGCGCATTAAATCTGAATCCAGCCGAAACTAAAGTTGTACTATACGTTAATCATAGGGTGCCTACTTAAATTTTCATAGCTCACATCAAAACTAGTCATAGGAATAGCATTCCAAAGTATTCATAGGGAGAGAATCAGTCAATCTTTTCCTTCAAGGTACTATCTAGAGAGAGTTGGATCTCTAAATCTCATCTGCACACGCCTTTGCTCACGAACGATGTATTTATCCTTAATAAGATCTTTTTATTAATATGAATGTCTAGTGTTGATGAAAATATTAGAGGTAGAGGTAAACTAAGTAGCTGTTTCATTATTTGACAAAATATTTTTAAGCAGAGAATGTTAACATTTCTCCAAAAAGTGCTTGGAACTGAAGAGTCCCATCCTTCACTTCGCTTTCGTAGTAATCAATCTATCATTTCTATATATATTGAATTGAACATAAAATATAGTGTAACTTTGTAGAGTAAATATTACAAGAAATCTTGAGAAACGAATGGTCAAAGCTGTAGTAAAAGTAGTTACAATACAAATTAAAACTTATTTACTATTTGCCTATTTTGTACGTAAATGATTTAGTCACAGACTTTTCTAATTTAAATTTGAAATATAATATATTTTACCTTTTGATATGAAATCACATTTATTTAACTCTCTGTCCGGTGGCGTAGGCGATAGCAAATATTATATTCTAAATGTAAAGAACTTTGCCAGTATCGAGCCGCGGGGTAAGGTGTAAGAAAACTGAACATTAATCTTTATTCATACTGTGCTTGAGCAAAATGCTTATTATGGTAAGTTGGTTAATAGGCATGCAAGTATTGAGGTTATTTAAGAGAGGTACTGACAGCCGGTTTCTGAATTGAGCATTTGACGTTGAGAACAACTTAAGCTCGACTTAAGTATGTCTCAAAAGTATTTCTGTTTTTGAATTAAGTTAAACAAGTGTAATTTGAGTATTTGAGGTTGAGAATTCTCAACTTTGACATCAACTAGTGCTTAACACGAAATTTGCGTTGCACAACACAACTGACAGTACTCAAAGCCTGCTCACTGTGAACTTAAGCGTCTGAAAGCTACAACCCAATGAGGGTACTTAAGTCCTGCTTAAATTCAAATTTGCGAAAATTTGCTATGGGTGTAAAAGATTACGCTACAACAGGTAATAAGGAAGTGCAGGCAAAACGCTATTAAAATTCAGACAAAGTTATGTTAATCTAAAAAACCGGCCAAGTGCGAGTCGGACTCGCGCACTGAGGATTCCGTGCCAACTTTAACTGAATGAGGGAATCCACTTGCTACTACTTAGTAAAATACCACAACATTTTGTTGACTGCAAATATATCTTTGTTTTTTATAGTGTTTGTATGAGGAACAAAGTTATGTTTGCGGTTGTTGAAAATGTGTTATATCTCAAAAACTACTCGTTCGATCTCGTCCGAACCAATTTTCGTTGAAAGCATTTGTTAATCAAAATTTACACTTGCTTGGCTTATGAAACGTTAAACTTAAAAAGAAAATGACTTAGGATCTTCTACGTCATTTTAGAAGGCCTATCCATAGACACCCCACACGTATAGGTTTGACTAAAAAAATATATTTTGGGTTTAGTTTCATGTATGGGAGCCCCCCCCTTAACTGTCAATATTTTTTATTTTTATTTTTTGTATGAGAATCGGTAATGTATGCTTATAGTTACTATTTAGTGTAATGCTTATAGTTACAGTATAAAATGGCTGTGACATACGGACGGACAGACAGACAGACAGACTTGACGAAACTATAAGGGTTTCGTTTTTTGTCATTCGGCTACGGAACCCTAAAAATACTATAATTCAGACAAAGTTATATTAATCACAAATATACGAAGGTGAACACAAGTAGCAGTAAAAAGGATAGGCACACTGGATGTATTTCTACTTTGAGATAGAGGTCAATCGTCGAATCCAAATCTGCTAGGCAGCGTTCAGGAAACTGCGCAAGAGCGTCTTCTCGTCTGAATTACCTCAGTGTCTGAAGACGAAAGTCTTCAACCAGTGTGTTACCAGTGATGACATACGGATCTGAAACGTGGTCTAATGAGCCTCATAAAGGAGCTCAAAATCACACAACGAGCGATGGAGAGGGCTATGCTCGATGTTTCTCTATGAGATTGAATCAGAAACGAGGAGGTACGAAGAATAACTAAGGTAACGGAGAAATCCCTAGTAAGCTCAAGTGGCAGTGGACAGGGCACATAGCGCGAAGAAATGATGGCCGTTGGGGCAAAAAAGTTCTAGATTCGGAGAAGGAGTGAGGAGACCTTTCGATAAAAAGTGCATCGAGGGATGTCCACCGACAAGATGGACGAACGACCTTGTTAAGATCGCGGGATCACACTGGATGCAGACCGTTTGTAATCGGTCGCAGTGGAAAATCGTGGGGGAGGCCTATATTCAGCAGTGAACGTCTGATAATGATGATGATGAGTGTATTTCGAAGTTCTTCAACTTATAAAATTTCAATCATCAAACATTGCAGGAAATCAAACTTTATAAAGTTTGAGTATGACATTGACACTGATTGATTGACAAAAGACATTCCTTTCTCGGCAGTCGTTTACAATTTCATTTTATTTAAAATATATAATAGTGACTATTTAACTTCAAATCTTATTTGCAATCTGATGGTCTTAGGAATTTATAACTGACAAAATGAAATCCAGAATTTATTAATGCCATGTATAAATACAAACTGGTAAAAATCGGTTGTTTTTACTTGTAACGGAACGTTGTATAATCAAGGACAAAACTCAGTTGAATATGGTTTGAGACAATCTTAAATTGACGAATGAAACGTAGGAAACTTAAGTATTCATCAACTATTTGAGCAGATCTCAACAGATTTTCACTCAAATGCTCAAATCAGAAACCGGCTGTTAGTAATTACCTAAGATAAAAGCAACGGTATGATATTTTTCTGGAAATCATTATGTTTTATACACCTTACAACGCATTTAATTTTAAGCTAGCTTAGCAATTTAACTTCTTACAAAGTCAATTTAGTCTAATGTTTGAAAAATGTACGTAACAACAAAATGTTAGTTTTCACCGTTTCGTTCAAAATTCTATTTCTTACCAAGAAATCGTTTCAGTACTACGTTAAGTATTATACATTGATCTGTTTGCCTACTAATAAATCAAATGTATTTATTATTTGGATCGCTTTGATAATTTGTGTTGTAAATTGAATTAAATAAGTATCACACAAAGTGTAATGAATCGCGCAAAATCAATGTGGGTAGGCAACATTTGCACGCGTTAGATGTCTTAAATGAAACATTATAGCTAAGTGGTAGTATAATTTCTATTATCCTAATTCTGATCGTGTTATAGATAAATACACAAATATTTAAAAGGTTTTTATTGACGAGCTCCGTGGTGTAGTGACTACGTGGCACGCTGGTTTCAAGGCGTCGCCACTCCGAGGTCCCGGATTTGATTCCCGGTCGGGTCAATATATAAATCAAGATTTTCCATATTGTATCGGGTCTAGGTGTTGTGGTACCATCGTTGTGTCTGATTTCCATAACACATTAGCATTTGCTACATCACTTACTTTGGGATCAGAGCAATGTATGTGATTGGTGTCCAATATAAACAATAAAAATAAAATTAGCCGTCCATGACAGAATGTGTAGGGTATTTTTTTTAATACTTTCTGTTCAAAGACTATATAACATTCTTCGCACCCATTATGGTTTGTTAACTTGTAGATGATGTATAATGTATGTTTTATTAAAAAATAAAAGGTTAAAGAACAGCAAATCGTTTTTTTACTTACAATTTTCTACATTTGAGCCAAGAAATTCCAAAAATTAAGAGCAGATAGTTTAATAATCAAGAAACTCATATGACCTTTGTCGTAACAAATATGACTGTATAGATTTAATTAAGTGCCGGTTAGGACGAGCAAGCGAACTTGTCGCAGTTTTAAACTTTCTTTAAACTCTGTTTTGGAGAACCAACTCAAAACATACAATTATTACACACTGCAATCGATCTCTTACATATCTATATAGCTGTTATCAATTGGCATTAACATGTACATGTACAGTGGCCAGCACATCAGATTACCAATTTTTGTTGCAAACTAGCCCTTATTACAACTGCTTAAGATACCACAGTATTTACCTTGACGTGCTTTTGTCCGTACATTCATAAAGAATAGTTGTTCCTGCTATCTCTCAACAGATGTCATTAGTAATACTTAGTTTTCATAAGTCATCAATTTATATTAACACTGTGGTGTTGCTTGATTAACCTAAATAAATGAAAAGAAGTCAAGTTTTGGAAAAGAGAAACAACAATATTTGTTTTACATATTTTAATTAGTGTACATGGTTATGCATTACAATAATATTTTTATCAATTGTTAATTCATTAAATTATGGCACTTAACATAAATAAAATATATATAAACAAATACATACACTGAATGACAAAATGTCGAAATATAATAATCATAATTATAGCATTTTTATTTTCGAGGTAAACTTAATTATATTCGGAATTTATTTCTCAGTCGTTCGTTGGCGTTTCGCGGTTAACGAAAAGCCTCTTCTTTATTTTTATTTATTTTTTTCTTAAGAAAATAAAGTTTTTAACTCAAAGTCCAACTTATTGATCCCGATGGAAATTATAAATTAAACCTTACACACAACAATAGTAAAATAACTTAATCACTTGTACCGATGAGGACATCTGACTCACCACATTCTACCTGACATAATCCTAAACGAACGCGCAGGAGTTAATGTCATTTTTATAAAAAACCTGTTCAACATCATTCGATAATACAAACGGTTGATAAAAACTTACGTCTAACAAACTCCTAATGCGATAATCGCGCTATCTGCCAAGCGGTTATGAGGAAGCGTTGCGAAGCGAACTGCTCCAATCCTACCTGTAAGGCATGTTCATTTAACTAATACTTTAACGGCCAGTAGAGTTTCTATAATAATTACATAAATTTATTTGTGGAAGCATACTGAGATGCTTCTCGTACGTTAAGTAGACGCATTATGTATATTATAATGATTACTCCGACTGATGCAACAAGCGCACACGCACAACACAGTAACACTAATATAACTTTAATACATACAAAAGGCCACATCACATCATTCAGTCACAAAGCGCGAATAATTCTAAAATGGATAGTGAGATGCCTATATTACAAAAAAAAAACGATACGCAGCCAATGATTCTATAATATTTCCGCTATGTTTTCCAATAACCTTAACATCTTAATTATTGTATGATGAATATTATCTGTACAGTTC
The DNA here is from genome assembly GCA_963924145.1 of Pyrausta purpuralis. Taxonomy (NCBI): domain Eukaryota; kingdom Metazoa; phylum Arthropoda; class Insecta; order Lepidoptera; family Crambidae; genus Pyrausta; species Pyrausta purpuralis. Next base: position 18,886,511 of record OZ001643.1, on the reverse strand, counting down.
TAATTTTGTGTCAACGTACGCTCGCCTTATTTTCTGAGATTTTCATTACGAGCCTCTTGTTTCTTTGATCGCTGAACGCAGCCGGCAAGACCTTCGATATTCGATATATATATCACAAGCCTCGAGAAAGACACCGCTTTACACGATAAATAATTTCGATCACTAGAAGTATACGTTATTACCGACTACTTCACCAATGTGACTCGTTAGCACGACGGACTACGAGAGGAACTGTATCGTGCATTTCAAAGTTTTGTTACAAATTTCGACTCCTAATTTCACTACTAATCAAAATAACGTATTATATAATTATATACAACACTTTACACCGATAAATATTGACGAGTATATGTAGATTACATGAGTATTACATCGCGAATATCAATCGATCGAATCATCGGAAATGATGTTTTCCCATCTTGAGCAATACAAATTCGTACCAAAAATATCTTCTTTGCGCTCTGCCTTCTACTAGCAGTGATATGATTATGTATCACAATATTCGTGAGTACAATTGAAAAGCAATAAGTACATGAAAATTTAATTAGGATTACTGCAACTGATAGCACGTAATGATGGTCTCCAAATAGTTTACAGTAAGTTGTGATTGGCGTTGATGTGATGGGTAAGGAAAGTGTGTAGGATAGGCAGATGCGGTTAGTTGTGACCAGTGTTAAGCACCAACACCAATTAAGTTCATAATAAAGGTAAACAGTATAGTGTAAACTGTAGGTTAGCTGTGAGGGAGAGGATTTCGTGGGAAGGCCATGCAGTTAGTCACCATACACCTGTTAAGCTGTCCCCAGTAGAGTTTAGAACCTGCAAGTACCACAGACCGTATAAGGAAGGTGCTTAGGAGAGGCAACATGCTATTAGAAAATTTAAGTGAGTTAACCACAATCCGTGGACACCAGATAATATAATGTCGGTACTATTGATAGGGTCTGGTTGACATTTCGCCGCACCACATACCACGTTTCACTAAATTGACGAAGCAAAAAGCCTTTAAGTATTATACACACACATATACTCACTATCCTTCATATTAATTTATATTACAAGGGTAATATTAGACATCAATTTCACATTGAAGTTACGCAATTTATCTAAACACCGAATTACTGGGTGTCTTTCTCTTAGCGAAAATGAATTTCAGTTATTAATTTAGATACCATACAAAGGATTTCGACCTTAAAAGTATGAGATTTGACCTTAAAGTAAAACGTAAATAATTTACCTATATCACATCCCATAGAGAAAATGTTTACTGCTAACTGTTCGCTCACAGTAAATATTCCATGATTAATGCTATTACAATAATGTTTTATTTACAGTCCAAGAGGTCGTGCCTTATAACGTAAGACTAGAATTTACTTCTACTGAATCAGAATTGTGAGAGTTTGATTTGAGTGATGAAAAGAGTTCTAATGAATAATGCTTCATAGGGTATCAACAAAATAAAAAATATTTAAATTATAAGACAGAGTATACGTTAAAGATAAAGGGACTCGTTAATAAAATACTTATAGTAATATATACATAATAGTTCTTAAACAGCAGAGTTCCGATCACGTTTTCACCTGCACAACATCTCATTAACTTTTCATAGTCAAGACTCAACACAAAGAGAATATGTTCCGCGTTATCACACTATTAAATATCAAACTAACACTTTTAAGCTCTCCTAGCTCACCTTTTATATAATAAAAAAGGGTTCAAAGCAGTTATTTAAAAAGTGATCTCGGAGAACCTTTTATGTTCTGATTCATTTCCTTCTAAAGTTGCCGTTCAGTCGTAAGGGGCGCCAGCAAGGCTGCCAATCGTGCTATGGCTGCCAATATCAGAAGTCCTCTAACAAGACGGCATCACGAGGCACTAAGCCTTTTTGGTCTCCTCTGCAGCATAGTAAATATTGATCGTCTACCTCGAGTATCAGACGAAGGCGTTCTCCTTCGTTAAATGCTAAATGACCAGAATCTGACGGCAGCCGATGCCACAGTGTCCTTACGTACCTGGAAAGACAATGGTATAATTTAATAAGGTCATCTAAGTAAGTCACAGGTTTTCGTTTACTAAGAAATTACTTGATTTCAATTTCATTTACCCAAAATATGTTGGCGTATAAAATAATACAAAATGCATTCATTCATAAGCAGCAAAATCATTTTTATTGGGTTAGATATAAAAAAAGGAATTTAAGTTTATAAGATGCAACTTACAGCATCCTCCACAAGTGTCAAATACAAACAGTAAATGGGCATGGGCTTACTTATGCTTTTGCTGTGTGGTGGTATGATGAGGTCGTGATGCAGAGGAGGATGCGGCTCGCCGAGGCGCCGCTGGAGGAGGCGCCCTCCCGTATGGAAGTGAGGATGGTCGGGGCGCCGCCCCACCTTGCCACGTCTGATCTACTCTAGACGTCCTGAGAGCATACCATATGTAATTAAATACAAGATTCGTTGATAGTAAACTGTTGTTAAATGCACTCAAATATGCCATGATTAGTTAAAATCATCGACCAATCATGCTTAATGATGACATTGATGTTAAGTTAAGATATTGTTAGGTTTTTAATGAAATATTGCTGTAATTTAGTAATTTGAATAAGTTTTTTGTGAATATCAAACACGGAAATTCAAAAACACCAATGAAATATAAAGTGTCACCATGCGGTATTTAAAATCATGCTGTTAATGTTATAAGATTATTATTTAGAAACAGCATCGACTCAATTAGTGTGTTAGATCTCCATTAATTTACATACGAAGATTTCTTAGCATTTGTGGTGGTTTTAGCGACGGCATCATTTGATACTCGAGATTGGTTTGAATTTGCTTTGGGCTTCTTCACTGGTGCCTCGGTTGTTCTACAGATATTGCAAAAATAACATAGTATGTACTTCAATTTTCTACAAATATGATGTACTTTACAACTTTAAGTGCATTAAGGAGATAATTTTAAAACATAATTGAATAAACGGGAAAAATACAATTTCATTTTTTTGTTATACAAAATGTTTAAAGCGTTCAGTGCTAAAGATATAAAAGCCAATAGCAATAGATACTTTGTACAGCATAAAGACACGAGAACCGTCACCTATAAATAAAATACATAAAGCGTTATCTTGGTTTGTGCTACTCTAAATTGAGCCTTTTTTTAGATAAAGAAACTGCTTTTTGTGTCTCCGTTAGCAATCTTAAAGGAAAAAATAAATAAAGTACCTGTTAGCTGGCTGCGGTGGTTTCTTGCCGGCAACCCCTGGCCTGGCCGAAGCTGACCGAGGTGTGGTTGTAGTGGGCGAAGTACCCTTCCGAACCGGCACTGGTATACCGCTGAAATATTATTTAATTTTGTTAGACTTTTTTATCCTACCTGATAACTGACAAAAGGTAGATCTGAAACCATGCGACATTATCTATTTTCGGCTAAGAAACACTTAAATGTAGACATCGGCCATTGTAATTGTCAACTAAGTTTTATCAAATGGCTTAATTTGTTCAAAAGAATAAATTGCGTTGTTTATTGCAGTTGACGCAATGCAAACGTATACTCTAAAATCCTTTATTTGTTAAATGATGTGGTTTACGAATATCGAACTTCATTTTTGACATGGTAAATAAATATTCTCGTATTCAAGACCAAGTATTTTCAGGATAATAAAACTATTTTTTCTTAAAATTGACTGACCGAAGTTGAGTCTTAGCTGGGGACTGCAGAGTTGGCGCTTGAGGTCTTACGGGTGATGACACAGGCCGCGGAATTTTTGAGCCACGAGCTGCCGCCGGTGAGGTCTCTCCTGGGAATAAAGGAAAAATAGTAGATTGTTATACAAGGGGAGAAAGTGACCCATTTCAAGTTTTTACATTACATATCAGTTTGTTTACTGTCGTTATACATAAAACACAAGATTAGAAGAACAGTAAAGGCACGGAAAACAACAGAGTACCTACTACATAAAACGCGGACGATATCAAATATTTCAAATCATTGTTAAAAATATCGATCGATTTTTTCTCACAGACAATAATAACCTTGCGAAAACAAGGTTGCTTGTCACCAAAACTACCACAGAATATGTCAAATTCCAGGTTCAATTTTGCCTCATGAGATAGCGCTATGAATGACAGCTAAAGGTGGGAGTGAGTAAGCAGATAATGAACAACAAAAATGGCGGCAAGTCACCTCCGCCTGCTTAATAATCTATGCAATAATCGACCAAACAAAAAAAAACATCAAAGACAAACAAAATGTGACAATTTAAAATGAAAGAAGTGACACTATGCATGGCGGACAACCGAAATATATTTGTAGATTTTAAATTGTAAAAAATTAGACCAATCATACATTTTTCAAATCTGTCACCATAATAAACTCGCTTTTATTGTATAGCTAATCTTAAAAATATGAAAAGCTTGTTTATTTTAATAATATAATGTGACTCAATTACCTTTAGCTCCATGTCTGATCATAGCAATTAAAACTAAATTACTTTCCACCCCAGGGATGGAAAAGCTATTTTCCACGGAGTTTAAAAAGCCTTTATTGCTGTAAGTATGACCAAACTAAACGAAATCAAATAGAGTATAGTGTTATGAATAACGTAACAAAGCTTTTCCTTGAAGGTACTGTATCTAAACTACTTTGGGTATTACCTGATGGTGTGCCAGGGCTCTCCGCGTTGCTCAAGAGTTCCCACTTGAGCTGCAGCCGTCGGAACTTGCCGCCAGAGTTGTTGCTGTTGCCCGTGTTTGCGCTTGCGCAGCTACCCGCAGAGTTTGGCCTGAATTGCTCCTCGCCACTGGTATCCAGCTTTAAAATTTTTTAAGATGTATTTTAATTAAATATTGTCAATAGTTAAACGCTGAGTCAGTTAAATTAAAAGATCTCCACTACGAAATTCGGGTAGACAAAAAATACTACTTAAACCATTGATGGAGTACAATATTTCTAGACTTTAGTGCTAGGAATTTTACTTATTATTGCAATTAAGATATGAATACACAAATAACACATAATAACACATACATACAATAATAACGTGAAAGTTTTTTTTATTCCCATATTTTCCAAACGATTATTTCGTCCTATATATAACGTAAAGTATTATCAACAATACACCTTTTTTGTAAATGCCAAATTAGTCACAAGTGATACTGAAGGAGTTTGAACTTTATTATGTTCTTTCGTGTGGAAAATCCGTGCGGCAATAAAATATCAGAAGGGCATCGTTTTAAAAATATTGGAATCAACCATAACAAGTGAATTTAATTTCATGAGCAAATGAAAATCAAATGATTGTAAAAGCATAATTCCGTGACTGCAAATGAAATGGCAAAGCTGAAAGCACGGCGGTGCCAAACAAAAGTGAGCTGCAAATGAAAAAGTCGAAACTGAAAACTCTCAACGGGCTACGAAATGAAGCACACCGAAAACACACAATGCTCCACCAAGTTACCTTCGTGTCATTGTTTGCTTTACTAGTCGGCTTATTGTTTTCAAGGCTATCGGTGTAATCATCGCTGTCATCGAACACGAGCCGATCGAATGCCTGCATCAGCTTCGAACCCAACTGGACACCCGACCATCTGCGGTTCGTCTCTAATTCAATCCGGCTATTGTTCGGACAAATGTCGTAACCAATCGGACTCGGATTGACACATGAACGCGGTCTGTTCTTACTCTCTAGAGTAGTCTTAACATTCGCCGAGTCATTAAGCAGGTCAGGCGTAGATGGCTCCTTGCTCTTCGGCTCTTTATGCCTCATAATAACGCTAGTCTGACAATCATCGCTTGAGAGGCCGCTCGATTGCATTGACCGGACCAGTTTCAACAAATTCCGTTGATTGAGTGTTAGTGGTGGAGTGTTAATCGAAGTGGGCTGTTAAATACATCAAAGTTGTTTTAGCATCATGCATCATGCCTTTTGTTATTCGTTAGGAAAGTTTTGGCAAGGTCAGACCAATATCGATTGATAGCGCGCCTTTATTTGCATTTTATGGAAGCTGTGCACGAAAGTAAATGCTAAAATAGTCCGCATAGACGAGCGCGCCGTGAGTCGTGATTCGTAAGCACATGCAGTAAACAATAAAATGCAAATAAAGCGATGTCTGCTCCGTAAGGCGGGCTTACAGTATGTATAAGGTGGTTTTGATACTCGAATGACAGACACGTTAAAGTGGTTATTGTTACCTACTTACCCGATAGAATAGTATCGGGGCGGGATTAGTAAATATCTTATTTGCTTATAACGTAGTTAGCAGCTTACCCGACTGGCAGCACGCATGTCGCTTTCTATCCTCTTGAAGCTTCGGTGAAGTTCACGCATTTCGAACATGAGGTCTAGGGAGAAGGGTAGCAGTTTCAAGGGCTCCAAGCTTGTAAGAAGAGTGTCCAAGAGCGTCCGACATCTAGGCTCTCCGATACAACCGGCAAGGATCAAGGAATCGGCATCATAGTGCTTGGCAAGAATAGATTCTCTGGTTCGCACGTATGATACCCACGCGTCCACTGACTGCGCACTGATTGAAAAATAAATGTGTTAATATGATATTGTAAACTTTTGTATACATTGCACTATCGCTGAATATAAGTCATTTAATGTACTTACTTCAGGAGACCCAAGATGAAGGCGTTGAATTTTACAAGACCTTCAGTCACAGCATCTTCGCTATTAATTCTTAGAACCAACTCGTTTAAGGACTTCGTTATTGGACCTAGAACAAAGGTAAATAGTACTATTATTAACAAGATTTTGTTGATATTTATGTTGTTAACAAAATGTCAAATTTTATAGAAAGTCTTACCTTGCCTTGCTGTAGCCTCTACCATTTGCCAAACAGAGTTATTCACAGCTCCAAACGAGGTTTCAATATTCTCCCTGAGGCCATCTCTAAATATTGCATACAGAGCTGGGCATAAAGCATTCAAAGCTATTTTCGCGCACGCAGGGGATTGCTTTGAGTCACCTAAAAACGCTAATTCCGCCTGGTCACTTGCGGGAGAGAAATGTTGGATTAACATCTCGACAGCATCAGTCACATTTGATACCAAGGCTGAAACAAGAAATAGATCATAGATCATAATGTGACCTCGTAATGTATATCATATTTAATTCAAACAAGTTAAAGAAGAATGTACGGCATACTCTACCTCTTTTTTGTGACACATCGATAAGGTCGTATTTGCCTCTTGCATCATTATGAATGGGGCTCATAAATTCATCTGGGCTTACTTCAGCTTCTTCACATATTGGAATCTCTGCTAAATTCTTTCCCTATAAAGTTTTATCAAAAAATCTGAATGTTATTCATAATATTTATTAGTAAAACATTACATCGCAAGCGGTACATAATGAGTTGTGAATAAACAAAAATGTATCGCTGTAGCAGGGCAGTGGAGTGAAAGAAAAAGTGACATAATGATGAAAATAAGAAAAAAAAACATAATAATAAAAACTTAAGAACCAAAGGTACTCACAGAAATCAACGGTCAATGAGGCGTGAGCAATGCAGTCTTAACAGAAACTAATATTACCTGATAGTGCCTTTGCGCAATCACCGCAGAAATGTTGGGTGAGTTTGGTGGAGTAGTAAGGGGTTCCACTTTTAACACATCCACCGCCTTCATTTGAGTTGGCTGAACTTCAGGCTTGGCCTCAGATTTCTGCGCAAAACTCACCGACTTCTTGCTATTACAACTACTCGCATTTGATTCTGTGGACCTCTGATTCTCCTCCTGGGATCTTTTCATTTGAAGGAATTTAGATACCTGACTCCTTACCTTTTGCACTTGATTTTGGTCCCATTCATCCATGTTTTGGCAATTGACTCCGCTTAGCTTGAGGAATTCCTCTAATTGTTGTAAATCTGCACTACTAATTAGTGCGCCTGGAGGTGGAAATTCAGTGTATTCGATTTTTTTAGTTCTCGGTTTTGGCAAAGGTGGCGTGTGTGGCCTGTGAAATTTAAGTTCATTGGATTTTCCGGATTCAAGACTACTTTCTGTGCCAACACCCTCATCTTGATAATACTCATAATAATCGGCATCTTTGTCTGCAGCATCGAGGAATTGTTGCGATAATCTCTTGGCTGCCAAATCGTTATTCTTTCTATAGTCCATTGTTTGATTTTGTAAATAATACGGTTCTTGCAGTGATCTTCTTTTAGTTTTGTGTTCAGTGGTAGCTGTCATGCACACTACTGGGTCTTGAATATATTCGTCCATTTCGAACATGCTGTAACGTTTCGCATGAGAGCCAGATTTGCGTGTTTTGTCCATAGATTTACGCAATATGCTCTTCGGCAAGGGTGGTCTTGGCGGTGCTAGTTCTCCTTGCTTAACGATTCTGTTTTGATCCACAAGAGCAAGTGATCGTTTGGAAATGGATGGATTAGTTCTCTGACCATCATTGTTAACAGCGCTGGCTTCTGAACTCGTGGCGCTATCATAGCGGTAAACAAATAGAGGATTAAAGTTGCCAGCCGGAGCTGGACTGTTCTGTGCGGACGAGTCGGTTAGCATTGTTGACGATCCACGGTATCCAGATGATGGTTGAGTTGCAGTACTCGAACTGGACGAGACTGCAGTTGTGTTTCCAGCCAGATTATTACAATCACAACTCATCGGTCTATTTTTAGATTTTGATGAAGGAGTAGCATTGCAGTATTTCTCAGTGCATTTCATAACTTGCATTAATTCTGGTAATTCAGAAAGAAGTTGCTTGCATTCCACGGGTAGAAGGAAGTTAAGAGAATCCCAATCTTTGATATGGCCTACACCTTTTTTTTTCAACATCTCTACATCGTTGCAAGAAAATGGTCTCTTTCCCTTAGCTTGCATTCTATTTCGTTTGTTTTCAGTTGACTTTGCTGATACATTGACTTTGATAGGATTCAAATAGATATTTGGTCTCCCGTTTAAGAAGCTAATATCCGGAAGAGTGTAACTTGGATACAATACAAAGACCGGCTTCTCACAATCGCCTTCTTTTAATTTCTCCAAGAAAGAGGGTTCAACAATTTTTAATAGTTCACGTTCATGAGATAAACTTGAAAGGTGTAGGCTTGATGTTTGCATACTCTTATCTAATCTATCAACTTCAATGTGTGTGGAGGTTGATTTATGGTCGCAAAGATCCCGTTGTAGCAATTTATTCATCTTTGTTATTTGTGTACCATCTGACTCAGAGCAACTAGAAATACTGACACTTGTCGCGGAAGATGCCGAAGAATAAGACTTTCTTGTGTTTCGCAGTTTTGATGGACTGTTTGCAATATTTAAGTTTGTTCTTTTAATGTGAGGCTTATTGACAGTAGCATATAAATTGGCTTCACTATCACTTAGTTTTGTGCCATCCATAATTTCTTCTTCTTCAATCAAAACTTCATCGTAAACCCTGTTATTGTAGGGTGCAGCCACTTCGATTTCTTCATAAATTGTGGAGTTTTCGTCAATATTGGATGGTAATTCTACTTGTGGCCTTTCCGCTAGTTTTGAGTCACTAATCTTTTGTTCTCCAATAGACTCTCCACTCTCACCACCCGAGCTTGATGGCCAGCATTCTGATCGATCTAATTGATCCATACTAACGATTCCATCGTTGCTCATACTTTTTTGTTTCATAAATAACTTGACTAAACTAAATTGCTGTTTTGGATGACTTTTATCAGACGATGTTTGATTTTCGGTTGACGAGGTACTCATTGGCTCCGAATGTTGGCTTCCATGAGAGGAACGGTTTTGTGATACATCGTACACTTTCATGCAAGTTGGGGTGCCTGTTAGTCTTTGGTTGGCTGAAAAAGAGTCGACCTACAAAAGAAAACATTAGTATAGCAAACTACTTAGTAAGATTTAAACAAAAAATAATACCAGTAACAAAATATATACCACATATCGTAAGTAAAATTTTGTAATTATGTACATACCGTGGAGGTACTAAGGACAGTCGAGTTTATGGAGCTACTCATGAGTTTTCGTCTGTAGAGATTTGGCAAACTTTGGCTTTTGATAACTGAATTACTCATTTCGTTTGTTGCATCAGTCGTTTCATTAGAATCTTCATTATTATTTCCAGATGGATGTCTAAAATAAAAATATTTTTTTAGTTACCTATGCAATGTACCGGAAAACTGTTAAATGCATCTTTTATCATAAATATTTCTTACCTCCTTAAGGGTGACTGACTGCTCTGTTTCTTAAGTTTACTCCAAGTAGTTAATCCTAAGTCGCTTCTAGCCATAGAGGTTGTTAGTTTATTCGTTAACTTTTTACATCTTTCTAATAACTCTAAATTCCTGCGCGTTCTTTCATCATTATCTAAAACTACGTTCACGTTTTCTTTACCCAATTTGTCTGAAATAGATTATCAAGAATTTAGTGAGCTTACCATGAGTAATAGCATAATGAATCACATAGCCATATTATCCTCGTTAGTTAAAGTAAACACATTAGCAAACCGTTTATAATGTTTACTTTGCAGATCTCTAAGAAGGCAGATACCAAAGACCTGACAAAATGCTATAACATTACAAGAATCCCAAGCTAGAGGAGGTAATAAAGAAAGAGTTGTGTGACGCACATAAATGAAAGTTGCAATTAACATATGTCTGTAGAGGACACTGTGACAGGTGTTTTGTAGTGACTTACCATGTTTGTGATTGACTGCCAGTTCAGCGCACTCACTATCTTCGGAGTATGTGGTGAGGCTGCCCTCGAAGGCGATGGTGTAGTTATCTTTGTTCGCCTGGCAGGTCAGGATGAGGTCCTGCTCCGTGGGCAGCTCGCAGTCCAGGCTGTCCACACTGAAGTGGACACCATGGCCCCCTTCTTTTACAGGGGAGAACAGCAACTCCGATTTGCATATCGACATCGTGTTGATCGACCCGACAGATTCTTCACCCTATAGACACGAAACAGAATTTTGAAGTTGGAACAATAGGGCCACTGTCTCTTTAAAACATTTTAAAAGCACAATTCGTTACGCCTTCACTCATAACGACAATGAGAAATTGGGACATTATAACGTTAACTCGCCTAAACTGTTTCAGAGGGACCCAAAAAACAGGGGCAATGCGTTTTCTCTGTCGTTCTTAGAACATTTCGAAACACACGTACTGAGTATAAACATTTATGTTTGGCTATAATTCTGGGCGCGGCGGCTTACATCCGCGTCTATAATAAGGAACTGCACCGCTGCTTGCAACTAAACATGAATAAACTAGCCGACGAACTAATCTAACTGGGCTATCCCGATATTGATAAAAAAGTTCCCAATGCTTATCGCTTGTGCTTATTGATTAAGCGTTTGGTCTGTTGCTAATTCGTACTAATTTAAACCCATTATTCTATGAATCGGTATCAATATTGTAAAAAATATAATTTAAAGCAGTCAAGTACTATGCAATCATAAGCAATATGGCGGATGGCGCAGCAGCAATATGTTATCATTATTCCTTTTCCTGCTAAGAATGAGGTCACAAATCAAATAGCTATGTACTCATTACACACAGCCCTTTGTGTCATACTTTGTAAATTTTTGGAAGGCTTTAGACACAATACAATTAGACGGACATCTAATAATGAAATGAGGGTGGTAGATAAGCCATATGAATAAAAGTAATTAGGTAATGATATACAAACAATATTATAACAGATAACAATAATTTAAAGTAATTAATAAATAAATTACATAAATAGCACACATAAATGCAGAACATAAAATAAATAAGAAAAGAAACAAAATGATGTGTTAAATAAACAAAATGTTAAGTGTTATTGCAGAGTTTTGATTCAATTGCAGATAAATTGAACAGAATGTAGTTGTATGTGAGTGTTAAAAAAAAGTTTGCAGCCGTTGGCCCCTATGATATACTGCATCAATAAGTAATTGTACCATCCTGCAATAACAACGTCAACTTGACGATTAATGGTATTTGTATTACTATCGCGTGACTCACTGAGTAATATCCATTGTAAGAGTCCCAATCGTACTCGGTCACACCCATTTTAAATTCTTTCAGTTTATTTTCACAGTCCCTAGAATCACTAAATCAATCACCAGCTACCGTCCCGCACTGTGGCATCGCGCCATCGTACTAGTATTGAGTCAATAATAGGGTTCGTAAGGTCCACAATTGTTATCTAACACACACACCACTATCAATAAGGTCCGTAGAATGGTCACTTTTAATGGAAAATAAACACGTGACGGACAGCATCGCAGGAGATTACACTGCACAGCACTCCCGGGAGCCTGGACGCGACTGGGACAGCGGGCGTATTAATTTTAATATTAGCCACTGCATACTGTCCTCAAACTTTACGATATCTTACACTTCCTACTACGACGTCTTACCCTCAGGGAGTCTTAACCGCGACTGTTATCTACCACCGCTCTGAATAACAGACAGGCATTGTATCTTTTACTAATTATCGTGAAAAAATGATGAGGCTATAATTAATGATGAGTGTACCAACACCTCCAAGGTTAGTGGTATTCCATAAACACGTTTTAGGCCCTTGTGAATTGAGAAATTGACGCCCTACAATTTTTGTTTAACACCTTTACAGTTTGAGAACGTATGACTAGCAGACAGGATAGACTTCATTGGCAACGCACACATGGTGGCAATATGTGCGCGAGCGCACACTGTTAATTAAATATAGCGCACTCACACATACGTCTAAAGAGGAGGGAATGACTGTACAGCCAGGGGAATAACGAGCATAGTTCAAGTGATTGACGCAATTCAGTGTGGGCACGCACACATTAAAATTGGTCCTATTTTATCTTTACTATTGAAACATCCCGTGGGAGCAAAGTACTTGGTCTTTCGATGTAGGAAACCTAGTTGTGAATGCAAGCCAGGCGTCCTGCTTTCTATGAGTTGTGTGTGTGGGGCTGTGTCCTCACGAGACACAATAACAGTTAATTGAAGCAGCGTGATGTTCATAATAGAACAAATCAAATTCACCAACTAGAACATTCTTTGAGAACTACGTTTTGATGACACTTATAAAGGGTTTACTTATGATAAGATTTCATCTATACTAATGCTATAAAGCTGAAGTGTTTGTTTTTTACGCGCCAATCTCAGAATCTACTGGACTGATTTGAAAAAATAATTTGGGCTGGATAGCTTATTTACTGAGGAAGGCATAAGGCTATAAAAATCACGACGGGAAGGGGGGGAGCAAACTCAAAACGCGAGGACGAAGTCGCGGGGAACCGCTAGTACTAGATAAAGAGAAGGTCTGTTGTCGAAATAATAAAAATATATAAGAAGTAGATAGGTAGGCTAGGTGCTCTATAAACCACAATTAAAATCAACAATCAAGATGTTGTAGTACCACCGTTGTTTCTGACTCCTGAAGCATATAAGTGCATTAACTTACTTTATAATCAGAGTAATATGTATATGTGATTAGTATCCAATATATACAACCCCAAGGTGTTATTCCGAAGCTATTTATTTGGGAGCTGTATAAAATATTGGTTCAGAGATTATTAAATATGCACATATCGTAGAAAAAGTATACATTTCCTAGGTATTTTATAAAATTTCAATTAGGATAAATTTATACAAGTAACATTTGAACTAAATAAATGAAGAATCAGAATTTTAACAAGTTCCTTATTAAGACAATTATGTAACAAACATCATCATCATTATCATTATCAGCCAAAGGACGTCCACGCCTGAACATAGGCCTTCCCCACATTTTTTTGACAAACAATAATAATAACAATCATACAGTATATAATATCTTTAATTCTTAATAATTGAACTACCAGTGTTTTTATTAAGGATCTAATTGAGACAATCAAGTAATTATTACTTACGGTTTATAAATTTTAATATTATGACGATATTAATCGACTCGATGATAATTTAGGAAATAAGAGTTTTTATTCTAACTCTCATTGAGACTAAAAAGTTACAATTAATTAAATATATATATATATTACTTTTACGATAGCTGTTTAGGAAATGTATAATTTTCGTAGGAAATGTGTCCTTAATAATAAACATCACACATTTCCGAATGATTTTAGGAATTATAAACAATTTCTAGGATTATCAATGACAGATATCATATACATAATAAATCGATACAGGCATACAACATATATTGAATTAATAATGTTTATGTATGTGTAGTTAGCTGATTTTTGACAAATCGTAGGTGCAACAATAATTTCTTTAAAATTTAATTTTAACTTGGACAGAATAAAAGCATTGTTTTTTTTAATATATTGTTCAAGTTTAACCGAGGAAAATCCATCTGACGCGACATCTAGCGTGATCTACAGTAAAGCGTTCAAGGAGTTTCCTGTGACTAGACTAGAGGGCGCTAAAAATATCTTTTCGCACCTAATAGCTTCTAATAATCTTAAAATTTTCATAAATATGGCCTATATTGTGTGTGTGTATCTACATTTGAATTTTATGTGCCAGATATTCAGCGGCGGCTGTGTTCTAATGAGTGTTTAGCATGAAAATCAAACATTGAATAGCTTCGAGCGAACCTGAAAACTACTGTCGGCACTGACACTGCTGTCGAACCGAAACCTTTCCATGAGCGAGCTTGAGATGCTGGCAAACATCTCGCCCCGTGGGTTACTCTGCAATACACCACACAAATAACCCTCATCCACCGAATCATTATTAAACAACTGAAAATAAACATACATATAAAATAAAAATACATAAATAAAAGTATAATGTATTTCGTTAGTTGCCAACACCATGATGGAACAATTTTAATGAAACCATCTACAAAGGCGGCCAAGAATTTCAAATGTGCCGGGTGAAGGTTAGATTTCATTAGCGTGAAAGTAAAACAAAACGTGACAACTCGAAATGAACTTCGTTTATTTTTCTGACATTCCATAATAATGGAAAGGACCAGAAAGTTAATTTAAGATTGGTCTGTGAGTCTAGTGCAGCTGGCTTATTTTTCTTATTTACCCTTTTTGGAAGACAAATACCAGACAGAGTACTCTCTGATAAAATAAATAATGAAGTCTACGTAGGTAATTAAGGTATAAAAACCTGTCAAGTGATAAAAATAATACGAAATTTGATAAAAAGGAGTAAGTCATTATTTCTATCCTTCCACTCTACAGGTAATTGATACTATCCGATAGTTTTTTTGGCAGACGATGATTGATTGCTTGTGCTCTTTTATCTTTTTGATACTGAATTTGGAGCCAAGTCTATGTAATTTGATCACGCTGTGGGTCCACGGAGTTCGGTACAGCGTAAATATAGGTACATAAAATACAAACGATAGGTTGGTAACTTTATCGACCATGGTGTCCTAAGTTCCCTAGAAATGTTCACTGCGGTGAAATTGTCGACTCCACAGCACCATAATAGGAATGAAACCGATTACATTACAAAATGAAAGTTGATGTTTCGCTACCAGCTCGCCGTATGAAACCCGACCTTCACGTATATTAAAAATTTAAATGAATTGTAATAAATAGGGTTTATAAGAGCAAGTGCATAAAACTATAATCCACGAACCGCACTCGTAAGCAACAGTGTCATTAAAGTATTATCGGTTCTCGATCAGTGATATTTTTAATTAAAAGTAAATATGTCGACAACAGTGCTGTTTACCTCAATTTATACTAAAAAAACTTGTAGCCAAAAAAGTATACATTGATCAACTGTAATAAAGGAAATGCCATGAATGAAGAAGCATGCATGACACTACACATTTCCAATCAAAACGAAAAAAATATGAATATATATCACTGCTATTATAAGGACTTTTAACCACAATTCCAGAAGTGTTATTAGATAGTTAGTCTATTATTTTCGACAGCAGTACCATTTAAGTGGACTACATAGCAAATATTCGAGCATCATTAGCTCTATTAGTCCAATTTGCACGCGACCATACTCACATCATGCGTTCTGTCGTCAATGATGGCGTCGTGAGGCAGGTTGGCGGTCATCAGCAGCGCGTGGATGTCCTCGGTCTTGAAGCTCTCCATATCAGCCTCTGCGAGGTTCGCGTCGAGGTCTCTCGCGATATCGTTGTACCGAGAGGTGAACTCGAAGCGAGAGGCCAGGTCGCTTATGCCCTTGTATGACGCTGACACGGAGGATAGGACTGAGGTGTGGTGGCACGAGCCGTCTCTGAAGATTGGGCTGGAAAAGATAAAAATATATATTGGAACAATTGGTATTTAGCAAAACGTTTTGATAAAAGTACAAAAGTTATAAAATAATACACAGACAATTTGTAGAAGAAGTAAAAAGACAGCTTGTAGAAAAATCAGTGGCAGACGTAATTGCAGCAAACCTTTTCATTTGTCTCCTTATATTGCTTATACAGTAATTTATGATGTTATCGTTACTGGAGTGATGGGGGCCGGTAAGGCTGATGTTAATATTACAGAGTCTATAAGTTTAGAAACACACAGTACTTTAAAAAACGTAGTGACGGTTAAGAACTTCATTATAGTCAAGAAACCAGAGGTAACCGTAGTTATCGCCGGTGTTGCTGTTGCAGTACAGTCAGTATAGATCAGAGTTTAACCTTTTTGTAGTCACAGTCTCCTTTTAGAATTTAAACAGGTCCACGGACCCATACATATAAGTAAAAAACATATTATTGGTTCTTTCATTACAACTACTACTTTGTTTATTAGAAGGTTTCTGCTGTTTATCCTCAAAGAGAACTATAAATTGTTTGATTGTCTTCGAAATCGCAAGGTGTACTCGTACATGTCATCTGCGATGTTCGAGCGATAGCAACTTTTTATTATTTACATTAGATCTGAAAACCCTGCCTCGCAAAGATATTGAGTAGCATCAGGATGCTTGACAAGAAGAGGATAAGCTTGATTTAAAGAACTCTAAAATTCACTAAGATTTTTGCATAAAATTCAGCTTTAAAAAAACTTCTTAAAATCTTATGTCAATTAAGGCGCGTCTTTAGGGCAGCAACAACATCTTTAGGGCGCGTTACAGCGCCCAAGACCATCTGGGGGTCCATGGACCCCAGGTTAAGAAACGACCGACAACCTGATAATGATGGTAAAAACTTGATGGGAGAATTATACGTACCTTAGTAAAAAAAACTAGAGATACCCGGTTATGTATGAGGGTGCAGTACCTCCAAGTACAGATAGTGTCACATATGTCTTCTAATCTAATATATAAAATTCTCGTGTCACAGTTTTCGTTGCCATACTCCTCCGAAACGGCTTGACCGATTTTGATGAAATTTTTTGTGCTTATCCGGTATCTATGAGAATCGGCCAACATCTATTTTTCAACCCCCTAAATGTTAATGTTAGGGGTAGTCCACCCCTAATTTTTTTATCTATTTTTTAGAAAAAAAAACTAATTTCTATTTTTTATGATACAACATACAAAAATACATACAATCCTCAATTTTCACCCTTCTACAATTAATCCTTATTTTTTAATAGCCATTTTAGTAATTTAAGGGCGAAACCAAATTCGCTGGGAATGCTTAACTTTTAAAATTACGGGACTCGGCGGGATCGGGCTGGGTCGGGACGGGGCTGGGGGCGAAACAAAGTTCGCTGGGTCCGCTAGTAATATAATAAGTAAACTTACTTATAGTCAAGGAACCAGAGGTAGCCGGAGTTGTCGCAGTGCGCGTCGATCTCATCGTGCGTGGAGTGCTGGCTGCCAGTCAGGCTGGTGTTGCTGTTGCAGTCCTCGTCTGCGGCAACTCCGGGGCTCGCCGCCTTCAGCCCCAGCCGTGGCGGTGGCCCTGGAAACGAGAGAAAGGAAATGTTAAAAATTTATCAAAGAACTTCAGCTTTACTTCTGGGCATCAGGGGTTCTAGACCAACGCCATAAAAACACTAAAAAAAATAATGACTTTTTATATATATTTGAGCGTTATATTTAATCGTTTGTCACATGTCTAGAGGTACCAGAATGACTTTCGACGTGATGTTTAGATTCCTATAGTTAAAGGCATAAAGTGTGTACTAAATTACCAGCACTTAAATCGAGGTGCTTATAGATTAGTATGAAACACAAGGTAAACATGATTAACCTCAATATACTCTACTATTTTTATCTTATTATACAGCTCAAAGATTTGCGCGAGAACAGAATATGGAACAGGCAAATCCGAGCACACCGTGTCATCTTGATAAGAAATAGTTTATTTGCATCGTTTCCATAATCTAAAAATACACGGTCACAAAATGGCGAATTTTAACTCCGTCCGTAAAACATTCATTAACAACACAGGAAATGTAATTTGAATTTTAAATTATGTGCTTTTCAACTCTGGTAGGAAGACGGCGATTGTAAAAAAAAAATTACATTACGAATTCGGTAAATGCTTGAATGACCATGTTTGTTGTCTTTTAGTTATTATCAAGTATGATAAATTAAGTAAGAATTCATATTTTTGAATTCTGTGTAGATTGAGTAACACAAAATGCATAATGACATCACTGATAGTCCTATCGATGAATAGTCGAGATGAGGTACATTTTGTACACCAATTTGTTTGAAATTGTTGTTTAAATTAAGTGTATAGTTTAAACGTGATTTACTGTAGATAAAAGCGGATAATAGAACACTCGGCGACTATAAATAAGCCAATGTTGGCGCCACATTACCGCATCCAGAGAGAGGTATTGGAAGTAAGGCTAAGGCTACATGAGATAAAACTGCTTTGGTCTAACTAAGCAATCAAAACAAGCTGCAGTAATTTGATCGATCGATTGTTATTATAATGGAATGATAATATTAGAGCAAAGCCCTAGGCAACAGCCTTAAGGAAAATCAGGCATATATAACAATAATTGAAGGAAAGGTTTTATACTTCATTTTAATCTATCTCTATCTATTTTTTTACCGGATGACGTATTGTATGACTTATGCAAACAATCATCGAAGTCACCACAAAGTCAGGTATGTAAGTGGATTAATGTCGTCACAACTGAACAGGATGTCATTTTTACTTGTACTGTTAGGATGTACGAGTGTTTTTCTCACCATGGTATACTTAATCGTAATGTTATTATTTTATCTAATAATTGTGTAGTTTATCCACTGCAGTGTTAATAATACAGTATGTTTTTACTAGTTATGTGTTTTTAACCTAAAGCGTAGTGGATGCTGTTTATTCTACAAAGCGAGCCGTGGGCGGGCCGGCAGGACCGCTTGCCTTCTAGGGAATGTTGCTGTGCATCCAGAAACTTTACAAGGAAAACTGTGCACGATATTAGCTTTGTGTACGAAAGAAGGTCAGGTATAATGTCATGTTTGAATAATGCAGCGGTAAATACAAAATATTTCGATGGAGATAGATTTCACTGGGAATCAACTAAGCCATAAGACCCCCAACTAAAATTGTGCCTTAAAAGATGAAATAAGAAACCAAAAATTTCCAGAGGTTTGAATCCCGCCCATGCGCAAATTTGGTTTGTTATTTCATCTTTTAGGAATACAAATATGACACTGTGAGTGTTAAACATTCTAAACCATTAAAATGGGATTGCCATGGATGTCATCATGGGGCATGGGTTTGCTCGAAGCGAACAGATTAAACCTTAAATGATATTAATGAGGTTCTCTATCCTAACCCATTCCTAATCTTCGGGATACAAAAAAAAAATCGTGAGTGAATATAATCTGGGCCTCCACTCACACGTTTTTGTAGAAGGATAAAAACAGAAGTTGTAAGGACACAAATGGGTTCAATAATCGTCACGGCCAATACCTTGAGGCAGGCAAAACTGTTCGTATGAAGTCACGCTGCTAGTACTTATTATATATTTTGTGCTGATACCTACCTTTATTGTTACTAATAAGTACAGGTATAAGCATTGTCCGAATTGATAAAGCACCAACGACGGCTCACTAAATTCCTTGTCAACTGCATCGCAAATATCTGAACACAAAAGTCATCTTCGCAAGAGCATTCGCCGCCCCGATGCAGACTGTATTGAACTAATGTGCGAGGCCGGTAGACTAATCATGACGCAAGTACAGTTGACTCATCTCAAACTGAGCGACGTATTCGATTGTTTTTGTTACTCGTTACATTAATTCATAACCCGTACCAGTGAATCACCTTTAGTTAGTTTGAAAGTGGCGCCAAGCGCTGTTAGTTTAAGAAATCCAATGGATTTGTGAAGGAGATTATTTACTATGCTTTGACAGCAAAATACTGTTCACAGTCCCTCTAGTCTAAATCTACTAAACGGTTGGGTTTCAACCCATAAATCGAATTGTGCTTTACCATATAGAAGTATAACTCCTAGACTAGGCCTCATCTAATAAAATCAAGGTGTTTTACAATGTTTGACTATAAAACGACGTGTCTGCGGTCAAAACGAATAGTGGAAGAATGTGGACCGATGGGTGGTCGGCTGGTGGGTGTAGCATGGGCGGACTTAGTATGGTGTCGGTATTAAAAATGATTTAAAAGTTGCGTCTTCAAACTGAGCACATATCTGCTTGTTACACCATGCAATAAATTTATGTGGTACGATACTTAATGCGGCAGATGAGATAGGTGGATAGGTAGGTACTCACTCATTACGGGAAAGTATGATCGCACTGTCGATAGTTCCGGAGTGAATATTTCTTGTGTACAACAAAACTAACATATAAAGCTACGGTGTAACAAGTTTTTTAAAAAATATTTATATATTCTTTATTGCACAAACAAAATGAAGTACAATTGGCGGACTTAATGCCTTAAAGCATTCTCTACCAGTCAACCATTGGGTGGGGCAGAAACAGTTGAGGCGGCGTAAAAGAACAAAAAACTTACATAATTAAGAATAAAGTAAATATACTTACATAGATACTTCTTACATAAACCTACATAAACATACATAAATACAATAAAATCTATATTTCTTCACGCTGAACAGATATGTATTATGTTATTCATTCTCATTGAGAAAAAGATTGCGTATAGATTTTTTGTGCACATATTTTGATGTTGATGTCTTGATCGTATCTGGAAGGGAGTTCCAAAGTCTGAGATTCTGATGGTAATGCTGTAAATAGTTTTTGTAATTTGGAGACATTGATTACTAAGTACAAACTTGGTGGGCGGTCACTATTTCTGTTGAACTCATATTGCAGGAATCTTAACAACTGTCCTGCATTGCAACTTAAACGGGATTCATCTTGTTCGGGATTATGATAATACATATCACGGAGCTGAGGTCTGATTCGTTTCGCTTCGCAGTGCTATTCATGAGCTGAATGAAATTATACGGGCACATGACGAAGTAAAATTAGCGATAGAGTCGTTTCGTACTGTATCTAGATTTCGTTACATTTATGACAGACTACCAGCGCAAATGGATCGAATATAACATTTAATTTAACGCTCCTACTGAAACAAATCGTAATAAAGAAAGTTGGGACTAGTATTATGCATATACGATTTGAAACTTTAAATCACATTTCCAATTTAACGGTAAAAGGTTTCCAAATTTCGTGGAATGCATACCGTTAGAAGGCGTTCCATTATGTGGTCGTTGTTTTGATAATGCCCGCCCAATCGCTGGCTTTGCTCCAACATTTGGATATTACGGATATTCATGTCGCTTTATTATCAGAGTCTGTGTTCGTTTTTTTTGTAATGAGG
Source organism: Pyrausta purpuralis (assembly GCA_963924145.1). Classification (NCBI taxonomy): domain Eukaryota; kingdom Metazoa; phylum Arthropoda; class Insecta; order Lepidoptera; family Crambidae; genus Pyrausta; species Pyrausta purpuralis. Next base: position 18,864,881 of record OZ001643.1, on the reverse strand, counting down.
CGAAACTCCAAGAAAATCTCGTAATTGTTGTTCTAACCGTGTTGATATTGTCTAATGTGTGAGATGCGCTTCTAACAGTCCTGAATTCTGGTTAGAAATGTGGTTGTAGCTTTTTTTGCTAAACACCACTGGAATCGTTTTTAAATCTGTTTATTTTTCGTCTTTGTATTAATTTGTTGACTTCTAAATGGAAATGAACTGGGGAAAAAACAGCGGCGTTGAATTAAAATTGCATTCGTAATTAACAAACTCGATTTAGCTGTTTTTTGCAATGTCCAAGGCGCTGAGAACTGACGTGAGATCGACGGTGAATTGGCAGTGAGCTACAAATGGAGGTCGTTTAGACTCGTACCAAGAGACTGCAATTTGCTTGTACCATTGGTGCAGCGTCGAACAAAGTCCTATCGTTATTGTTCGTTTGTATTGAAGCAAAATATCGTGGTAGAGGCTATCAAACAGTAAGTTACCAACAAAACGTTGCAATATTCAAATTAATTGATTGCCGTATTCTTTATTGGACGATTCGACCAGCCTTTCGACATCTTCTATCAACACAGTGTTTTAAAATGTTGCAATTGTTATACTGGCAGCTTTATATTATTATTTGAAATGTGAAATAATATCGTGCTAAATTATAACCTCGATATTGAGGCAGACAATGACATATAGTTCGGTTCAAGTTCTTTCTGATTGTCAAGAGCAGACTACGGAAATATCATTTCGGTCACTTGCCCGTTTTACTCGGAGAGCCGTAAGAATAAGTGACCTACTTAGATAACAACTTATCTCGAAGATAACTACCATCCATCTATGCGGTCCATTCGAATCAATTGACTTTACAAAATCATTCAATTATTCACGGTGACCTTGATGCTAGTTGACGGAAGGTTTTAGAACGCTACTTTTATCAATACAGAATAATTGTAGAGGTCAATTTCTGCACAAGAAAAGAAAATGCTAAAAACCGTCAACAAGCCGAAATAGGAGTAACCTAACTATGCTAAATTACTAAATGTAAATACAGTAAAATTTATTACTGTTTTCTTGTCATGATTTCTTAAAGCGCTTTGCATTTGCTCATTTTTATTAAAATCATCTTTCTTTAATTTTTCAAAACTACCTTCTAATTAATTTTTGACCAACTTTTTAAAATTCGCTAAAAAAAACTATAAGAATAACTGGAATATACACAGCTACGAATTTGAGACGGTCATAAAGTAATGTTTGTGTAACCTTTTTGGAAGTGTAAATGTTTATAGTTCCCATTGTAAGCCCACTAATTAGAAAGTATAATTCGGTCCATATCCTTGTGTTGTCATAACTAACAACAAATATGAGCAGTAAGTGAACGTGAGAATGGTAACATGGACCGAAATGGCGCACTTCAACCTTTCACCTCCTACGGGGGGCCTACCATATTATCTTAATTCTGTGATATATTTAACTTACTTAGGCTGGGTAGCACCATCTTCATCTTTATCGAGCGTCCAATAGATGTAAAGTTGCTACTAGAAATTGTGGATAACGGTCAGTTAGGTTAAAATAATATGGTACAAGACAACTGAGCTTATCGAAATTCTTTGCCAAAATTGCCATTACCATGTCCATGACGACCTCCGTGGCCGAGTGGCTAGCACGCTGGTTTCAAGCGTCGCCATCTCGTGAGGTTCCGGTTTCAATTCCCGGTCGGGTCAATGTAGAAAAAGATCTTTTCTATATTGTCTCGGGTCTGGGTGTTGTGGTACCACCGTTGTGTCTGATTTCCATAACACAAGTGCATAGGCTACTTACTTTAAGATCAGAACTATGTATGTGATTAGTGTCCAATAATACTTTTACAAAATGTTTATTTACATATTGGGTAGTCATGCTTCCATCCATCAGAAAAAATGACAGAATCTATTGAGTTTTCATGTCCTTACTTAGGTAAACTAGTCACCAGAGGTTATATGTACTCCAAATAATTTAATTACCATCAAGAACTTAATCCGAAAACCAACGATTTATGTGTCGATACTTTTGAATGGAATTATTAAAGTTAGCTTATTTATTATCCAGCAATGGCATAGTGGTGAGCCCCGAGGTCCTAATATGGCATCGGCGCCGGCGCATAGAGAAATGTTACTCGGACAATCTCTTGCTTCCGAGAAACTATCGCAGCACAAGCAGATAAGACTTTACTATGTAAAGAAAGCATCGAATGACGCTTTTGTAAGAAACCGATAACAGTACTAACTGATTGGATCACCATTATTTACTTGGTATTTGTAGCTTGAAAAGGTTAAGCTCTGAGGAGTATGAAGACTTTACAAAAAAAAAATGAAATGAGACTAAGAGTAGTTTTAACCAACGTCAAATAGGACTTAGTATAAATGATATTTACATAAGTGATTCGACTCTAGATTTCACCAACGCCAGATAATAATATTCGTCGAATACAACACAAAACGCCTAATTCGAAAACGTCACCTATTAGTTAGCAATCATGAATGTTAAACGGACGTTTTATACTTATTCGGTCGTATAAGTCCTATCTGACGTTGATAAAATCGACTCTAAGAAAGGTATCTAGTAATAAAACATAAGCTGATTACGTCTATTTAAAACATAGAAAGCCTACCGAGAGGATTATTGGGTGACATAACCTCGACCATAATCACTTAATAGTAAAACTGCCTCCCATAAATAATAAATAAATCGGGTTAAGTATTTTTAACATTTATACTTTTAAATCCTAAGTCCACATCCTTCTGCCCTGTTGGGTGTAAACTGTAATCTGGGTTAGAAACGTTATTAAAACATATTTGAGTAGGTCGACACCTGAGTACCCTCGGAGATTAGAAGAGCTTTTCAGATTAAACGCCTCTCTAAAATATAAACCTCTACTCCCAAGGGTCAGAGTGAGGTATGTATATCAGCCCATAATTTATCTTTGTATAAACGTCGCAAGAACTATAAACAGATTTATTACTAACACTTACAGATCGCGAAGAATATGTGCCTAATAAGGTTCGACGACAATTTTATACTTGTGACTCACAGGAGAAATAAGGAGTAAGTAATGAGACTACAAAGAGAGAAGTGAACGCATGGCGCCGGCTAATTTGGTGTCGCCCCACAACATGGTTCAGTTCAGTGCAAAATAGAGAAAATAACTTATTATATAAATAGTCACTCTCTTCGGCCTGTGCGTGACCAATTCTCTAATTTTATAACCAGTCAGGTACCCACGAACGTGTTATTTGAAATAGATCACGTGGTAATTGGCTAGTGCCTAAGTATTTTGCATTACAGACTTCTCGCTTATTAATCAAATTGAATAGATGACCATTTATTACCGGTGTAGGTGTAATCAATCTTGTTTGGTGAAATTCAAACAGTCATGATTTCCATCGCGTGGGATAGCGACTCTACGTGTTGCATCATAATTTCAGATTTGATTAGTGATGATTTTATAATGAATCCCTATGAAATAACACCTGAATCTTATAGAGAATAGTGTTCATAGTGCAATAATGTAATTCAAGGATTTGTAATCTTGAAACAACTATGGCTCTAAATGCTATAAAATTATCACTTAAGAGCGCTTTTTTTGTACTTACTCGTCAATTTTTGTCTGTACAAGTAACAACGATTTATATAAGGTCATAAAAGCGGACTGTAATTATAATCTTGTGGAGTTTTATAACATAATAATATCTTAGGACTTCCTACGCAAAAACGGAACAACGGCCGCTTGAGGCCGAGCCAACCTTGAGTCCAACATATTGCAGCAGGTGAACCAATGGCTTGTCGTCAATAAGAAATAAGTAAGTACACCTTGAACATTATCATTAACTTAAGGTATTATTAGCTAATATTATAGCTGTTTACCCTTAAACTTTATTTTGTTTACATTAAAATTCGACGAATTAAAAATGTTTATATTGGCTTTAAAATGCTAAGTGTTTACACCAAGGTAAGAATATTACACCTTGTAGCGAAAGTTGTTTAGATTAAAACTAACATAAGCTAATGAACCTTAATTAATCAAAGTACTCATGTTTATTTTAAAAACGTGTTTAATATTATGTAAAAACTTGGAGTTTATGTAATGTATGTAAGACTGCTACTCACTGCTGCTAGTTACGGATGTTCTTGATAAGCTAAAACTTCATATGGAGTATTTTAAAATACTACTAGCAAGTACGTTTTACCTTGCGACTTACGCCATATCAAGTTTATAATTACACCAAGAAGTCGCATAATAAATGGGTGGGTGTAAACAATCTGGTTAAACAGTGTTGACAGTTGAACAATCAAGATACGATCAGAAATAGGAACTTGTAGTCAGCAGTCTTCTGTGGCAATCATGCAAATCGATTAAGCTTAGTCGAATCAAAACCAACAAGAAATCAAGCTAGACAGAATTGCGTCTCAGGAACGAGCGATTAACCTATAAATAAATCAAAATTGAAATTCGATCCACAAAACTTCGCGGTCTTATACACCGGGGAATGACAGAGCAAATTAAGTTTAAAGGAGTTCCCAAAAAATGATTGATAAGGAGCGTTTTATATTTATCTACAATAAATCAAATCAATTTGACGTAAGTCACAATAAATACCTCGCAAATTTTCTATGTATAAAAATGAATCCATATTTCATAGGTCACAAAATCACGCGCGAACGGCTGGACCGACTTCGATTATTCCGATTTTAAGTTGTGTTTGTTATTGTCAGGAGAAGTTTCTTATGAAAGAAATAAAAATTGAACGATTGGACCGGTTTTCATGGTTTTCACTTTGTTAGATGGGTCACCGTCCAGAGTAGGTAATGATCGGGGCGGGACGGGGCCGGGTGTGAAACAAAGTTCGCTGCGTCCGCTAGTCTTTTAATAAATCAGTCGAGTTAGGTGTAGGCTACAGACAATTACTGTGAAATGAAGAAGAGTAGTAAACAAAGACGATAGAATAATGGATGTATGAGCAAGGTATAATGACGGGAAATGAAGATTCATTTGATATTAGGAAATATCCAATCAAATACCAGTGATTTGACCAAGATAGCAGTTTATATTAGACGATGTACGTTTTAGTTCGTCCACCATCTCAGTGGTTACGTGAACGGAACACAGCGGAGTGCTGAGCAATCGGGAGCTAATCTTCACCGTGTACAGTAGTTACAAAACGCTAGTTTTGTGCTAACATAACCTAGCTTTTAATCCATTGACATACGACTGTAAATTGTTTTCGCAAGTGGTGACCTCGCGTGTTGCTGAGACGTCAGCCAATTTGTCATGCAAATGGTGACTTCCTTCTGCAAAGGAGCTGTAGTCTCGCTGCAATCTTTTTTGGTGCATTATTAGTAGCTTGGTGTTTTACGTATGACACAACGACTAATGGATGAATGACATGAACTTTGTTTGCACTAGTAAAAAAGCTAGAGAGGTAAACCATATATACACGTATATTTAGACTTTGGCCAGAGACGAGTATCGTATCGTAGGTATATTGGCGATAGATCCAGACTGATCCCGCCTGAAATTATTGTCAATGTTCCGTTGTAATTCTATGGTATGAAAGCAAGAAGTAATGAATTTTTAATAAATTATGTTTGGAGTATGCATGAGTGCATTGTTTGAATTATTCTATGCTCAGCTGCAACTACAACGCTTTTTAAAGCATAAAGAGAGCGCATCGCATTGAATATACTTTAATAATTGCATTTCTGTACATTGGTACGACATAAATGTAATTAATGTATCAGCAGTGAAAATTGCTTAATACCTGTTTATTTATTAGCAATTGTAATTTTGCTTCGTACTGGTACTGTAATTATTGAAATAGGCAGAATGCGTAAGAGTTTTCATTCTTACAGAATATAAGTGATAAATGAAGATCGCCCAAGTGGAATGATGACAGGCAATTTTAAAATGCTAATGACGATCGTCAATGCGTTGATTACATTAGGGAAATCGAGTTTGAGCTGGTCGGCTGTGATGCATCCATTATCCTGGCTAATGCAGGCCGCACCTTTGCCGGAATACAAAGGGCTATCTGATTGGTTTCATTACAAACTAATCATGAACACATTCGCCTTATGCCCCTAGCCATAAAGCCGAAATTTCAAATTGTAAATTTTGCTCTACATTAAGCACGCATGTTTATTGTTCGAGTCACAAAGATCAAATTGTAATAACAAGGTGCATTAAATTGTGTTAAACAGAACATTATGCTTATAATCCCTGGGGTAATGATACGGCACATTCTATGGTTCATTTCTAAGTACAAGAAAGACTAGATTATAATAAGTATTAGGCGCTCAAAGCATTTTTTACATAACTTAATATTAAATCCTAGCAAGAGCATATGCGAAATGAGTATAATTAAGACTATCTTTGTTACCTACTTACTCATACTGATGATTTCCTAAATGCAGACATTTCAGACGTCCTATTGTTTCGTATTCTTTTGAAATATTCTCATTAAGATATACAAGATCCTATCGCAGACGATTCTTACTTTTAAATGTCTTCAGTCATCAAACAATGGAAGTGGAAAGCTGCGCATATTTTGTCAATAAATGAGTGAGTTATGGTCATGCACGCAAGGTGTTATTGTAATCAACCGCATGTGTGTCAGTGGCTCTTGCATATCAGCTATCAAATGTAAGACCACAATTTCAGTTTGTTATTAGCTGGAACATTTCAGATTTTTCATTTTTGCCCATTTTTTTGGGCCAGAATGAAAGAGTCTGACTAATAGAAGTTTGCACCAGAAAAGAGCGGCAATTTAAAAAAAAGGTGTTTACACTGTCGTCGAATTAAATAAACTTGATACTTTTTTTTAACAATAATGTGAAGTTTTTTGAAGTATCGCGTTGATTTTTTCTTTAAAATATAGCGTTTACACCTTTTTTTAAATATTGCTATGTATGGTGCAGTTGTGATTTAATTATTGAATAATACGGTTCTCAAAGATATAAAGTAAACCTCATATTACAGTACTGTGGAGAGCGTTGTATCGCTGCGATCTTGGAGTATGTTAATTATAAATGTGAATTTATATGTTATCATCTGTGATATGTTTCCTATGCAAATATGTAAGCAATGTTCAACAGTTCACAATAAAACACTTAACTTTGAAATAGTCAATCTTCTATTTTATTTGATTTAGATATAAATATACTGCACTTCAAAGATTATTCATTCACCAAAAATATTTACAAAAGATTGTTGACACACAATATCTGACAATCATACATCAAAAATCAATCTTAAAGTAAGTTTTTCTACATTTAAAATACGAAGAGTCGAACGAACGAGACATAGAGGTTTTACGCGTAGCTCCAAACCTCTACAGTACTTTTTCATTCATCTGCAGACTTAGTAATATTATATAATTCAATGGTAATTCACTCACATACAGATTCGGACCAAGTTGCTAAATACAACCAATCTCTAATCAATAACTGAAAGACAATAGCAGCACTGAATTAATATTAGATATTCAAAGTTCCAATTAGCGACTAGACTAGTGTTGGCCGAAGTATTTGCACTTGAAAATGACTCAGAGTCGAAACTTGGCAACGCCTAATGTTTACTAGTGCATACTTACACTGTGGAGTAAGCACAATTAGATTTCTCGATCGAGATAAAGAGTCTGACCAACAAACATATCATAGCAAAATTATTAAATAATTACTTATTGTAAAACATTACAGAAAAATATTAACAAAACATACACAAACACACGTATTACGTATGTTACAGTATTCATATACGAGTGTATACACACCATTGCCTATGAATACAGAGAAAGCAAACAATGAAAGTAACAAACGCTGAACTCGCTGGCACAGACGGCAAATAAATGAAACTAATATGAATGGTGTTTACTTATTAGATTTTCCTAAAGCTCTATTGTTGAACTTTGTTATTGTTTCATGTTCTTTAATTAATTTTTATACAAACTGCGTTGTTTAATGTAAAGTGATTTTATTGTTTCGAGATTAAGCAAAAGACACGAAGATATTTATTATTATAAACGTAAGTATATTTAATTTAGGGTCAATTTTGTCAATGTCAGATAAGACTTATCAGACTGAGTAAAGTATTAAACGAACAATTGTAAAATGTCATTTACATATTAGTGGTTACTGACAAATAGGTGACGTTTTCAAATTAGGCGTAGGTATTGTGTTTTATTCGACGAACATTCCTTATCTGACGTTGGAAAAATCAGGCCTTAGCTATATTAACGCACTTTCCAAACCATATTGGATTGTTGCATAGATTAGGTTTGATTTAGTTTAAACATACTTAAGCATACAATATAAATTAAATAGCTTAGCTTCAATATATAATTTTATCAAATAAATCGATTCAATTAAACGCCTTTTGAGAATTTAAAAAGGATTTTTGCAAAAAAAAAAAAACAATAAATTTTCATTTCAAGCGGCTAAAAATCGTTTGAGCCATCTTATACTACGACAGCAGTACAATGCGACTGCGTCGTCCTTGGCTGCGCCGGCGCCGCCGAGCCGGTATATTTAGCGTTGCGACAGCACAACCGCCGATTTATATTGCAAATCACTGCAGGGCTTGATAGCCTGATTGATCGCGCAGGCAATTCATTTCTGTCAACGAATGTTCGTGAGCTGCAGAATTTACTTGTAGGTATTGCTCTAGTAGCGAAGGCTTGATCTATCAACAATTGGTTTAGACCTATGATCCAAATTTGAGCGATTTGATAAAGGAAATATCGACATATTAGAGTAGGGTAAAAAGACGAGTCAGGTTAGGAGATACATTAAAATCTCATAAATCATACAATGAAAGTCTGTTCACAAAGCCAATATAAATAACACCAGAGAATTGTCGTGACCTTTTGTCTTATGCGGCAAAATTACTTAATCTAAAAAGCATGCAGGGGTTTCATATCCTTTTTTGTTTGCAGATAAGATGTTAATCTGTGGCATAAAGAAAAAGATTTAATAAAAGTAATTCAATAATATTGAAGTAATATGTTTCTTGATTTAATTTCGAATTAAAGTACTTTACGGAATGTCCCATGTAGTGTCTCCAAAATTTTCTTAACTATAAGATGGGTCTCATGACGGATGTTCTTGTTATGTTACCATTCTTTGTATCCGATTATCCCATTACTAGAGAACATTGTTTGATACAAAACAATGGGTCAGAATATCCTACCTAATGGTTCAACGGTAAACCGAAGTCAATGGCCATACAGTATTTAAGCTTCGAATACCGCAATATTTGATAGTCACGTTGTAACCAAAACGGGTCACTTTCAACGTTGAACGTCAACAAATTTAAAGTGTACTATAGAATGATGTCAAGGAAGTTGATTCTTTTGTGCGGCAGTGATTTTGCGTTTCGAAAGTTGGTCAATAGCCTACCAAAGAAAGATTGATTGAACATCAAACCTATATTTGCATCATCATCATGGCAATATTATCCATATTTGAGAAGAATTGGAAATCTGTAAACACTCAGCATAAAGCTCGAACGTAACAAGATGATTGTTTCTTCAGTCCCAGTACATAACATATACATGCTAAAATTCGTTATGGAAGTAATGAAGTCACTATTATGTATTACATCATCATGCCAAACATTGATTCAGATATCAAAAATGTTATAAATAAAGAAGACATTGTTATAATCTCTCTGTGGTTTTACATTCCTTGCGTTATGAGGATAGCCGTTCATTTTACTGAAACGACCGACCGATTTATATTCATTTCGTTCTGCTATAATAATTTCCTTAGTGTCAAGGGTAATTCCTCGTTTCGTAAGTTCAATGTCTGACTTAATTATTTAAGCATATCATAATACGTAAATGTTTTTAAATTACAGTATCACAGAAACTAGTTTAAGCCACAGTTAAATTAAGTTAGTAAGTAAAACTTTAAGAACGAGTGTTACTATAATTTAAAATAGGTAAATAAGATACAAGTTACTTTTGAAAGAAACGATCAACATGAATATGACGAATATATAAGTAAGAATACTTGAAATACGATATTGATAAACACACGTACATATTGAAGCAATGAAACGCTTTCAAACATACGAGTGGATCGAATGTCTACAAAGGCTGTTGAAACGATTTGAAACAAAGATTGTATGGCGGAATTGCGTGTGAATTCAGTCTCTAGTCTGGGCGAATCGGGTTTCATGTCTGACCGCAATTAGTCTCAAATAGTCTCTCGAAAGAGACCTAACTATGTCCGTTCGTTTAACGAAGTTGTCAACTAAATTCGGCTATGAAATTGGACATTTTGTAAACCTAACGACATCTAAGTGAGTCATATCAAAATCAGACATATATTCACCAAAAAAAAAAACACAACGCTACCAATGATATGGCAGTTGGAAATACGTCAGTATTATGTGAAGTGAAATTATGAGTTTCCCATTCAAAAGTCGAAATAACATGATCATGACCATTCGATTCAGCAGATTTCGGACTAGTCGTTAGATTTTTATCAGAATAAAAATATATAAAAAAAAACGAGCCCAATTACATCCAGGGTTTGTTACAAGCTACGAGTACAACTTATTATTTTGAGATTTAAATTACCTGAAAACGCACATTTCTCAGAAGGTGACTCACCTCTCTGTTAGTTCCGATACATTGCGACTGGTGTCAAATCTATTAGTGGGTATGACTGTAACCGGAGTTGAACACCGTCTTAATTGCGTTCAACAATAGTTTATCTGCTAATAAACTGTGCAATAAACGGCTTGGCAATTTGTTTTCCAGGAGAAATGTGAGAATTCAGAACAAAGCTGTTATATGTATATTGACACAGAATGTGGGTATACTTTATGCATTGCAGTAAGCATAACTTACTTTAACCCCATCCATTAAAAAATAATATACTTTTTAGAAACGACACCAAGAAATTATCGGCCAATAGATTTGGCAGAAGCCCATTGGAAACAAGAAAACATCAAGAATGAGGGAACTTAAATTAGTCAAAGAAGAAATCCGAAGTTGAGCAATCACAAGCTTCCGAGCCAAAATCTATGGGAAATACATATCTGATAGCTCTGGCACTCGTAGTTCAGATTGGAGAAACGAAGTAAAAATACAAGATATTTTTACAAGTGCAATGTGGATTGACTCGTAAGTTTTTCAGATGCCAACAAAGATGTTTCTGTTTAACTGTGAGCTAGAATCGAAAGCCAGCTGTGACAAGATAGCAAAAAATGATGATTCAGTATGTCAACGCACTATATTGCGTGCAGATCTTCTCGTAACACAGATTACATAAACCGTTCTAGACAAAAAGGAGGTACCCGATGTAGAAGTTGATTGGAGCTTATAAATAGAACGAAACGAGGCATCCAGCCGGCCGCGTGGACAATGGATTCCGTAGACGGTAGAGATGGGCAAGATGATCATATTGAGGCTAATTTGACTCCATTATTCAAGTCTGAAAAGAGGATACTAAGGCTGGGACGTGCCAAGCTGCTGTAAACTTGGTCAAAGTTGAAACGCGTAAAAGAGTGGATTTTTCATTTTTTTGTGGATTCAAGAGTGTGAAAACGTTAATGCGACTAGTTTTCTAAAATACAAAACAAGATATTCATTTCTTCTGTTTTGTAGTTCAACTGGCTTGGTCAATATCCATGCAAAAACATTCTTCTTATAATTTAACCGAACTGAGCACCCGTGAACATAATAGCGGATGTTGAAGTCGGTAGTTATACTACTGCTTGATAATTATTATTCTCATAGGTGGATAAAACATTCAACGTAAGAATGAGCTGTACCTATGTTTAAGCAACAATAATACCCGAAATCCAATACTAGAATGCATGATTACTAGATAATTTACAACAATTAATAAAAATATTGTTAGTTTTACTATAAGGGGTCAGACGTTTGGAGCTCATACATAAAGTCTGCATGGTTGTGTGTTTATTTAAAACAAAATAGTAATCAAAGTGTATGTAATTAGTAATTAATTAATAATAAAGTTACGTTTGACTGCTCCACCGCACATCACTAGTAGACGGGACGCGTTCCTTGTTCCATATGGATGAACGGCTAAAGGGCGTATAGCATTCGAAATGTTAACCGTTCGATGGAGCCGCGTTGATAGCTGGAATTTAATACCTTTAATGTCTGTGTGTAAAAACATCCAGAAACGAGCACCAATGAAGAATTTAAAGAAAAATATTGGTAATGTGAAAAAAAAAATCACTTTTTTGAAAGATGGCGTAAACATAATTAAGCAAAAGTATCTAAATCGAAAATAGCGTTAACATCCTTTCGTAGTTTAGTACCTACGAGGTTCTGTCGAATAAAACAACTTTTTACGGATTTACTTTTCGGGAGTTTATTAATTTTATCCCGAAGTTTTGAACAGTTATTTTATTTCGATAAGTTATATTCGCGTTAACTTCAGAAACAAGTACGAGGTTCTGTGTTTCAATAAGAGATGTATTAGACATTCACGACTGCCACTAATCCTAACGAGTTACCGGTCACTGAAAGCAACGTAAATTGAGAATAGACCAATATTATTTGCTCAAAGACAAGTCAAAAGGCGCAGACTTTAGTCTAAATTCGATGTTTGAACCTGTACTGAAAGTAGATGTGGGAGTGTGTGGGATGAGATTATGAAGCCTATGGTCATGCAACTCGTGGTATAGTGGTGTGTGTACGTGGTGGTGGTGTGGACGACCTCCGTGGTGTAGTGGCTAAGCACACTGGTTTCAAGGCGACGCCACTCCGACATCCCAGGTTCGATTCCCAGTCGGGTCAATATAGAAATCAAAATTTTCTATATTGTCTCGGATCTGGGTGTTGTGGTCCCAACGTTGTGTCTGATTTCCATAACACATCTGCAATTAGCTACTTACTTTGGGATCAGAGCAATGTAAATGATTGATTGGTGTCCAATATTTATATTTATTTAATATTTAAAAAAAAAAACTTAAATGTTAGTAAGCTTTTAACTTTTATAGGAATCTGTCTAACTAAAGTAAGCTCTTCAGATAAGAAATTGATCAATTAGATTTCTTACAGCCAATTGCTGTTAAAAAGAATAGCGATTTAACGGAACTTTCCAATTTAGTCATATATCAATTAGTATCGACATACCTAGTACATCGTGTCTAACAAGGCTCGGAGGTTAATTGATTCTGAATGATAGGGGTATTCGTCTATCAGCTGATATGAAGATTGACGGTAAAGATCCAGGAACTTTAATGTATTATTTTATTTTCGTTATATGTAATAATATTCAAAAATTTTAACAAATGATTTTTACTCTAAAAGATTGATTAATCAATCACGCTCAATTGGACAATTCTGTTAAAAGACTAGAATTAACAACGGTTACACCATCAGTCTGGTTTCAGCACTGGTCCATCATTTTGATAATCGTGTAACCTATATGACTAACCGACTGATAAAAATAAACCGTGAACATTTTTCATCATTCTGACTCCAGTCACATCAGTTCAGCCAGAATGATGGACTTGACTGATGCCAGGCTCAGCACGTAACGTTTGTCTCAGACATGGAGAAGCAAAATCTTATTTCGCACTAAAAGCGGCGGCCTGATCTATCTGTGAAAAGCGTCGAGTACTGACGCGAAAAGATATGCTAATAGTCTATGTGAGATATCAACAGCAGCCGTACTTAGGGATGCCTTTCAATTTATATTATACCAGCCGTCAATGTTAATAAAGTACATACTTCGAAATATGTCAGAAATACAGTGATAATAAATTTGCCGGTTTATGTTATTACTTATTCATACACATTATACATTTATAAAATAAACTAGTGGTCGTCCGTGCGTTTTGAGTTTGCTCCCTCCCCTTCCGTCGCAGTGCGATTCTATAGCCTATAACTTTCCTCGATAAGTAACCTATCCAACACAAAAATATTTATTTCAAATCGGTCGAGTAGTTCCTTAGATTAGCGCGTTCAAACAAACTCTTCAACTTTATAATATTAAGTATAAATTGTGTGGTTTCTTTTGGTAAATATGAATATATAGGTATAATAGCCTCCTTGCCGCAAGGAAATGGTTTCGTGTTTGAATAGGTATTAATATTAAGTAATTTTTTTATGTTGCATGTCTTAGTTTAATTTTTTCTTGTTTGTTATTAATATGTAATAGTTAAAACAGGTTTATTAGAATGTTTGCATTATTAAGGTATAATACTTAGTAGTATTTACGAATTATCCTGTCACTAGAAGATACAACATTTAAAATTCCACCCATATTCTTCCGTTGAGCATAAATAAATAGATCACTAGAAGATATGTACTAGAATCCATAATATTAGAGGCATCCTTATAGGCTCAACGTCTTATCTCAGCACCCAGCCAAAGCAACGACGTCATTACTGCTTGGAGCCTGCTGACGACCGGCATACACAGCTATACAAACGCGCCTATTACCACGATAGACCTGCCTTTATGAGCTTTGATGCTATGTGCTGAATGCTGATGCTGTCATCGACTGTATTAGTGATATGCATCGTGACAGATAAAGAACTCCTCAATTGATCTGTTAACGGCCGAACTGGAATAGCCAAGCTGGGAATGCTATCACTGAGAGACACTAACAATAAGAGGTTAATGCAATTCCAGAATCATAATTCTAATAGACTAAAGTAAAATGACCATAGAGCAGTTCAGCAACTTATTATCTATAAATGTTGAACCTGTGTGGTACTCACATGCAAGCTAAATTAAGATCACATGAATTCCACTCACACAGCCTTGAACTAAAAGTTTTATGACCTGTTTACACTGAGTGATGAGATGAGATCTAACAGGTTTGGATAGTTAACGTTAAGGTATTTATGTCCTGCATATAACCCTTTTTACGATCACTCATCAAGTTTCGTGGCCACAGATATAACTGAAGGGTAATTTTATCTACCACATTTTGCATCAACTTTTGGAGTAATTTGTGGTTGAACGTCACGTTCAGAGCAATTAAAGTTTCATAACTATTAATTTAGACTCCGTAATCCAAATCACGGGAAAGCCAGAGTGTATGCACGAAACGGCACCTAAAATCTACGAAGCGTTACCAATGAGCGCCAAAACTAGTTTTTGTTTCCTGAATCTAAGTTTCCACTTGACATAAATTTGATATTTGAAAAAACCTGGAAATAGGTACAAAGAAGTTATACCCACAAAGTTTTTGTCTTTGCAAAGGGAAGCCGAGATTTGAAAAAGATAACATCAAAAAGGGCTTAACGAATACTCAAGTACTACTAATAAGTGTAGTCATAAGAAAGAAATAGACTTTGTGTTGATCTGAAACAATAAGGAAACGACAATTATGTCTATACCTTATAAATTCACTGCATTTTAAAATAATCAAATTAACTTATTAATATTTTCATGATGAAATATTATTTCATCTTCTTCTTCTTCTTCTTTTATTTATGGCTGACAGATCTGGGGTCATCGGCTGGGCGCCTCGCCATAGAATTCCGCCAATAACACGTCAGTTGTTTAAGCACGTTATTTACAATATAATGTTCGGATGAGATTTGAATAAAAGTTGTAATTATAAGCTTTATCTGAGGAACAAACAAAATACGTAGGACTACACACCTACTAATCTGTGACACAAAAAAAAAAAAAAAGCAAAACTAACGATTCTATACTAATACTACTGTACAAAGACAACTATTTCTATTGTTCAAGGGAGAGGTGACATATGGAGGTGGTAGATAAAAATGAGTAAAGTTTCGTTTTTATCTGCCACAAGAGGAAATTTATAGTCGAATGTTATTTCTGTTAATGAATTTTGATAGGATGCCTAAAACAGGAGTATTAATTAATTTAAGTAGACATTTAATATTAGTGGGACGAGGAATATCTTTGGGGATGAAATCGTGAAGAGATTTGCCTATTTTAGTGCAATTAAAAAATATATGGTCTGTTGTGCCCTCATCAATACCACATTCGCACAAGGAGGAGTCTTTGATGTGAAGCTTGGCCAGATGAACCGGTGTACACGCATGCCCTATACGAAGCCTACAAACAATGGAGACAATGTCTTTTGGTAGTTTTTTCCGTTTGAAAAACCATGGCTTATTAGGGATCTCTTCTTGTATATTGGCATAATACTTACCGACAGTTCTTTTAGTATTTTGCCAGTGGGTGTTCCACGATTGATTTAAGTGAAATCGAGGGAGGGAAGCCAAATCATGAGCGTAGCAATTAGAATGAACTGTGGACCCCGTGGTAGAAGCATTCTTAGCACAGGAGTCAGCAGTCTCGTTGCCGGGGATACCTCTGTGGCTAGGAATCCATGCCAGAACGATATTTAGGCCTTTTTGTATACATCGGAAGAGAGCATCTCTAATTTTCATAGTGAGAGGGAATTTAATTTTCAATTTGAACGGATTTGCTATGATTGTCTGAAGACAGCTGAGGGAATCAGAAAATATGATGCATTTGTCCAGATTATGCGATTCAACGAACAGAATAGCCTCGAGGATAGCCAGAGATTCTCCAGTGAAAATAGAATAAACAGAAGGGCACTTATAATTTAGAATGATTTTAAATTTTGGAATCCAGACAGCGACACCGACAGAGTCAGCCTCCGAGATTTTTGATGCATCCGTGTAGATTGGGAGCCAATCTTTCCATTTTTCAGAAAAAAGGATGGACAGAAATAACTGAGCAGCGGAAGCACAATCCTTTGTGATACCAAAATCTAATAGAACAGGGGGGTGAAAAATCAGAGATTCATAACTGTGACAGAAAAGAGGGTTTATAGTGAACCTTTCAATTGGAAATTGAATGTTAGAAAATTTACGAAAGCTAAGCAGAATGCATGGACACTTTCTAAGGTTGTCTTCGGGAGGGTGAAATGCGGAAAGCTTACATAATTTCTCTAAAAGAGGATGAGTTGATTTATGGCAAATTTTGATGAAGTAGTGATCGCTCAAATACTGTCTGCGTAGAAAGAGGGGAGGGTCAACACTCTCGATTTGAAGAGCATTGATTGGAGATGATTTCATTGCCCCTAGAATGACACGAAGACATTTTGATTGAATCTTGGATAGTTTATCCAGAGCAGATTTATTACATGGGTCTAGGAGAAAGGAGGCATAGTCCAGATGGCTGCGAACCACTGCATTGTATAACAGCTTTAGGCAATAAGGGTGAGCACCCCACCACACCCCTGACAGGGCGCGAAGAATGCTCACACCTTTTTCCGCTTTTTTCACGATGTAGTCACAGTGGGGCACCCCACTAAGCCTGCTATCAAGAATTAGACCTAAGAACTTTACTTGATTATTAACCGGAATTGCTTCAGCTTCAAAGAAAATCTCAGGATCAGGAACCTGTCTCCTATGGGTAAAAACTACACAATTACATTTTTGAACTGAAAGGGAGAGGCCATGAGATGTCAACCAGTCACCGAGGTATTGCAGTGCTGAGTTAAGACGAGATGAGGCGTCTGTGATTTTGCTTGAAGTTGTGTAAAGAGCGATGTCATCAGCATATTGCAGGATATTACAAAACGGATCTACTGTTGTCTCTAGGTCAAAAGTGTAAATGCAGTATAACAAAGGACTGATAACTGAACCTTGAGGCAAGCCTTTCCAGACTTGTCTAGGGGAAAGAGGAGCGTTCTGGCTTCGTATTAGGATCGACCTTGACATCAACGTATTACAGATGATTCGGGTCAACTTCTCTGGGATACTCAGCTGTTGCAACTTTTGCCTGAGTACAGGAAGAAGAACGTTGTCGTAGGCGGAAGCAATATCCAAGAACACGCCTACTAAGTATTCTTTGTTTTTTATAGCACAACGGATGTCTGTGGTTAGAATGCTTAGGTTATCGAGAGTACTACATCCCTTACGGAATCCGAATTGGGACTTTGCCAGTAGATTTTGTGACTCTATAAACCACTCCAAACGATTCCTTATCATGTGTTCCATAATTTTAACAATGTAGAGGATAAGGCAATGGGACGATACGAGTTGGGGTTGGAGGGGTCCTTGCCAGGCTTTGGAATAGGAATAACAATCTGCTGTTTCCAGGAGTCAGGAACTGTACCCAAGTCGAAAAAGGAGTTAACTAATTGAAGGTAGTATAATTTTGCACTATAAGGAGACTTTATGAAAAAGGAGTACGGGATTCCGTCCGGACCCGGAGAGGAATCGCGGAGGCCGCTTAGGGCACATGAAAGCTCGTCGAAAGAGAAGGGGGCGTCTAATTTATTAGAGGAAGAGATGACCTGACCGATATCAAAGGGAAAACAATTTGGAGAGGGGACGAATGAGGGAGCGAGTTTATCTGAAAACGCATCGAGCCAGCTTGATGAGTCATTGGAGGAAATGTCAATCACATTGAGGGCCTGACGGAATCTCTTAATTTGGTTCCATACCATACCAGAAGGAGTTCTCGGAGACATGCTCTCGCAGAACTTGATCCAACCACATTTCTTTTTTTTTGAGAGAAGTCTTTTAGTGCGAGCAGCTATCTGTTGGTAGGCTATATAGTTCTCCAGTGTCATTGCCGTATTGTATCTTTTTTCGGCTTGTTTGCGTTTAACGATAGTGGCTGTACATTCCGCGTCCCACCAAGGGGGTGAGATCTTTTTGCGACAAGGATTTTTGAGAGGGATGTGGTCACTTGCGCAAGATTTAATGGATTCTTCAAAGAGTGTGTAAGAAATAAGGGAGTTTTCAATATCTACTGCCGGTAGGCACCTAACTTTGCTATCTAGGGATGAGGAGTAAGCGCTCCAATCAGCTTTGTGTAAATTATGACGAAGTAAAGGGACATGTGAAGCGGATAGGTATGTTTTGTCAGAAAGGGTAATTACAATCGGAAAATGGTCACTGCCGTAAGCACTGTCCAAAATGTGCCATGAGAGTAAGGAGGCTATATTTGCTGAGCAGAACGATAGGTCAACTGCTGAAGCTGGGTTTTGGGTGGGGGCGACTCTACGGGTAGCGCAGCCACTATTCAAAAGGCAAAAATTATAATCATCCAAAAGATCCATTAGCAATGATCCTGTGGGGCAAGTACGGTAGGAACCCCAGGAAACATGGTGAGAGTTAAAGTCTCCCATGACAAGAACAGGGGGAGGAACTGCGAGAATAGCATTTCGTAATTCGTTGATAGTTGCGGAGGTGGGGAGAGGTATATACACAGATAAAATGGACATATCAAAAACACGCACAGCCACGATGTGAATATTTTGGCTATGTGGTGGAAGGGGAAGTTGAGAGAAAGTGAGGGAACGCCTTATAAGTAAGGCACATCCAGCAAATCCATCGCTCCTATCATCTCGGAGGCATGAAAATCCCGAAACACGGAAATGTGAATTGGGTATTAGCCACGTCTCCGAGATGGCAAGGAAAGATGGAGAAAATGAATTTATTAAGTAAGTAAGTTCGTGTTTTTTCCTTCTAATGCTCTTGCAGTTCCACTGAACTGCCTTGATGCTCATCGCCTAAAATCTGAGAGATTTGAGTAAGTTTTTGTGCAACGATGGACGGTACGGTGGAAATTTGACCCGAGACAATACGGAGAATAAGAGACATCATTAACTCAATTAAATTGTCGTCTCTTGATGGAGGGGAAGAAGGACTGTTAGTTAGGGCGCAGCCGTTTGGGAGAGCAGATGCACAATTGCCTATAATGGCTTGATGTGCTCGTCTGTCATAGCTCTTACCCAACGGAGTGTGGAAGCGCGGGGGGCGGGTGAGCACTTTTTTATAGGAGATTGATGGTTTAGGGACGAACGATTGAGTTGGGGATGGAGAAGGGGCATATGAGGATTTCGTAGTGTCTGCATAGGATTTGCGGACAGATGGAAATTGAGAAGCTGCCTGATTGTACGATATGTTATCTTGCGACATCGCAATCTTTATAGATTTTTGTCTTAAGTGCTCCTGGCAAGATTTGTTTAGTGCATAATGGGAGCCCGTGCATAAGATGCATGTTGCATTATCTTCAGGGATATTGCAAGTATCAGAGTAATGAGATTGAGAGCATTTAAAGCACCTGGGTTGAGATCGGCACTGAGCTTTAACGTGCCCAAATCGGCAGCATTTGAGACACTGTATGGTGGGAAGTAGGTATGTTTCTACTGGTATTGAAGTATGGAAGCAATATACTCTTGGAGGTAAAAATTGTCCTCTAAATGTAACCACGACTGACTGGGTGGGAATCCATGATGGTTGACCGTTGTTGGTAACCTTGCGGTTAAGTCGTCTAGCTTTTATTAAAATGCCACATCCATCAGGAGTTATCAAGCTTTCAGCCAACTCCGCCATTGTCATATCCGTAGGGATACCTCGTATGAGACCCATACGCGTTACGCTGAAGGTGGGGATCGAAGCCGAATATTTGTGAAGTTGTAGAATTTCATTGGACAGGAAGTTATTCGCGTCAACGCTTGAAGTGAATTCCACAGAGATGCGGTTTCTACCTATTTTTTTCACTCCATCCTTAACAACGTTTTGTATTTTATTATTGACCAAAAACTTACCGAATTTTATGGGATGAATATGTGTTCCAGGAGTAACCCCTGTCTCCTCTTTTGATACGTGAACAATAAATGGCCCTTTGTCATTAGATCCGTATGCCTTTGGTTCGATTACAACTGAAGGATGGGTGTATACCGGTTGACTACTGGGAGATAAAGAAGGCTCGCCGATAGACCTCTTAGCGGATTCCTCAGGAATCTCTGAATCTTCTAAACGTCTTTTAGTTCCAGACCCAGATTGCGTGAACACAGGAGGAGATAGTTCGGGAACTGTCAAATCCATTGGCGACGCGGGCCGATCTGGTGGATCAGGAGGATCAGGAGGAATGTTATGCATTTTAGCTACTTATCTGATGAAATGGACTAACAACCAACTAAAACAGATAACTAGGCTTAAATTACGCAAATCGTGAGAGTTTAGACTCAATCAGAGAATTAAAAGTGCAAAAAAATTCAAAAAGACGTGCCGCCGCAAACAAACGAGAAACGGAAGTCCTCTTTTTCATCTTTGTCACAGGTCGCTATGACAACTGTCATTTTTTATAAAGAACACATGCTTTTAGGGGCTGATTTTTCAATAGTCAGATAAGAAATATTCGTCGAATAAAATACAATATGGCTAATTTAAAAAAGTCACCAATCAGTGTCAATCATTGTCAGCAATCATACATAGCTGTCATTTTTTTAAATCTGTCGCTTTATAACTTATCAGTCTGATAAGCTTTATCTGACCATTGAACAATCGGCCTTAAGACTAACTAACCAAAAAGTATTTTTGGTTACAAATATCTAAGGGAGACCTAAATGTAGTGAAACCAGCAGTTTGCGGATACGCTTATGAATTCTATGATTCTACTAATACAAATTGCACCCACAGTCAAAGCAAGATAAATACGCAGCTGATTGCGTCCTTTCAAGTTTTTGCTATTTCAAACTCTCCATAGGTTCCATCTTTAGTTACAGCATCAATAAAATAAATCAGCAAGATTTACGACGTAGCTGGTAAAGGTCTCCTCACTTCGTTGGACTTCTCGGTCGACACCACTTGCGCTGGATAATAATGAGTTAATACAAGATTTTTGTAAGGTTGACTGGCTATAACATATTTTTTCCTTGCATACTTATCAAGAAACATACATTACTATTTTAGAAAACAAAGGCAATAGCTTTCATTTTTCTAGGAACTGTTTGTAAGCAATAAGACTTAAAGTAACACTAAGAATACAAATACAATTAACAATTAAAATTGATAAAACCATTGTTTACGGAAACAATAAGTCTATTTTATTTTAATAATCAACAATGACTATTAGAAAGCCTGTTAACGACGAGATTAATTAGTCCTCAAATTCATGAGAGGAACTTAATTTATTGTGTCAGTGCAGAATAACACGGAACCAAAAATAAACAGTTTAGAAACAGAACTATAGGCTTCCGTCTCAAATACTGCATTTCAATGTATAAATGGTGGAAGTTAGTCACAGTCTGTTACCTACATACAATTAAGTCGATTATAACTAGTAGTTCCTACGAAACTTAGTACGAGTAACATCAAAGCTTGTGTAAGTATGGAGTAAACTTTCCATGTAGAGCGACATTCGACGCAAATATGTATTACGTATTAATTCTGATCAAACTTCTCAGTGACTGTAATTTCTGTGGAAGTTAAAACAGATGAATATTTTTTGCAACTTGAAACAGTTTTTTTTTATATTTTTTGAGGCTTGTAACCAAATATCTACGTCATCAAAATTATAAAGATACAACAAACAGAGAAAAATATCAGTTTCAACAAGTAGTAACTTTAGATTACGGGTTGTCTGAAATTGATACAGCCTTGATAATTGACAGAGCGCATCCACATGATTGGGACGAAAAACAATGTCAGAATACCTTCTGTATAGACACTATACTATACATTTAGGTATGGATGGGCGAGTCAACGCAATGCGGTAGAAATACCAGTTTGTTTGGACGGGATTAAACATAACAACACTATCTATGCTGTATATTTTTATCCCGGAACGAAACTTTACAATAGTCGGTTACAGAAACATTCCTGTTTCGTTTTTATGTCGAATTCTACGATAGAGCCAAAATAGACTTCGTTTTGGCATTAACGCGTATGAATTTGTCGTTGATGAAGCGACCAAACGACTGGCGTATTTGCAAATGTGTAAAATGGTTTTGCATTTCCTCATAATATGCTACGATTTGCGCATGTCTGTGGTGTGAAACGACTATTAGCTGGATCTCGTTGATGGCACATAGACACAATCGTCGCAAGTGACTGCGCCAGGATCTCCGTTTATAGAATCAGACGTAGGCGGACCAGACTATTGACTTTTACTATTTGTTGGACTACAAATAAAATAAGTTGGAGCCAATTATCCTTTATTGTAGCATGTGAAAGCTAATCTATTGTATGCAGACTATAAATTAGCATTATTTTGTTTTAGACTGGCGAGGCAGAAACTTATGTTAACAGAAGGTCAGTCTAGGTTGTTTCCTGATCTGATACTAGCTGATTTATGTAAGAAAGGACTGTCTCGTTTACATTACATTACTTGTTAGCTCGTACATATAGCTCTAAGAAAGGTGTAATATTACAAACTATTAAATGGGATAAAGCATTTGGTTCCTCATTATGTTGCCTATTAACTAAATATAATTATATTATCTGTGCTTCCATACGCTTAGAAGCTTTAACAGCATTATAAAAACGGTATATAAGATTTATTTTAAATATCATCGATTGCAATTGACCTGACCCACTGATTCAAACATCAGAGTGGTGTCGCAAACGTGATAAGTTGCTCCCATTTCGGTTGAGTTTCACCTAAAATATTTGAATGGCAAGAACTAAACGGAATCCTACACATCTGACTTTTCGATACTCATTCACACGTGAACGTTTCGTAATTCGAATAGTCATTTTCATTGTAGGTTTTGTCACAAATAATAAATCGGATAGTAGCAAGATCAGTGGTCTTGAGATATTCAGAGGTCCATAACGGACTAGTTCAATATTATTTTGTGATAATAATGAGCTCATTTTGAAATCCTGAACTTCAGTAGAAATATTGATATAAGTGAGTTTTTTTTTGTTCTTATCTTTACTTGAATAATATTTAAAATATCGTATTACTGTTTATCCTCGGCTCAAGATTATTAAATGTGAAAGTATTATTGCCTATAAGTATGGCTTCACCACACGTGGGCTCAAGTACAATAAACTCCGCCTACCCAATAAACTAACCGTCCGAGATGCCCAACACATAGCAATATTATGAATATTTTAATACGAGCGATATTTTATGCGCAAACCCCTGCAATTTTATTCCTACACTAGGCTTATCTAATAGGCGTATCGTGATTCGGATTAACATAGTAGAGGTAATATGGTAAATCACTACGATATCAAGGAAAGTCCTAAAGTCTGTTTTTGAAAAACATTAACAACAAGGTACAAAATACAGGTAAATTTACTGGGTCGTAACTAATAACGAAGTGAAAATGGTAATTCTGTAAAAATATATCCCACACAAATGTTGTTTTCAAATTTTTTTTAAAATATCGGAAGGAATAAAATAACAATTCGAAGCATTCAAGGTAAGTGACAAAGGCTGTTAATAAATAAATCTTAAAGTATTTTTGAACGTTAGAGCAAGATCTACGTTTTTACTCGTAAATTCAAATAATACATGATTATCAGAGTAGTTAGTCATTCAGTATTTTTTTCTGACAGCGTGACAGCTGGCAGCGATATAGTCATCCAGTTAGTACATTAATTTAGATTTCATAGACAAAACGTTGTTTGCCGTTGGGTCTTAATCGAAGATGCCACTTTATTAATAATTGTGTTTCAGCACACCATTGTCATAGAGCTAAATGTGTCTTAAACTCTACATCGTAAAATAACTATTTGGAAATAGTATCTTTTCGATTGCATTACAATATTTTCGTAGTAAAAATTCAATATCATAGCAATGCAATATTTTATATTTTGTAGTTTAAAAAATAAATATCAACACAGGGCAAGTTTTTCTTATTCAATAAGTATTTGCTCACACTTTATACACATTGCACAAGTGTATCGAGAATTTATCTCATTTAAAATGCCCTCTTTATCTAAGTTAACAAATAGTACACGGGCTATCTTCGTTTAATTAAAAATCTTTGCGCAATCTAATGCTGCAATCGTTATGCTTATCTCGTAGTCATCATGGTGTTCATTCCTTTACGCATGGAGAACACGAAACCTATCGATTTAAATCGTCACGATACAGATTACGTATGAACAATGAGATCGTTTAATTGTTTACATAATGTTTATTAATACCACTATTAGTAGTGATATATAAATTAATAAGGTTCTTAACCTTGCTCATGTTGGCCTATCGATATGACGCCCACAAACAAACAGTTTCATAAACGATTTTGACAATAACACGTAGGCAGATATTGCGCTTCTAGTTTTATATTTTGGGTAATGTATATTGTGAAATGTCAAAGACAAATTGCGGTAATTAAGAATGTCATAAAAATTAACATAGTAGAAAAAATCGAGCTGCGCCACAATTAGCGCTTCCTTTAGAACAAGTCAGTCATGTGTGACGAAGTGGCAGTAGTAGCCAATTTCTTCTATTCAACTACGAGTAATTTAAAAAAATGACCGGGACAAAAAAGGTAGATATCGTCAATTATTTAATAACTTTGAAACTTTAATTTTCATTGATTTCGTCTGAGTTAATTTATATATATTTACAATACGTAAGAGTTAATTGTCTGTAGATTTATGGTGTTCCATGGTTGACTCATGTTAAGGTACTAAAATGACGTAGTCATAACAAAAACCTATTTTAACTACTTACATACTGAGTCTGGAAGTTATAGCAAGTAAAGTTTGTTTCATCGCGAACTTACCTGAAAAAAAAAGAACATGTAAATTAGAATAAAAAATCGCAATTTTATCAAGTTACATAATTATTCATAAAGTTTTTAATGAATAGTTTTCGATAAGATTTGGGTATCATAAAGTGGTCCTTCAAGCTTGGCCAGAATGCTAATTCATGAACTATGATGGTATAATAACTCACTGAATAGAAAGCGTGCGTTGCATAATCGATAGAAATGTCAATCGTGTTAATCCGAATGCATTTGGCATTGATAATGTCAGAACTATGGTATACGATCGCCTGCGCATGTCATTATATCACCACTCGTCCGATTAGTTGCGCAACCAATTATGTCTTTTGGGCACATTACACAACTATGAGAAATTTTATTTATTAATTAGTCACTTCAGTAGTAAAAGACGTGTTATAAATTATGTCGAACACAGGTGGGTAGTATTGCGTGACTTCTGATGTGGGCAAGTAATTAGATTTATTAGAAAAAGGTCTTTACGATTAGTTGTAGCTCGTGAATCTAATTGCGCTTATTCGTTGAGGCACAAATATATTTTGTTTTGGCTAGAGGTGTTTAACATAACATCAAGGCAGATCTGAAACTCACCACAAAATTCAGCAAGAAAGACTTGTTACAACTATAATAGTCCTCAAAAGCACTTAATTTTCGTAATTAACATTCGACCTCACGATGCCGACTGTGACGGAAACTGCGCACATGTCCTCGGGAACTACTTCATTGAAGGACACTCTCCTTTATGTCCCACTTGCTCACCTCGGGAACACATCTCATAGACAGACCAACCTGACATTTAAATTAATAGTCATAATGCCTAAATTACACTGAGGAAACTTATGACGCAAGCAAGACCACTGTGAGCCGAAGCATGAACCATGAAAAGGTCTACTCAAGAAGCTACTTAGGTACCATAAGTACTAATTAATGCAAATGCGAATTTTAAAATCTACCGCCCGCAGTGCAGCTTATCTCAGTCTAGCTTAGTAGGAAATCACGTAATTTAGCATTGCGCATAGTAATGTAAATCCTTTGTTTTAAATCAAGTCGTAAAATGTATTTATTCTGATTCCCAGCTAATTATCACATGTTTTGGATTTAAGTTTTTATTATCGTTTTAAGTTACGACCATTTCTTGCATTTAAACTAAATAATTATTAATAGACTATTCAGTATTACATGTTCATACAATACAAGTCTTAAATGATAGCTTTCTGACAATATCAGAGTGGACCGGAAAGAAATCGCGATTATATCGATACAAGCTGCGTTTGTTTAGTCTCCGTCGAGACAAGATATAAGTGGTTTAACTGCATTGTTGGTAATTCGAAATGCAATATATTAAGAGCGAGCTGGGTAAGCTAACCGCAACTTTTACCCTTATCATATTATTTGTAACCCTTGTAACTTTTATTTGCACGTGTTTATAAACACCCACAAACGACTTAGTTATGAAAGAGTTTGTAAAGTAAAATCTTAGCTCTACATGAGATCTGATAACATTTTGACACTGCGAGTCATATGGTCTTATTTTGGCAACATTTTACTTGTGGGATAAAATATATAAACACTTAACTATAGCTAATAACTTTAACTTTATGCTGGTGCAACCGAACCTAAGGGTCCATGGCGCGATGAATGGGGCGTATTGTTGCGCACGCGACGCCCTCACATAATGACAAGCTCATTATGGCTGCGTTCCGTATTGCGCTGACAGCGAAAATATCACTGATATCGCGCTAACAAACCGTTCCGATTTGGCGTTAGCGAGTCAACGATAGCTGTAGTGACGTCACGGCTGACGTCACTATCACCGCCATCTTGCGTTCACAGTGCAATCGTTTTGCTGCGTTAGCACCGTGAGCGTCTAAGAGCGAACTGTCACATTGACGCATTTGACGTCTTTTTGCTTCAAAGAACAGCAAATGTGATCTAAAGCCGTTCCGAAATGAAATCGCGTCAACAGCGCTGTCAGCACGCTAATCAAATCGGAACGGCTTTTGACGCTCACAGTGCTAACAGTGATATTGGCGCAATACGGAACGCACCCTATACAACGTTTGTGTTGCCAGATGTTTGTATCAATAATGGGCCAGACATAACACACTTTATTGAACAAATACACGTAATTGAACGTCCGAGTACCTACGTAATATGTTATTTACGCTAAATTTACACAAGTAGAATATTCATTTTCCTTCCTTTATAAAGTCCCACATAAATATGACTAACCGCGACCTAGTTAACCGTCCTAACAAGCCAGCTATCATCTAGTATCATTAATTATACAACATGAAAAACTTCAGCTCCTGTCGCAAACTTGTAAACATGAAGTAATAGAGCGTTTTATTAAGCAATGTGTGTCTGAGAGTCTGAATTAGGTATGTACAAGTATGTCTACTCCATGATGTCGGTACCTGGATTTTATGTAGGTAAGGTAGATACGCTTTTGTTTGCTGAAAAGGCCGAGTATGTACAATCAAAAGCACATCAGGCTATACATTTTTTTATTGAAAAGTAACCCTTATTACAACTAAATAGGATACCCCAGTGTTAAGTTTGACGTGCCGTGGTCCGTACAACGTCCCTACTTTGAGCCCCTCGCACAATACTGATGCTACTAATGATCGACAGACCATTGTTCGGCCCACGCGACAGCAATTTTTGACAATGAAACTACACTACTCTTTGGCAAAGCGAGGAGCGTGTGAAGACATGTCAATTTATAATGTCGTAACGAAAATTATTTATTTACCTCATCGAATTCTGCAGTCAATGCCGTCGATTTAATATGCAGAATCAACAGAAAAGCAATTTACGAAATGCTTAACAAGCGAAAACCGAAGAGGGTCGGACGTGTTTTGGCATAACTTCGCGTATGCCTTCGCCTAATATTGACCAAGGAGAAAAAAATGGGCACACAAAAGAACGACTTTCGCCAATGTCACAGTTTAACGTTATCGTAGAGAAGCGCTTTCGACTGTGGGTGTCGGAGCCAGAGTATTGTGTTCAGCGAAAGCCGAATAAAAACAAAAAGAATTACATACCGAACTGAGTGGCTAACAGCAAACAACGACTGTTATGGAAAACTATTCTGAATTTGCAGAAAAAAATGCAACATTCTTATGCACAGATGCGCAGTACACAGATAAATCATTGACATAGAGTTAGATAGCTATATCGGCTGCAATAAAATGCTTATTGATGGAATGAGAACATAAATTCAACAAACGAATTGAATACAGTTTGAAATAGTATTAGAAGATTCAGTAATGCCAATTTGTTTTACCGGCTAAAATTCATTTTAGAGATTGCAGTACTAATTGCGAAGGTGGAAGCCCATAAAACATGATATTTTTGAGAAAAGCTGACGTTAAATGCTATTTATACCCGGCTAAATTCGCTAAGAGAGGCGCAGACGCCGTGAAAACCGTAAACTCAGTATTTATGGCCGCCACAGACGTTGTATTGTAAACAATTTTTGCTCGCAACAACAATTTTGTTGTTTTTCCGAGAGTTCGCAGAGTTTTAAAGTTCAATATCTACATCACCAGAAAAATTTCTTGTTTCTTCCTACATTTATGCTGCTGTGATTTTGATAGTGCCTCGCAATAATTGGTGTGACTAACTGCAGTCAGTATTATAATAAAACTAGTGCAATGATTTAAATTATGTTAAAGCATTAGAACCCTACTTAACCTTTCCGCTCTTAATATTCATACCTACTATAAAGTCAGTAGCATTCGTTATCATAAAATTGTAACAGTCACATCCAATTTGAATATAAACAAATTCATCTAATCATCGAGCACTAAATGCAAAATCTGAACATAGGATAGAAATTTCTATCCCTCACTAATATTGAGGGCGTTGCTAGGTAAAATTTTAAAGCATTCAACAAATCTCGCAGTTTTTGCAAACAGAAAAACTTGTTTTATGCTACCTACTAAAATGCTTTTCAACTCAACCAAACTCAAAAGAAAAATGCCGTACTTTCCCTCTTCAATAGTAAGGTGCTAACAAATAAAAGCAAACATACTTGAGCTACTCAAGTATTTTTAGAGGAAAATTAAATAACAATAAATATTTAGGTACGTATAAAGCAAATATAGCACCGTCGCAGTAAATACCTTGACTATATCCGCTAAATAAGTGGTATGTTCAGATACTGTATTTGTGTTGTTAATCAATTATTGCTTAATAAACACATATTATAAAGATTCGGATTTATAAGTATGTAGATCAATAGTTGTATTAGCAAGTAGGCGAGGCAGAATTTCTAGTGAATATGACATATGGGCGATATTATAACATTAGCACTAGAAAGTAGAACAGATAACTTTTTATCTTCACATAGCGCCGATACTTCTTCGAAAGGTGGAACCACACTTTATCACCTGTCTCCCCTTATATACTAGTATACAAGTTACCTAGCTCTCTCCGTGTAATCGCTACCGAGAATGGTACGGTAGTCAACGATCACACTATTCTCAGCATTATGTGGTATACCTTAAGAACGAAAGTACGTGAAAAAAAAAAAAGAGGAAGACTGTAAGGTTAGTACTAAACGTCAAGCTTGGACTAATTGGCCCGTACTTTGTTGTTGAAGCGAATAGCGAAACCCATAGAGTGGACGCAATAATCATTCTTCTAATTAAGTTAAGCTATAGCAACTTAATTCCTTGAACCGTTTTTCTGTGAACGAATTTTACATTGCCGCATAGACATTGAATATTAGAATCTATATATTTTACTTGAATTTTCAAAACAATAGAAGGTGGCCTCTAATTATCACAGTTGCAGTTTTCAATTTATATTGCAATTGACACCAAAAATGACCTTACGCGACAGAACGCATTGTCTAACGGTTATTAATACCGTCTCTCAACCTTGGCACTCGTTGATGCTCTAATAATACTGCAGGCTTGAGGCACGAAGCCAAGTAGTAACAAGAATCATTTTACCATCATCACTCTAAAATATGAAGAAAAATATACCCACAAGATATTTACTTGTGTAAAAAATGTGTAATGCAGGTACAACGATTTAAGTAGCAATGATCTTTCAAAATATTAGCGCTCTTTGACACTTGAAACAATGGGACAACAACAGCAGAATCATATTTTCACTCACTTTCATTTAGGTAGCAACAATATGGGTCCGAGCGAGACCCTACGATGGAAAGTTGACATTACATAAACTTATGAAGGAACATCACAGAGTAATGATGTGCTAATAGTTTGTGACTGAACGAGGCAATATACCTATATAAGAGGAAGACTACTAATATATTGAAATTGTAAATTGATGCATCATCTTATTTTCCCGTATGTGCCTGGGTTTAATACCCTTTACACAATGCGACTTTTAGTAGCGATGCAGTCGCGATGCTAACGCGCATTAGAACCGATACAGTCGCGATACAGAAGCTGGATTTTGTTAGATTATGTACTGAATTTTGGCGACTGCATCGATGCTAAAAGCCACAGTGTGTAAGGGGTCTAAGCTACGCGATAATTGAGTGTGAGTAAAGCATCTAAAGATATCGCAAGAATACAATACCCTAGACTGTTAGCGAGTACATACCATATTCTAATTAAGAGCGTAAAAATACATGTAACACTCTAATGTTAACTAGAATTTCTGAGGCAAACATCCAAATCGATTAGTCTCGACTAGAGGCAGATCGGTCCAATTTGGCTAGCGGGCACAAACTGTTCTGAAACTGTGCTCACGGTCGCTTGGTTTTTTAGCTTTACCATTCAGTTGGTTGAGGTTTGGTTTTAAAACTCGTGAGCATTCGCAACAAAAAAGCGATGAGGAAAAAATACGCTCGCTCAGTCGTTTCCGAACCATTTTTTGACGAGAACACGAACATTTTACAAATGTTCTGTTTTTCAGTCTAATAAAACAACATCGTACAGCAATATAGCTGGTAATAACTTGCTTACATAATAGTTACTTTGCATGACTGATGGTCACTTTAAATAATCTTATAGCTTTTCAATTTCTTATAGTAAGCGTATAACAAATGTTTCCCTCATGGCTGGCTTTCAAACATTATTTGCATATTATATTGAGTTGTTACTATGTTTGTAGACAGGATTGCATAGTGACAGCTTAATACTTTCTAAAATATTACAAGCCTGTAATTATCGATGTCTGCTGGTATTATAAATGTTCAATTCGCCAAATCAAAGATCGATTCAAGAGTTTAGAAAATATTACCTAACAGGCAAGAAAGGCAAAACTTCCGTTGTTAAGTAACCCAGGAAGCTTTCACTTTTATAACGCCTAATTTAATCGGTAAAAATAAGTATTTTTTATCTTTTACACATTTTAGAGCTAATGTAATTGGTAGAGAAAGGAATTGTCGCGTATATTTGAGAGTCTTTCTATTTATCTTCAAAGTGAAAAGATATTACGAAGCTTTATATCTAAAAAGACCATATTGATTTGCTTACCTACAATTAATTTAGTATATACAATGCATATGTGAGTAAGACCTTAGTAATTTTTAATTTCATGCACAAAGATGATTGCACTCCCCATTTCGAAACCGTCATTCTATTAGGTGATTTTATCATCACAGAAAAAGTCCATGTTGGACGCACTGGACCATAATAGGGACCAGTGCGTGTAGCAAGTACAGAATTAGAATCACATAATTTGATTTTAATCCACGTCTGCTTTTTCGTGTTTGTGAGCACGCGACGTCATTAATGCTGATTACCTTTGCAGCGATGCGGTTGCAATCACATAAAAATATACGACCTACATTTAGAAATATTTGTTTTGCATGCCAAGTTAAATTCGAATGTTATCAGGCGACTTTATAATAATGTGGAACATATTAATACTTTTTAACTTTTCTATTCTTCTTCTATTTATTTCTATTATTTTGGCTATCAGTTTCTTTGTATCTATGTTACCTCATATCTCAGTCATTTGTCAACCGATTCGAAAAAAATTTTCGCTTACCTAGAGGGTATACCTTTTAGTTGGTCCCATTATTGCCAATTGGGGATCTGATGATGGAATCTTGGTGTAATCGAGGAAATCCCTTAAGTTTTAAAGGCACGTATAGTGTCTAGAATTTTAATGTTGCCGTGTTGTTACGTCTAATAGTCAACATTTTGTGGAGCTGAGCTAATGGTGGAACTCCTTAACGCTTAGGAGTTTAGTAATTGTACAGAACTTATGATAGGTAATTTGTACCTTCTTAAGGAACAGAGTCATAAGGTCCAACTTGAAGGTAATCTCTTCATCGTACTATGGAAAACTCTGCTTACGATCCATGTTTCACCATCTACACATAAGCACTAACAAACGAATAACTCAAACATGGGACGTAATTTCTTAAGATATATTAGACAGATAGCGCTTACCAGACACTTATTACGAAAATGTGAAAAGACCCTTAAATATTCTAACAATTTATTGACGATATTTCATAGCCTGGATACTTCTTACAATATTGTTCAGTTTAGTCTCGAAAACTGGGTTGTTTTATACTCCTCGTGAGCATTAATTAACTGTGGTTGAATGTGAAATGAAAATGTTGACATAATAATGAAATCCATTTATCCTTTCCGTGGTACACGCGACTTAATTCCCTCTAGTGGTGGCGGTTAAGCCAACAAGCCGAGGGACCAGCACCGCTCGGCTAATTAAAGTTTTCAGGACACTCATTAGGCCTAAATGTTACATATGTAATGTTCATTTAACTACCTAATTGGGTAACTAAATATCGTCCATGCTAATTCAAATTGCCTCTAAAGGCGAAGGTTCTCAATTTGTTGGAATCTTTTGGGAGTCCTTTTGGAGGAGACCTAGTTGTATGTTCCCCGATTAAAGATTTTCAATAGACGAAATGATAAGAAATAAATCTTATATTCCGGTGTAAACCTGTTCTCCCTGTCCAACAGATCTAATGTAGAGTTTTATTGACTCAATCAGGGCTAATGGACGACTCAGACTTAAACTTTATAGACACTCTTGTTTAATTTTAGTTATTAAATAACAATAAATCAAAATCCAACACTCCAAGAGATTCCCAATCATAACCCAATTTTATGTCTAAAACTCTTCTGCTTAAATTGTCTTTATCGCCTCTCAGAAAGCTGATTATTATAATTACTTTGCAACAAGATTAAACTGGGTGAAATTGATAAAAACGTGAAGATGAATTTTGTGCACGCAAACGGTACGTTATGCAAACAGAGGAAGATAAGTTAGCTTTGATATACGGATTTTTATTCGCAGATGGATCTTTTTGTAGAAGCAATTACTTCATAATGTTGTTTTCCTGTAATTACCTAACGGACAACTGTACCTTATGCTAAGAGTAACATTGAATTTGTTGGGAATATAGGTATTTACCTAAACTCAATATCAATGTTGTTTTGGTCAGTCACATCCAACTCAGGGATGATAATATGAGTTATGCTTATTCTAAAAAAACGTTTGCTTTTAATTCTGTGCAAGTTTTATAAAAGAAAACCTCTTCATAACATTTAAAAAAAAATACAAAACTAATGGGAAAACTCGCACCCTAGCGCGTAGCTAGCGCTTATCTACGAAATATTTCTCCGAAGCTAGTAAGCTACGAAGAGGCAACCTGGTGTTGCTAGTTTTAACTCGATTGCTGTACCGCATAAAAAATAGTTTGGGTTTTTTCCATTTCAAAAAATAATATTTTTTAATATTTTTTTTGGCATCAGTATCGTTTGTACAGCCACCCCTGAGTCGCTCGTTGCTGACCAAAACAACACCCTATTTATCTATCTATATCGATAGCCTTGTGCTATTTTCTATGGTTAGGTTCGGTTCAATATACAGGGTTTAACAAAATTAACTAATCAGTGGTGATTCTGTTGTTAAAATATATTTAAAAAAACTTATTTTATGGTACCAAAATAGAAATCCCGTTTTTTTGCTAGGTTTCAAACTAGCATCAGCTGATCGACAGTAGCTGTAGTACGGGAAAGTGAAATAAATTTTCGGGATTACGATGATGGTCCCGTACAAAAAGTTGTTGTATTTTTGCATCAGAATTAGCTCCAAGAAGGAATACAGTTAATTTTTATAGACCTTGCAGGCTGGGCCAGCTATTCGCTAGGGTTGTTCAGTAAAGGTGCGCACAAATATTTATGTTTGCCTTGTCTGAGGATAATAAAATTTCATTTCCTTAACATTTTTTACGCTGAAAACTTAACTCGTAAGAGCCAAGGGATAGCCTTTTAGGGAATTCATTAATTGCCTTCGAGAAAACTTTTGCGCAGTTGTGTGAAAACAAAGAAGCGTTCCAAACAAAGAAATCACGGTGACATCAGAATAGAAATAAAATATTTGATTAAGGGCTGATTTTTCAACAGTCAGATAAGAAATATTCGTCGAACAAAATACAATATGGCTAATTTGAAAACGTCACCTAGTTGTCAGCAATCATACGTAACTGTATTTTTTTTTAATCAGTCGCTTTTCAATTTATCAGTCTGATAAGTTTTATATGACCATTGAAAAATCAGCCCTAAATAAATAAAAATATGCACATTTGATTAAAGGCCGATATTGCCAACGTTAGATAAGACTGATCCGACTGAATAAGTATAAAACGACCGATTTTAAAATGACATTTACATAAATGATAGCTGACAAATAGGCGCGGTTTTCATTCGAATTAGGCGGTTTGTATTCTATTTGACGAATATTCCTTAACTTTCATTGGATGAATCAGGCCTAAATAAGACTAACACTTTACGTTTAAACCCAAAACAAAAAGTCGCAAAATCTTTTCTTGTGTATATGTCGTAGGAATTTTGTCAAAGTCGTGATATTATAATCTATGATTATTGTCAATGATGACTGATTCGTACAATTTCACGAGGTCTTTTTAGTAATATTTTAATTTCACAGGCCTGCAGCAGTGATATTATAATAAATCTAGGTTTATTATAAGTAGAGTTTGTAATGGGAGCCTCACGTGTTCGGATCGGTAGATTGAGTTCGTCAGTCGCTATTTGATGATGATTAGTAAGCTTAATAAAATTTTCTGCACATTTTAATTCTTATATTTTTTTGTAAGAATATTACTTTAAAGTATTACAAATTCAATTCAATTTTCGAAACAGGTCTTTAAAAACCTCTCTTATTTGCTAACTCTAGGTTAAATAATTATTCACTCATTTGGTAACGAAAACGGATCAATCAGCGATCGCTCTGAAAATATAACGGCTATCTTAAACCAGTGTTATTGTCCAAATATATCTTACAATTTCACTGCATCCGTGAATTGAAATTATAATGGCACTGAAATTAGCCCGTTATATTGTAAATAATGAACACGATTGACAATAATCAGTGATTTTATAATATCACTAGTAAATATTACGGTTTTAAGAATATCCCTGCATCAAATATATTCAGGCTAGGTAACAACAATGATCTCATTTAGGATGATTCAGAATACCAAATATGGCTCCTACCATAAGAATGTGACGCCTCCGTCAAGATTGGTCCAACAACAAACTGTTTCAACTATGATTAATATAACTTAGCGTTTCAACATGTGAACGTCAAAGGTTTGTTTTTAGCTGCTATTGAATAAAGGATATAGATCAAAGCCTGGCCCAGATTGCGTCTTTGTAGTTTATATTTCAAAAATCTTGTTTGAATTATAATTGCACTGGTATTTTAAGGGTAACTAAGTAAGTAAGTATTAAATTACTCTAGTAAAATATAACAATTACCTTCTGAATGCATCAAAATGAATGTAGATGCGGTGCAATAACTCTGCAATCACAAAACATAACCTCAAAATGTCTTATCTGCCATTGAATCCTCGTAAGCCCCTAATTATTTTTCAAAAATATTTTTTGTCTGTATTCTTTCAAATATTTATATATTTTATTCGAACATATTGTAAAGACGCATGCAGACGCAAAGTGGGCCGAGTTTCTATAGAGTTTTGGTCAAGGTCCTTTGGCATATTTAACCGACTTCAAAAGGAGGAGGTTACCAATTCAACTGTTAGTTTTTTTGTATCTAAGATACGTTATATTTCAGTCATTTGTAGAGCAATTAGTTTTTTTTTTCCACCTGCTTAGGGGGTTTAGCTCAAGCATCATCTATCAGGGCACGGCTCCAAGAATAAATGGTTTGTCTAAAATAAAGTCCTTTCAAGAGTTTATTTCAGACTTTTTATGCCATTTTATTTTTGAAGTCAATTTTCTTTTTTTTGTAAAATTTATTTTTTATTTATGATACAGATTCACTAAGTACTTACTGTAGGTGTTTTTAATTGAAATATCTAACCAAATATAGCATAAAACTTTCAAAATTTCTAGTTATGCACAAATATATATTATTTCCAAATAGTCATGACGGTTTACCTGACTAAAAAAGAAATTATGTGATTAATTGTTATGATAACACTGATAGCGTCTGCAACGATAAGTTTTAAATACCTCTGACAATAGATGAGAACCTTCCCACGAGTTTTATATTGTGAGCCTTTGAATGGCCGCCGGAATGACATTATGACACTCAACCTGTGCGATCAGACCCGCAAAAAATATCATTAAATGAAAACTGATATTGTTCAACCACCAAGATAACTCTGTCGACATTGATGCCTTACGAAAATATTTGTATTTTATCTTTTTGTTTCATTCATGAATGTCATCATTAGATTTTAAGAAGTTAATACACTTTAAACATACGTTTATCTTTATGTAAATATAGGTAATAGTCTGACACGTGTTGC
Organism: Pyrausta purpuralis; assembly: GCA_963924145.1. Taxonomy (NCBI): domain Eukaryota; kingdom Metazoa; phylum Arthropoda; class Insecta; order Lepidoptera; family Crambidae; genus Pyrausta; species Pyrausta purpuralis. The sequence goes on along the minus strand of OZ001643.1, from coordinate 18,827,671 downwards.
TTCTTCAAAATTAAAATAAATAGCATCCGAAAACACGAGTGTGACTAATTGGGTGCTCGAATGTCTAATACTGTCTTAATGAATAAATTTTTAGGACTGTTGCGTGAAAGTTGCGTTAAAATAAACATGTATCATAAGTTTTGGCATGGTGACACATTGGAGTGTTTGGTACCTGCAAATAAACATGTTTTTGTCATGTGCAAAAGAATAGCCTGTTGTCTCTTTGTTAAAGTTATGAATATTAATTCTTTTGCCTCTCTATCAGTTCCTTCGCGCCGCTAGCATTTTCTCTGTATAAACCTATGGTTGACTGGCAGAGAATGCTTTTATCATTATGCCCGCCATATGTACCTTTTGTTTGTGCATGAAGTATTTTAAATAAATTTATTAATTTCCCTCCCGCAATCCTGCATTTAAGGAAACGACAAAATTTTAAGGACAGTGTCTTTGAAGATAACCTTGACACAATTAATAATAACTTTTATCTTTCTTCATAATCTGCTTAAGGTCATTTATTTCGCAGTCACTTGAGCCTATTGACGTTCAAGCATGTTCTGTCGAAGACAAGACAATGGAACTTCCCGTCAGCCAGTTATTTGACTGACCCCGACAAGACTATGACTACAACTAAAAAAACAACAAAGACCGCTTCTCCAATATTTTGCACTATCAATGAGAATCTTTGCACCCAATAACAGCTGTCAAGCATTTAACGCTTTGTCTGGTTTATATCGTCAGCGCAGCGGAATTCTTTCGTATTTTTAGATACGTTTGTAGTAAGTGCGATACGTACTTACGTTCCGTTGCTGGCATTTAAAAAAAATACATTTAAAATTAGCTCATAGACCACCATTACGGAGAGCTGAGTTCATTATTTGCAAATTTTAAGAGATAATTGCCATCTACCCAGCTAATATGGAGGTTATTTACGCCGCATTGTTTTCATGCTCTAGCAAGCCTCTAGCTTAACTTTGACAAGACAATACCTTACTCTTTATCAGTCATTCAAAATCACTAAAGGTGACTTTAAACTTTCTTAACAAGATTCCACGTGCCCCTTAAAATATTTTCAGCGAAATTTATACCGAGACAATAGGTATGTGGATTAATTAAGCATTGCTCCAAATTTTGCGGCTTTCTGACAAAAAACTGGGTCGCATGTGACAGCACTGTTTTCTATACGTGTTTACTGTGTGACAATTTTGGTAATACGTGTTATATTAAGATCATAAAGTGCTTAACTTAAACACTCGAAATCGCATTAAAATGGTAATGAAAGGGCAATTAAACAGCCAACATCAAAGATTGTCCCGCGGAAGAAGCGTTGACTGTATGAAAGTCTTGTAAATCAAGTAGACGTCTGTAAGTAATAAACCTGATAGGTTATTGCCATCTTCGTCTAGTATGTCGCCTGCAAAACGTCCGAGTATCGAACCGGCAGTAAAATTGCAAGGAAAAGTTGGCGCGGATCCAACTTCGCGTTCAGTACGGAATGGCGCGATTTATTGTTTGCAGAGAGGAAACTCTTATTCCTTATTCATGGGGACACAACACTCGCGACGTTGAAAGCGAGACACGTCACACGATACACTACCAGCGTGAATATTGTTTGTTGTGGTGCCTTTTGCCAGGTTGCTTCAGTCCCAGCCATTTAGTTTTTCGTTTCACTTGCACCCTTTTCACTTTGGACTCTACGTGTTTTCTATGGAGCGCTGGCTTCTGGTTTTCCTTTTACAAGGAGAAGGAACACAGGTTTCACTTGTGTATCGGTATCGGAATAATGTTGTTTGTCAATGCATGATAGTTTTTCTTGGTCGATGATTATATGTGGAACGTTAAATTCCCATGATAAATGTAAGAAGATTGTAAAACAGACTGAATTACTTGTTATTAGGATAGTTACCTAATCAAATTAATTTTTGTAACATTTCCAACTGACATCCGGGAGATATTGAGGTATAAATAGTCTTTAATCTTCATCATCATCAATGTTCCCTCATTGAAAAAATATTAATACAACGCCTAATAACTTTTTTAATCGTATTTTACCAGTTAACAACTATTTGTGATATATTCAAAAATGACGTATAAGACAGTAGAATGATGCGTTTTTCAACACCTATGCGACACGTCAGCAGTTAAAAATGTCTAAAGCCATAGGGGGGATGAATGACATTAATTGAGGCACGCAATCCGAGGCTCCCTCGCTCTGGAACAAGCAAACAAGTGCACTCAATTTAAGACCCTAATGCATTATTATAAGTACGATCGTCTGGATATTGATCTTGTGCGTGACATGCCCTGTCGGCATCGCGCTGTCACATCAGTGAGGCTCTGCTTCTTATAACGCTCGCTCGGAATGTATAATCGGTTTATGTCATGGAATTTAATCCTCATTGAAAGCGACCCTTAAAACTTTCAAAGTAACAAGACGAGATGGTTGTAATTTGGTCGTGAGACTGCACGTTTACTTACAACTTCGTTGGCTGTTGGTTGTGTGTAAAATACTGTCGTGTGTAAAATGTGTTCTATTTCCTATCATTAAATACAACAGTTAAATACCTAAACGTTTTCTCATTGGTAAATAAGCAGAAAAAAAATACTACACTACTACTATAAATACATGCCCAAAATAGATAATCAATTCTACCAAATAGATCCATTTAAACTCATATAAGTTATACAGTTTGGCATTGTCGATAAAATAATGTGCAATGGTTCAATAAACGGAACGATCAAAGTTCCGACCGCATAAACATTTTCGTCTGCAAGAAAGTTACTTTAACAGACTATGTTTTCATAGTGCTCGAACACTGAATATCTAGATAACTAATATTGCAGTATGTTCCAATGAAAATGAACTTAAACGTCATAAAAATAAAGGTTTGTTTCCTTAATCGGGTATACATTTATATGGATGATCGATGCAGACACGAGGGTAAGCGGGGTCGACTGACCCTCCCCTAGACATAACCTTGAGGGTTCCTGGAAAAATCGGCTTCGTTCAAAACAATACCCGACGCGAACCTAATCCCTTGTACATACACTTACGTAGATATAAAAGCTATAGCCTAATACACCACTTGGAAATATAATATGGGCGTAGTCTGACTCCTACCTTTATGTAACCGAGCCTTGAAACAAGTCAGGTAATTCTTCTGTGATTTTGCCGTCCAATTTCAGAGAAATGTGAACCTAGAACTGTCCTTGAACCAGTTCGTAGCTTGGAAAAGGTCAAGACTATACTAGTAAATTTTCACACGCAAGTGGTCTAATTTTAGGAGCTTTTGCGTCATAATAATGGTGCGGTCCCTATATGATTTAATATAATTAAGCTTATTTTTAAGTGCGTTTTTTGCGTGATCAAGGGCGTTAAAAACATTTATTATATATTATAATACACTGCAAGCGTATCGATACATATTTTTATGATCCTAGGGATCAAACTTAAAAAAAAACCCGCACCAATTCCTGAATTACACAGGTAATTAAATTCGAAAAAGTGTAGTGTCAATGTCCGATTATCCTCGCGTTAAATTGTAATAGAAGTTTGGCACGGGAGGTGTGGGGAGAACCCCTAGTCGTTAATCTCACTGCGTTCCCCTGAGTTTTCCGGGAAAAACACGCACAGGATGATTCATGGTACGCACGATAATTTGGAAAAGTATAATGAAAAACTTTAAAGCCATAAATGTAGACATGTGGAGGTAAGAATGGATTTCTGGCAACCGCTTTCTGCTATCGACTCAATAAAAAGATTCGCAAGTGATCCATTTGATTAGATGCAGCATTCAGTAATATTAATGTATCTGCAAGTAGATTTTAAAATTATAAGTCACAAGTTTGGAATTGAATTCACAAAGACGTTCCACGAAGTATTACCTTTTTAAATAGTAACTGCCATAATTGTAACAATACGAGTATTCCTCATCACAGATTTACTCAAAGAGCAATTTCAATGAGAGGTACTCTGTATTTCAACTCTGTACACAGACCACGCACAGAAGTCACAACAATCAAAGATAAAGTAGTCAAAAATAAAAAGAAAAGATATAAAAGTAGCATAAAAGCTTCAGATGAAGTAAACCGCAAACAAGCAAAGCGGAAGGCTCATTCATACTCTTCCGGCGTAAAAGGGTGACCTGTTTACTGGCTATGCGATCAATGAAACAGACAAGTATACGGACTATAGCAAAGCGCCATAAGCGTTAATGACGCGTTTCCTATGCCGTAGACTAATGTTCAATTGGGCAGATTAAAATCTGCCTGATCTCACAACGCCGTTAGGAGGTACAATGTTGAAGTTGCAAAGTATTTCTTTTTTCGTAACCTGACTGCTATGACGTCACTAGATCACAAGTTTTTTTTATTATCATGGCACTGAAGTAGTAAGTTGATTAATTACAAACGGTTTACGGACATAATAACAGTCAGTTGCAATATGTCACTGTTTCATAAACAGACGGCTAGATGGCGCTAAGCGTCACGCAATTATGTATCCATAAGAGACCACATATTTCGCAAGCTCGGACTGACAGCACGGTAGCTCAATTGGTAGAGCGTTTGGCCCGGTCAGCCGAGAGGTTGCTGGTTCAAGTTCCGCCCGTGCGCAATTTTTTGGTTTCTTATTATATATTTATGCATGAAGAGCTTGTTCACAATAAATCGATAGATTATTATAAAAAAAATCGTGCTCATAGCGCAGTGGTCGCAGCATTTTGATAGTGATACCGAAGTGAAGCAACCTACAGCGCGGTCGTGTTTAGATGGGTGACCATTTCGACCATATAAGTGACGTATATCAAGAGCATCTCCGTGATTCGGGAGGCACGTTAAGCCTTTGGTCCCGGCTAATATCGATAACATCTGACTGCAGGGTTAGACGCTTGCCTTGCAAACACCCCTCCACCAACCCGCACTGAGCTCGCGTGGTGGAGTATGGCTTGAACTACCTCATAGTTGAGGTAAGGCCTTTGCCCAGCAGTGGGACGTTGCAGGCTTACTTTACCTTTTACTTTATTACTAACAAAACGTTAGATTGTAATCATATTACATTAGCGGTTATTACAATATTACGGTGACATATATACAAGGAAAAATCTATCTAGCATCAAACGATAAATACACATAGCACACATACAAATTATTACTTTGTAATAGTTAATATCAGCTAGGAAATTAAAGGAGTCCCGCCACCCTAGTTCTTTAATCATATCTAGAAGATTTCGATCCAGCCCGGTTCAACAATTTGCCTGCAACACCACTCTCGATTCAATACCAAAGTAACGGTTTCATATCGTTCTGCTTATTAGCTGCGGAAACCCCCATATATCTATTTCCGAAGTGGAAAGCCGAGAGCTTATCGGCATTAACTTGTCCATTAATATGGCTTATATGCCGAGATTTGGTTTTCGCACTTATATAAAATGTTATGGTTGCCTTTTGTGGAGCGAAAGTCCGCATAATTGTACTAACTGGGCGGCTGAAATTGCTTTATGCACTTCTTTCATCAGCATCATAAACAGTGATTAAGCGTTGTTCTCTGTAATACAGGTTCCGTAGCCGAATGGCAAATAACGGAACCCTTATAGTTTCGTCAAGTCTGTCTGTCTGTATGTCCGTTCGTATGTCACAGCCACTTTATTCTGTAACTATAGGCATCACACTGTTGAAATTTAGTAGGAACATGCATCCTGTTAACCGCTTTGCAATTCTTATACATAAAATTAAAAAAAATATATATTTAAGGGGGGGCTCCCTATACATGAAAAAAAAAGAAATAATTGACAAACCTATGCGTGTGGGGTGTTTATGGATAGGTCTCTTAAAATGACATTGAGGTTTTTAAAACCATTTTCTTTTAAAGTCTAACGTTTCATAGCTAGACGCTTCCAAAGTGGTAAAATGGGCGTCCCCCCATGTAACTTCTAAACTAAGCGAGTGTTAATTTTGAAAAAAAAATATGTAAGGTACAGCTTACAAATACCTTCAACAAAAATTGGTTTGGACGAAATCAAACAAGTAGTTTTTGAGATAAAGCACATTTTACACAACCGCAAACGTGACTTTGTTCTTTATACAAACACTATGAAAAACAAAGTCTGCAACAAAATATTGTGGTATTTTTGCTAAGCGGGTTCCCTTATTCAGTTAAAGTTGGCACGAAACCCTCAGTGCACGAGTTCGACTCGCAATTGGCCGGTTTTTAAATATGCAGCAGGACTTTTTCAAAACATTTCACTTTCAAAAGACTTTACGCATTCTTTAATACATTCGACTCGGTTACCGTCTGACAAACTTGTAAAAAACAAAATTGCAATATATTTGCAATCAACTTGGACCTCTTAGCAACTCCAAGAGATACTCAAGAAGGGTAAGCAAAGTGTGAGTTTAAGCGAGTTCTCCATAAGTGGCAGTACAATGTGGATAAGCCGTGTTATTTACTTCGCGGTGCAATTACTGCATTGCGGTCTGTTGCAATTTGCTTTTCTATCGCCAATAAAATGTCTTTCCTCATTGAACAACACTCCTGCGTAAATAGCTTCTGTCTGAACATACTTACTTTGCTAGACAAATTATTTGTCGTCCCACTAAGCTTATGTTTACCGTCATTTTTAAGGTTCCGTAGCCGAATAGCAAAAAACGGAACCCTTATAGTTTCATCAAGTCTGTCTGTCTGTCGGTCTGTCCGTCCGTACGTCACAGCCACTTTATTCTGTAACTATAAGCATCACACTGTTGAAATTTGGTAGGAAGATGAGAAAGGGGCGTCCCCTTTTAACTTCAAAACCAAGCGAGTTCAAATTTTGAAAAAATATAAAATTTAAATCTTAACAAATACTTTCAACGAAAATTGGTTTGGACGACATTCGATGAGAAGTTTTTGAGATAAAGCACATTTTCAACAACCGCAAACATAACTTTGATCTTCATACAAACACTATGAAAAACAAAGTTATATTTGCTGTCAACGAAATATTGTGGTATTTGTGCTAAGTGGAAGTAAGTGGATTCCCCAAATTAGTTAAAGTTCGCAGGAACCCTCAGTGCGCGAGCCCGACTCGCACTTGGCCGGTTTTTAAGATGAATGTTTGTTTCATTTAAATCATAAAGAAATGACACTGGTAACTTTTTGGTCTAGAGTTACCGTAAAATTTTTAATAAAGTTTACTTAATATATAAAAACTAATTGATACGAATTGAGTTAATATTTATACTAATTTAAATTTTAATAAAATGCAATTTATTTACAATATCAATACAACTTTCATGTACTCACTAATGAGAAGCAGATGCGCTGAACATCGAATTTTTCACCTGCTCTCAAAGCACCTTGTTATGTCTCATAACGCTCCTTTTTTGGAGTCGGACATTTTCCGCCTGCCTTATCTAGACGACTGACATTTGAGTCAACCTCATTTCAATTAGTTTTAAGAAATGTGACCAACACTATACTGGTAAATACTTAATGTCCTCTGCAGTCTGTAGTTTCGTCATAGTGACATTAGTCACTGATTGAGTATTATTATTGACACGCTTTTGAAAGAAATAAATAGATATTCAGGCCAAAACAAGACTGTAACTTAAGGTATGATTCCGAACTCGGCAGCAAGCAGCAGTGCTGTCGCTGCAGTGCTGCCGCGACACTACTGGTCCCCATACAATTTCTATAAGCTTATATGAGATTACATTCCGAGCTAGGCAGCAATGTCGCGGCAGCAATGTAGCGGCAGCACTGCTGCGCAACAGTGTCGCCCTGCCGCCGCGACAGACCAGTGTATGGGGACCAGTAGTGTCGCGGCAGCACTGCTGGGCAGCACCTTAGTGGCAGCAGTGCTGTCGCTGCAGTGCTGCCGCGACACTACTGGTCCCCATACAATTTCTATAAGCTCATATGAGATTACATTCCGAGCTAGGCAGCAATGTTGCGGCAGCATTGTAGCGGCAGCACTGGTGCGCAACAGTGTCGCCCTGCCGCCGCGACAGACCAGTGTATGGGGACCAGTAGTATCGCGGCAGCACTGCTGGGCAGCACCTTAGTGGCAGCACTGCAGCTTGTTGCCGAGTTCGGAATCATACCTTTAGCCTCGCAAAGTGACCTTTTCAGAATTAAAAACATTAATTGGCAAAACCTTATTTAAATATTTCTCGCTAGTGTCCACGCACTGCATACTAACATTTTGGTGACATTCAAATTAACTATGTTAATTACAGTTTAAGCTAATAAAGTAAAGATAAAGATCTATATTAAAGTTTTCACAACCAAGGTTTTGTTAAATTATCTCAGCGCGCTACAGAAATCACTGTTTTCTGTGTGTGTAGACACACAGAAAACAGTGATTTCTGTAATATTTATCGAAAGTAGTTTCGTGTTTCAGAAAAATCACAAATTAATTGATTTCACGCGTAATCAATGAAAGACTTTCTTTCAATGTGGAAGAAATAATGAAAGCTATTCATTTACATGTTATGTACCTACTGCTCAAAACTATTTTTTTAAATAAATAATGATGATGCTAATTTTATCCAGTTACTCAAAACTTAAGTTGGTAGATCTACGAGTAAGTGTTGTTTTGAGAAACAGGACCCCGGGATCAAAATAAAAAGTAAGTGTCATTGCCATCGCAAGTTTTCTAATAAAATTCCGGTGTTATTGCAAATTTAATTTTATTCCCACACATTAAAGTCTACGCATTTCAAGTGAGGTTGATCGACCGTACCATGAGTGTTGAACACTTTCGCTGACTGAATCTTCGCAGGAATGTGACACGCACACTGATGAGAAAGCATTCACTGGTAAAATTAACAATATAGCTAGACATATTTCACCTGAAGGCAGTCACATAAGTCATGAATTAGCCATTGTTTATGGTAAAGGAAAAAGGAAGTTATAAAAAGCAGCCTAAGCATTTGAAGCATTCAGAATCTAATGTGTTTGAGTGGGACCTGTTTATAATACATTTTATTACTATAACAATTAAAAGATAGTACTGATTGTGTCTTTGTAAAATATGTTTCAAGAAATCGTTTGGAAAGCAATATTTAATAGATCATAAATACATTTACTAATAGAAAATGAAAATCGGCTCCGCCGTTCATGCCTAAGCTTAAAATTTTCGCAACCATCGCATGCCACGTAAAGATTTAACGGCGTTTCTTCCAAATATGTTCGTTTCTTTCTTCCTTGGGGTGGCACCTGAGTCAACAGTCAGTTATGCCGCAGAGGGTGGCGTGCCATCGATTGGAAGAACCCTCAGGGTGCGTTACTTACAGTGCCACAGACATGCCTTATCTTCAGAATCTTATTATGAACGTTAGTGAAATTCGTCTGCATTCCGTAGACGCTGAACTGACAAGTCAGACGAATTAACTAGCATTGTTTGCAAATTAAATCTAAGAACGCTGCGCTTGACAACTTCTCAAACTTGGAACAAGTTATAAATTGCAACTGGAAATTCCATCCTTAAGCGAAACCCATACGAAAAGTAATAAAATATATTGCTTGTAATAAATTACCATTTTAAACCTATTCAGGCAATCAAACGGGTAATAGATTTTAACAAAATATGGCGTAAATAGTCGATGCAATGACGATACCACCACAAATTACATACATTTTGAAATTGCCTACTCTCTCGAAATTGATAACAGACAAACCACAAGTTGTTATAAGAATCTACATAAACAGACAGCTATACTGGCAAAATTGAGGAAGCTTATGAATAAATGACTCACGTTATTCCATATCATTTGATTACCAATGTGTCTACATGCCTACGGAAATCATACAAACGCCTGGTCGGTGTTATGCGTCGATTTACATACGTCTGGCGTCAAGCTTAGGGTCGTTTCACTTCGGATTTCATTACCATTATTCGGATTTATTAGATGGCATGAGTTTCGAAGTGATTGCTAATTCATATCTCACTTTTCATCATTTTCGTTTTCAAACAGTGTACAAAGAATCGGATAACACTTAAACAAGGCGACTGTATGACTGTACAACATAAAGCACGATGTCAAGTACGATATGTTTACATAACAATGGTTCTCCATAAAGTTTAAAAAACATAATTGCTGTTACGTGAACAATAGAGGCTGTTGAATAAACTATTAAAACCTTCCTATCAATGTTCTCGGTTACGAGACTGGCTTCCGATGATTCCTATTGTTAAGCGATTTCCATTCAAGTAAGTTTGACTGTCGGGTTATTGGTTCAGATTCGCTTTACGTGAACGAAAATATTTATACGTTCCGTACTAGTAAAATTGATTAAAATCAGCGTTTGCCGGGTCGCGGCCCAGTACCGGTACATCAAAATAAAACTCCGGGTCACAACATTCTCGCCAAGTTTTAAAAGTAATTGATAATTCCCTATGGAACCTTAGGTTTTAAAGTATTAAGTGGGTCACGAAGGGGCAGGGTGGAAATTACCGGGCCATGGCAGAACAATGTTTGGGAAACACTGATTTAAATAATGAGTCTTTAAGTTACCAATACTCGGACAACATTCTTATGATAAGATGCAATTTTAGCACAGACTAGTCATACATTCATACGATTCATTATCGTGCATAGCTATGCAAATTAGGCGTCTTAGATTGTATTAGGCGATTTGCAACAGAGGAAATGCGATTCGCAAATATTTACCGTTGAGATAAAATTTGCGAGATGGCAAAGGTAGTGAAACATAGACCACTTTTTACGAAAAAGATAGCACCAGGTTTAAACCAAGCTATGGTTACCTAATCAAATAAAAAAGTATACCTCAATTACGGTTCTTTTATATTGTCCAGTACTTACGGTTCTGAGATAGGTTATAAGATAAGTATTCGGAATAAGGGGGGTGTGAGATTTTGCTGTAAAACTATATAGCACTTAACCTTTCAGGCGTCTTCCCTTTGTATATTTTACATACATGTGAAGGGATGTGATTGTTATTTCTGATTGTTGATGTGGTCCATATGGACGGCCAGATGGGTCATAACTCGAGTTTTATTGTGTGTATGAGTGATGAAACCGCGCCCGACCTCAGCCTCGATTGCGCCAATGAGAGACCGCCGGGACAAGTCATCGCAATTTAAATCATTAGAGGCCCTAAGCTTGTTTCACACAGGCATTTTTTACATGCAAAGTTTGTTTTCAGAAACGCGATTGTTGCCAGGGGACATTAAGGAAATGAAAACAGAGATGATGGCCCAAAGCCTTGTGGATTTCATAGACAGACAGTTCTATAATTCAGATGGCTATGGTGAAAACCCTAAAACTTTAATGCAATTTTTCCTGTTGTTTAAGTATTATTACAACGCGTCGCCAGAGGAAAATATCAAATGATTGTTTTTGAGATCATGGTTGAATTGTTGTATATTTTAGCATCATACTTATTGAAATGACTAAAAACTAGCATTTTTATCATTTAATTGCCGTAAATTAATCTTCTTTAAATCAAATCTTAAAAATTTCTGGTGTAATTTAAAAACTTTATGTACATTTCTGGCTGTACATTATTAATCTTAGCTTTATATACAAATTATAAGTAGGTATTTACCGACCATTAAGTTACAGGTAAGCATATTAAATTTATTATTATTTCAAGTAATCATGCAAGGGTTAGTCAACAGGTTAGGGCTAGGAGGGGTTAAATAAAATCAATCATTTACCATTCGGGCGATATTCATTAAAGGCTTTGATCCGCATTTTCTTTTCTCAATGTATCCTTTTTGAGTGTTCGATATAAAGGTTCCACTATCACTTATCAGGCACCTTCATCACTTTGCACTTCGACACATTGAGGGTAAACACCTCACATTTTGCGTCTTTAATCGATTTTGTGTACAAGTCAGAAAGGATACAAGTTACTCAGAAAAATATTAACAACCACTTTTCACATTGTTTTTGCGCGTGACAAAACACAAGTAAAGACACTGCAACGTGAAAAAATACGGGTTAAAACACATTAGGGGTGCGTTCCGTATTGCGCTGACAGTGAAAATATCACTGATATCGCGCTTACAAACCGTTCCGATTTGGCGTTAGCGAGTCAACGATAGCTGTAGTGACGTCACGGCTGACGTCACTATCACCGCCATCTTGAGTTCACAGTGCAATCGTTTTGCTGCGTTAGCACCGTGAGCGTCTAAGAGCGGACTGTCACATTGACGCATTTGACGTCTTTTTGCTTCAAAGAACAGCAAATGTGATCTAAAGCCGTTCCGAAATGAAATCGCGTCAACAGCGCTGTCAGCACGCTAATCAAATCGGAACGGCTTTTGACGCTCACAGTGCTAACAGTGATATTGGCGCAATACGGAACGCACCCTAGATTAGAAAGAACTACGTTTGTTGACGGGTTCGCCGCGTATCGCTTGATTTGACAGCTGCGAGCGCGCTATCCCGAATTCCCGATACAAATTTACACGGTTCGCGTGAATGAGCAGGCGCGTGCGAAAGGGACACAGAATCGAATGAATACAGCCGCACGTGAGGGGAACACGTCGGGAACGGGACGGGAGACACAAATAGAACGGGATTAATTGAAGTATACGCCGACCGACACGATTATAAGTTTGATCCTTGCTATGAATTAGGACAGTTAACATTGCTCGCTGTTGCAAAACGTAATTCTTTCCGCATTCGTAATGTTAATGGGATATTGCTAGAACAGCAGTAATTTAGTTTTTAATTTTATAAGCATGATTTGGCAAGATTCTTATTTGTTTCATTTAGCACAAAAAGTTATCAAAACAAGCGATACGCAGCAATTTCAAAGGTAACACATGCAAATTGCATTAGAAATTGTTAAAAGAGAAAATATAAAACTGACGTTGTTAATCGGATCACGACCACAGCACCGCCGTATAAACCGTCAAACGCGCAAGCGCAGCGCGCGCAACTGACGTACGCATGCGCGCCAACTTCATTCCGCTCGAGACGTCACATTCTCCGCGGAGAGGGAAACTGAATTAAACGCACTTAAAAGTTTGTTTTTATATTTTTGTAACTTAGAAATAAATCAAAAGTCAAGAGCGGTGGAAAATAGCTTTATAACTGTTTTGTTTAACCATTACTTCTGGATGGATAGACCAGCCTGATCAAGTACAATAACAGTTCTTGTCGAATGCTGTGCACAACTTTTATAAACTTTACCTAATTTTATGTTTTCCGATAACATTATTATTATATTATTTATTACTGTATCTGATTAACAAAATATAGTTTCGTATCGAACAAGTTACCATTGTTATAAACCACGTTATGATTTTAAGCTAATTTATTCTGATGGTAAGTAACAAGTGCTACTCATATACATTATTTTGCTTATTGAATAGGAATAGAATTAAACAACCCATTTAGCCAAATGACAAAGACGCAACAAAGTTAATGGAATTGTAAAAATGTATGTGTTTGCCAGCGATAGAGATAGACATTTTTGCCAACACTCAAGACCTAAATTCTAAATCACCAAGCATGTGAAGTCAACCGCTAAAAATGTAACGGTATGTTTGCCAAATCAGTCATATAATAACTTTGCAGCAAGTGAAATGTGAATGACCCCAAAATTCGCATGTGCTTTTGAGTTAATGCTCTTTGAAGTGTCTTAGTTTTTCAACCGCATTATACGTGTATGCATCACAAATGTCAGTAATGCCCTAGTTAATATAATGCCATTCTTGAGTAGGATGAAAAGGAGTTTTAAATTATGCATTGATCTAATTTCCATTAATTTCTCATTTGGCTCGTCACTAAACACCAGCAACAATATGTCACCAAAACTCGGCAGCAAAATAAATGCTGAAAAAACATGTTATGCTTGTAGTTGTAAATCGTTGCACTAACTTAGTTATTGGAACTTTTAACTTCTCAATTACTGAACTCAACAACAACTTCGTTGATTATAAATCCTATCAGGATGACGATAAAATATTACTAGCGACATCTATGGAAGTTTACATCACTTATTCGCTAGCAAATCGCTTTCAACAACACAAAATGATCAAGATTACTCGTCACGCCACGATTAATGATCTATAGCATGTATGGTTAACACAATCTGGTTACAGCTGTACACTACAGATGTCGCTTGTTCAGTGTTAAGACTTTTGTTTTGTGACTTGATTGACAACAATTACATCACCATGACAATTATGACCTTGGCTAGGTCACAAACAGATCCAAAGTAAACATCTGTAATAATAAACCTCTGGTAATAATGTACCTACATAAATTTGTTATTAAATTATACTAAAGTAAAAATAATATTGTTAAAAGCAAACGTAGTTTGTAGCTGTTTAGTATATTTTAGTAGGTACAAGAAATATACTCTAATCCCGGTTTCATATTTGAATCTGAAGGCTCTAATTCATCCCATAAATAAAGCAATGATTTGGCAGTCTGGATTTAAATAATGCACACTAGTGTAATTTGGTATTTCAGACTTTTTATAATAACAATAACAGATTTACAGTGAATATGCTGTGAATTTCTAAAAGTAGTTTTAAATTTTGAGTTATTTTTTGCAATATTATTTGTGGCCCACGTTAAACAATATCGATATTAACGGTATATTATTATCACACGATAAGATTGCAATATCTTACTCAATTGTATTTGGAACACAAAGTATCAAGATAATACATCCTGACTTCCTGAGATATATTGTCGGTTTGTACCATCTTATTTTACGGCTCTATTGAAAAACTGATGCGTACCTTTGCGTTTTCTTTTCCTGCGTTTTCTTCTACGTTTTCTGTTTTTTGAATCATCATCACGAACTGCCACCGGTTCATCATTATAGTGAGTAGTTGTAGCAATTTCCACAACCTTACCTATAATACATATCACTAAGCCTATCATTTTTTAAACACTTCCTTTACCTTTCTTATCAAATAAGTCTACTATCATTCAATCGATTGGTCTACGGCCTTTTCTTTCTTCTCTTTGTGTTATGTTTGCGCACTTTCTGATGAAACACTTGTCTTTTGTTTTTATGATACACAACACAAACGTACAATTCAGCACTCGCACTTATGTTCCACATAACCTTTTAGTCTTAAAGGTACACCGCACTTGCCGAGCTGAGTGTGTGAATAGTGAAGTAGTAGTTTGAAGTTTTGATAGCGGAGCTATGGTTTATCTCAGGGTTATCACTATCAGTAAATGTCAAAGAGTGTAAACTCAAGAGAGGTGTGTTTATGACTGCGCAGTCGACTGATACTCCGGTCGCCTTGACGTGATTTCTAAATATGGCTATAAATATACACCACACGTTGTTATTAACTCTTACAGAACACATAGTAAAGAGTCTGATGTTTTAATTTAAAAACGACGACCTGTCTAACCTACTCTCCCGGGACTTGCATCTAGGCAGACTGATTTTAAAAATAAAAACCAGTAGGCAATTGCATGGCATTGATTAGATAAATCTGAGTAAACGAAGCCAACAATATTGTTTGCAGTTTGATTTTATTTCACACTTCAATTGCCATTGTAGAGTCTAGGCACTTCAAGTGATCTATTTCTGTTGTACGTAGACTTTTAAGCGTTTTGAAAATTATAATACCTACGTAACCAAAAATAAAAATGACCCATTTATAAACTCAATTAAATTTAAGTGATATTATTTAATATGAGTTATTCTTTCTTCTTTAGAATTTAAAAACACTGATAATGGATGGGTTGTTGAGTGCTTTCAGAAATGCATTTTGGATCGAATTTAATATATTCGTCTACAAGTTGCCGGAAATCGTGACATCCGCGATGGTCGCGTCGCAGTTGTCATCGTTATGATAATTTTATGAATATTAAGCAGACAACAATCACTGCTGATTAGACGCTACCTTCCGTGGAGCTAGAGGGAGCAAAATATTGACAACAAAAGGAAAGTAAGCCTTAAACATATTTAAGCGTGAAAACAGGCGTTTTGGGCTAGGCAAACTGTAATCTTAGGCCCAATTTCCCCAGCAATGGTAATGGTAAAATGTCGCTACCAATCGTTGAATATTTACGATTCGTGTGTATTTTAAACAAAAACTACCATAATCACAAGTCAGAATGGCTATTTTAACTCTTTCAGAGCCGAGCACTCGGGCTCGAATGCGTGAGAACCATTCCAGCGATGCCGCCCACTCGGGCCCGAGTGTATACGTCTATGTCTTTTTCTGACATAATTTTATATAGCACTCGGACCCGAGTGTTTGGCCATCAGCACTTTCGGACCGGAGTGTGCATGTTTTTGAAAAATAATAATGGCGCAAATATTTTTTAACAAAATTTTATAAATAAGTGCGGATATCTGGGTTATTCTTCGCAATTTTTAAGGCACTCATGGTTTTAATTACCATTGGTAAAGCATTTTTTTCTTTAAAACACATACAATCGTAAAAACTCAACCGCTGGTAGCGACATTTTACCATTATTTACTGAGGAAATTTGGCCTCAGTGAGGTATCGTTGTGACAAAGGCGCTTTCAAATTTTAGATTTCGGTATTTCATCGGTAATACATAAATGGTTAGTATAATATGGTATGGTTCCCGTGAGTGATTACTTATTTTGGTTACGATTGGAGCTAAAAACGTAAGGTTTGACACTAATATCGCTTGCAACTTATCGCGGTGCCTGCCATTTTCGGTAAGTATTCGCCGTTTCCTATTATTCTAGGCTCAATTGCACCAACATCTCCTTCAAACTCAGTCTAGTTACTATTGATTTAAGCAATTAATTACGTTTAGATGACCAGTATAACTGCTTTTTCAAACACTGCATTTCAGGTATGATACAGGTGGCCAAAAGTCACTAAATATTTTCCAACTAGCAGACTTACCCATATTACTATTAATGATTTTAAAAAAAGAACAAATTAGTAAAGTTTAGGAATTAAAATAAAACTGTATAATCAAACTCACCCAACATCCTATTGACTTCTCCTTTTTCAGTCATGGTCGTCGTCGATATCTTTCATGGTTCCGCACTGAAAGAAATTACGTTAATTTTAATATATGTAGGGTTCAGATTACTTGTTTAGTCACTGACTTTATTTTTTTTAATCATTTAACATTGAAATAAATACTAGAGATGATCTATAGTAAGCAATACTTAAACAGCGCACTGAATACTGTCATTGGTCGTACCAGTGACTTATTTACTATTAAATTATAAAAAGAGATAAAAATACAATATTTCAAAATACTTCTAACGAAATAAAGCGGTAAATAGAAAACATTTCGTGTTCCTAACCATCACTTTTTCCTTCGCTACTGTATGTGCTCGTAATCACAAACTAGCTCTTATTATAAGTATCGTTAAATTTTTACGAAGGTGGATGTGTTAAAATAAGGATGGAGTGTTTGATTCGTACCTTTGTATCACTGCTTCCTTTGCCACACCACAGTTACAAGCACAACAAATATTAACACCAGACACTGAACTTAAACTGTGGAAACAACAATTTTAAATAGAATTTGTTTTTTAACGAAATAATCACATGTTTTTCACTAAGGAAATGAAAAATTACACGGAAATTAATGGGAAATATTGTAAAGATTTTTCCGACCGTAGCAGAGGCATTTTGCCGAGGGTTGGAAGGCGGACTCGCGGAAATACACGAAGTTAGCCGAGGAGGGCCGAATGCAAATTTCGGGCAGGGCCGGGCTCGGTGCAGTGACCTGTTTACAATTTTGTGGTAAGTTTTATCGCAAAGAATGACGTAGTGACTAAGAAATAACTTCGTTTGCTTAGATTTACTTAATAATCGATGATAATTCTTACTCGATCATATAAAAGCATTACAATGAAGAGGCTATCAACGAATCTTCACATTTTCATTACGTATACTCATATCTACACATCATCATCATCATTATTAGCCAAAGGACGTCAAACATAGGCCTCCCCCACGGCTTTCCACAGCGACCGATCCCTAGCGGTCTGCATTCAGTTTGATCCTGCGATCTTTACAAGGTCGTCTGTTCATCTTGTCGGTGGACGTCTCACGCTGCGTCTTTGGTCGAAGGGTGGGTCGCGCTATATGCCCTGCCCATTGCCACTTGAGATTACTGATTCTCAAGGCTATGTCCGTAACCTTAGTTCTTCTAAGTATCTCCTCATTTCTGATTCGATCCCGTAGAGAAACACCTAGCATAGCACAGGTTATTCAGTCTTATCAAACCAGAATATTTGCCAACTTATCCTAGTATTCCGCATTTATTAGACATAGTCCAGCCCTGCAAAACTACCACCCTGCAGAGAGGTCGTCGCCATGTTTTCCACGCATGCGCTCTAATTTTCCTTTGCCGAATCACTACACGCTGCCTGGCTACATGCTAGTGCGTGTATTATTAGTATAAATTAAAACTTCACCCGAATTTAGTTTTTCCTCGTAGCTCGTGTAAAGTGTCATAGGTAGGTGAATTAAAGTTTCTTAAATGTTTTTAAGTGGTTTAGTTGAGCAATATGACGGTTTGAGGATATTTTTGCAATGCGTGCGCATTGGTGACGTCGAGCCTCGGAGCGCATTGACAGAGAACACAGATCAATATAATGACGTCACTCCATTGAGACCCGCTGCATTTCCTGCTTGAGGCACAATGTATAGATTAGCTAAAAAGATATTTTTTTTTCTTTGATTAAAGTTTAATCAAAGAACTTTAATCAAAGCTTTTTTTATTTTTATTTAACGTGCTTGTAGCTATAAGCGACCTACCTGCGTCTGCTAAGTACATCCCCAGATAATATAATGCTAATAGGTACATCTGAGTACTTGATCTAAATCTAGAGGTGACGAATGGATAATCGCTTACCATGTATGATTATTGAAAACAATCCGTTGTGCACAAAACTCTAGGTTGAAGTTTAATCAGGTTTTTTTTATTTCAATTTAAACCACTTGTCTTATCCCTACGAGTAGATGTAAGAATGCTTGCAAAATAAGTCTCCCGAGCCTAAATATTACCAGAGACCCTATTAAATACTAAGACCTAATACATTTTCGTCAAAGCATAGTGATTCATGTTGCTTCATGTGCAGTCGCGTGACTTTAGGATAGGAGAGGCATGAAATATTTTTGAAACTACAGGTTACTGATCGTATTCAAGTAAGCGGCTGTATTTAAAAATAACAACTTCCTTATGAACTTTTTAAACTGTAGTAAGTTAAAGAAAAATTAAGGACCTTAAACAACATGAAACCATGAGTAATCTTCTTAGTCAAGAAGCAGCAGAGTAATTATCATTATTTATCACGGCAGATTAGCGGAGGCGTTGAAAACAGTCTCTATGATGAACATCTCAAGGCTTTCAAAGACTATATTATGTATGTAATACGTAATATATGTGTGTATTACGTATTTAATACATAGTGTGCACATCATATACATGTTTCTATGTATATGTAATACTTTATTATCTATGGACAGTCACCACAGCTTCATTAAGCAAATCTAAGGAAGTAAGAATAAAAAAATGTAAATAATAAACCAATCAGTTTAACTTGCACTCTTAAATAATAAAAATTGAATTCCAAAGTAAGCACGACTGTGGTCTTGTGAACTTCAAATTTAAATAACTAGCTACATACGTGTATAGTATATAATTCAGTAAGATCTATTTACTATTTTTTGTACACGCTATTATCCTATTGTAAAAATCTATAAGACCTATCCACTCATGATTGTTCTGATACACAAGGCCACAAGGCCAGTTGGTATTCCGCATAAGGGCAGCTCGGGCATTGAATGGTAATACAATCATTGCTATATCGTGCCCAGGGGCTATGCGTGGCGACAATTGGGAGCTATTTATAACTTATTATCAAGTATTTTTGGTTAGTAATTGAAAATGCTGTTGTATAGATCATTGCTTGTTAGTCAAATGTAGAGGAATTACTTGCACATCTCGTTTTCTATCCTGTCATCTCGCTGCTGTTTTAGCTGCGATTAGCCAATCAAGATAGGTTAGTACATGAGAGAATTTGAGTTTATTTTGATAGGTTATTTTCCTGGTTTAAGCCTAGACAAACTTTTGTTAAAAGGCCTAATTTATTATACGTATTACAATCTTGGTTATCCCTAACTCAAAATCAGTGCCAGCTCATATGCTTCAATTACATTATAGCCAAAGATACTATA
The DNA here is from genome assembly GCA_963924145.1 of Pyrausta purpuralis. Taxonomy (NCBI): domain Eukaryota; kingdom Metazoa; phylum Arthropoda; class Insecta; order Lepidoptera; family Crambidae; genus Pyrausta; species Pyrausta purpuralis. Next base: position 18,807,551 of record OZ001643.1, on the reverse strand, counting down.
CATATATTTGGACCTCTATAGCTGTATCAAACCACCCACATATTTCTGAACCCATGTCTACGATGTAGGTCAAGACTGAGGGCTGAGCGGACACATATCAAATGTATCAGCCAGCGGGATTGTACCCTTTTTACTTCTCTGTCGACATAAATCACAGTTTTGTTTTAAATTCATCTTGATATGTCAAAGATCTATTCGAATGGTATTTGGCCTACCCACGCATTATTCTTGGGGCTTGTTTTAAAATCTCTGACGGCTAGCTCTATCTAACCGATAATTCGTACGAAAAAAACGTTATTTATGAGTTTGTTGCGTTTCCATTTTTTTTCTGAAATTACTATATTATTTTTATAATTTCTGGATAGATAACAACGAGTCAAGTCACAAGTTAAATTATGATTAATTCAACTACAGATATCAAAAATTGATGAACCTCATTTCCTGTCCACAAACATTAAACACATCACATTCTAAGATTTTCACAATTCACTATAATACTGCATGATCCACTTTATAAACTTTTTGAGACATGTACCGTCCGTAACAGAGTACTTTGTGCCAACTGCACCGATTAAGGTCGTTTTGTAAGACTGAATTCAGTCGCCCTATTGAGGAAATGTGATTCTAAAGCTGATAGAATAACAGTTCTTTTTTGCTTGAAGGTTCACTTCCGCCTGAAACGTAGGTTTTCAAACTAGTTTTACAGAAACAGATAGCATTGTATAATTAACACCACTGAGGAGTCATTAATAGACTCGCAATTAACTGTATGATTCCTATGTGAATAGGAATTTTCTTCCTGGTTGTTAAAAGCGATTATGTGCAGTATGAAGTTAATTTATTTCAACTTTTTAGAGAGACATTTGATATCCTTTTTTAATATCTCTAAATCTTACTACATTCCTACCTAAAAACGAATATTATCAATATAATAATACAACAATGGCTCCATTTCCTAACAAGAAAAAAAAACATTTTGAATATATATATTTTTAATATCTTGCACTGCATTGAGGATGGGTTATTGTAAGTACTAAGATACCCTTAGTACTAAGGTATGGGACGTATTGCGATCATTATCCGGGAAAATCAATTCCCCCTCAGTGAAAACGAATATTTGTTAATATTTACTACAATGAGCGGGTGCGGGTTCGATCCTCGCACAATACAAACATTTGTGTGCATGGTGTTTTCTATGTATATTATGTATGTATTTACAAACAAAAAGTATTTAAGTATTATATCCGTTGTCTGGTACCCATAACTCAAGCTTTGAGTAGCTTACTTTGGGACTAGATGGCGAGGTGTGGGAATGTCCAAAGGATATTTATTTATTTATTTATTCATTTTATAATAATATTATCAATATAATGTGAAATCGCAATACGAATTGCTAATTTGAGAGCTAAGCAGCACTGCTTAACTGTCAAAGCTAAATCGCAATACGGTGGCAGTTTTAAATAGTTGGAATATACTTGATACTATGCAGATATATGTAGTAAGTGGGTGAATTTCCAGTTATCCCAGTTTATAATCAAACTTTTCAAACTAACTTAGTTTTATGATTCCCTGGGAGTCATTCTGTTAGTTATAGAACGTTATTAACAAGGTGTGTTTATGCAGTACTGCGCTTAAAATGTTGTAGGGAAAATTCATTCACCTTGTAGCACTTCTTAAAGCATTCCAATTTTGCTGTCCATATATCACGACTGAAACAATTCGTGGTTTATTTTCCGCAAGGTTACTTTATATTGGAAAACTTTTTCGTTATTTCTTTAATACCTGATCCCGGTCCACACATTGTACAAGGTAAGCAATTTTACCGGTTACCTAATGTTGTATGTTACCTAATCCAATGCCACTGAATAAAACTGAAAACTGGGAAATGTGCCCTAAATATGTATAAACATTCGAAACACGCGAGGTCGCAAATTTTTACCTGTAGGAATCACAACTGTTTGAATGAATTGTATTTTTTAATATATATATTTTTTTTTTAACTTGTAATGATATTCGAAATTAGTTTCAACTTGTTTTTTGTCAACTTGTCACTGCCACACACACGAGTATAAGTGTAGAATGTGCGTTGTTTCCGTATCAACACTTTTGTGATCCAATAAATACGCAATGATTACGTGCAATACGCGTGACGCGAATCTAACGCGTGCAGACCGCCAAACGAGATGCTCAACTGTTTTATTTTAAACCTGTCAGTGCAAGCGACCATGAAACTTTGCAAAGTTGTACAACGCCTATACAGCCGACGAGGAATGGTATAGCGATTAAGTATCACGATCGCTGTCGCATTGCAATTGCCAGTGACGTCATCATGACTATACTTCGAAGTAAATAACTTCCTCCTGGCCTTTCCGACCCAAATTGTCAATCTCAACTGAGATCTATAAATTGTTTATAGTTCTCAAAGTGTGAACGTAATACAAAGTGCAAGCACAGAAAATATAATAGTACTACGTACTACGTGGTGCAAACTAGTTCCTTCACGCTCATTTACGCTTTAGGTGTAAGAAGTGGTTAGAGCTCCTGACTACTATGCCGGCCGTCGCGTTTGTTCGTGCGCTAGCTTTTTTACATGTAGATATTTTGATTGATATTAGTTCGATAGCCGCGAGAATCGCCCCTTGGTGTGTTGTCAAGCGCATACTTATTATTTATACATTTTTTTTTATTATTAATCGGTGACCGCCACGAACCACCACCGAACGATTCAGTGTTCGCCATCGATTGTTTTCTAAAACGCGTAAAATTATAATTCCATAGTATAGTCACTATCAAAAGAAGATAGCTCATCTATCTCAATCAGTTATGGATCCTAGCTAGAAGCATTATAAAGCTGTCAGTCACTCATGAATCAACAGGCTACTCGGACTCTCTTGACAGTAACATGCATTCGCTCTAGCCACTCTAGCCGTCCGGCCATACCACACGCGGATTACAATCGCATTGCTTTCGCTTTGCAAGTTACGTAATCATCACTCTTCAGACAATCTCGTTCATTGAATGCCAGTGACAGTGACATCTCGTCACTGTCACCGGGCAATATTAATCACAACAATTTTCTGTTAGGAAAGACAAAAGAACTGTGAAATCTATTTTCTCTGCATGTATTTAGTGGTATTAAAAATTGAATCATATATGAAGCAACTGACCCTGCAGGTCTTTGTTATAATACCTTATTCTATTCAATGATAAATTAAGAACGTTAAATTAAAGCAAGCAGCAAGCATCGTTATTGTTGTGTTCATTGCATTTTAGGGTTTAGTTCCGTCGAATGGCAAATAGTTTCGTCAAGTCTGGTTGTCTGTCTGTCTATGTGTCTATCCATCCGTATGTCACAGCCACTTTATTCTGAATCTATTAGTATTACACAGTTGAAACTTAGTAGGTAGATGTATCCTGTTAACCATTGTTAAAACCGTGGCTTTCAACAAAAAATTGTTTGAAAAAGATCTAACTATAGTTTTTGAAGATAGAGCATATTTTTAATGCAAACATAACTTTGTTATTCGGATTCCCCATTCGGCAGCGTAGGCACATTCGGACACTTTGCATGCTATACTCCATTCTCTTCGATTCTAACTCTCCGTCCTATCTTAAAGATAAATTCTCATACCTCCACTCTTCTCATGACCGGTCCCTTCGCTCTAGTAGCTCTCTTCAACTATTCACTCCCCGTCACACTTCTGGCTTTATGTCCAATTCCTTTACTCTCACAGCCATTCGACTTTGGAATGGGCTTCCAAAAAGTGTCCAAACATCTACCTCGAAATTTACCTTCAAAAAGGCATTACGAACACTATATAGAGACGAACTCAATGACCCGTCTCATTGACATTAATTTATCTATGTGTACCATATTATGTATATTTAAATGATGTGTATGTTTATACAATAAATATATTATTTCATTATTTTTATATAATCGTCTATAAGTAATAGGCAGTATGTATGTTTATCATCGTATTATAGTTATCTCTATCGCTATTCTCTTCTCTTTTATTGCCTCTATAACTTTACTTGCACCGCCTGTATATATATTTTTCTCTGTCCTGACCTATGGTTGACTGGTAGAGAATGCTTTTGGCATTAAGTCCGCCATATGTGCCTACAATTTTTTGTTGTGTGCATGAAGTTTTTAAATAAATAAATAAATATTTAGTATAGAAAACAAAGTTATATTTGCTGTCAACACAATATTGTGTTATTTTGGCTAAGTGGAAGTAAGTGGATCTCTAATTTAGTAAAAATTGGCACGGAACCCCTAAATGTGTGTGTCGGACTCGTGCATTGACGGTTCCGTACAACTCAATTAGGGGAGGTTATAGGAGGACGCCCATTTTGCCACTTTGAAAGCGTCTCTCTTCCAAATTTTAGACTTGGATGAAATTATTCTAGAAAATCCGATGTCATTTATAAAGGCCTGTCCATAGACATGCATAGGTTTGTTTTTTTTTATATATATAGGTATGCCCGCTTTCAATATCAATAGTTTTTTATTTTTATTTGTTAATTGTAAAGCGGTCGACAGGATGCACCTTCCTACCAAGTTTCAAGTGTTTAATAATAATAGTTCCAGAATAAAGTGGCTGTGACATACGGACGGACAGACAGACTGACGGATAGACTTGACAGAACTATAAGGATTCCGTTTTATGCCATGCGGCTACGGAACCCTAATAATGTATTGCTTGCTGCTATTGCATGCAGTAAAAGGACTTTTATAAGATCAGGTAGGAAGGTAGATTTGGCCCAGTTCGCCAGAGGTCGTGGGTTCACATCCCACTCCTTTGGAATATTAGGTTTCTTGTTTCATCTCTTAAAAAAATCCAAGAGGGTTATAACGAGATCATTCTTTAAAATTCCGCAACATTCTAGCTTGTCTGACCTAAATCAAGATGATTTATAGATTGAAAGTTAAGTGACTAGGCGTCATGATAAGAGTGTTTTTCCCTAATGAGATCCGGATGATAAATATTTTAATTCATTTTCATTTATCAGACTGAGTATTATCGTACTTTAATCAGTGAGTAATAGTAAAACGAGTTGATTTTTAGCAATAATTCTCATTTTTTCTATACAAAGAGTAGGTACAAACAACTACCTCTGGTTCGCTTTTATGATATGTAAAAACTAAGCAATTGTTTTTCTAAATAACGGAACTATACCTAATAACTGGATTTAACATTAAAGAACTACTTATACCTACATAAATATTATTTGATCGCTACTTTATGTCGTTTGATTGATCCGCAAATCCGATGTCTTACAGTTAACCGTGGAAATAAAACAAACGGAACAACAACGTGTCCTGTAATAATGACTTTAATTATTATTAAGTTGAATTAATCAAATAAATTCATATAAATGTAAATATATACTTAGAGTTTTCTCGTCACTAATAAAAAATAAAAATAATAACAAATGATGTAAGTATATTCTGAAATACGACTCAGTTTTTTTTTTTGTTTTTTAGTATTTTTTTTATAAAATAAATGTAAATTCAGTCGCGTTACTTGCCTTTGCGCTCGCGCTCTTCGTATGTGATTTCCATCACGTAGTCGACTGTGACTGTGACTAAGGAAAAAACCAAGATTAATATGACAGACTATAATAAGTACCTAATAAATAAAGAAATAAGTTATTTTAATAATGATGAGAAAATATTTTAACTGGAAATTTTATCGAATTAGGTATATATTTTTTTGTAGAGTAGAGTTATCGAAATGCATTAAATAACTGTTTTAAATACCTTTTATAAAAGTTTTCATATATGCATCTGCAATAATTATTAGTTTTAAAAAAGTATTTTTTTATTACATATAATAAAGCATCGAGACCAGCATTCATTGTATATTGGGTTCAATGTGGTTTTATCTTGTGTCCTTTCTTCACTGATAAGCCCTATCAACTGTATCAATTGCGTAATCGTTTAAAATTGGCTCCGACGAACTTTGACTCCTGCATCAGTAATACCGTTATCGAGCTCTCAAACATGAGCCCATACATCTCGAATACTGCATTTTATCTTTAGCGGCAGTCGTTACTTTTGAACGAAGGGTATTTATCTAATTTGCAAATATACGTATCTTATCGGAGTATTAGTAAAAGTAGTGCACGATGAGCCACACGTGTTAAGCGGCTGCTCTGTGATGGTTCATACAGTTTTGTTTTGTTAATTTAATGCAACTATGGCTGAAGGATCCATTATACTCCTGCTACATGAATTAGAAAAATCGAGGTTCGTGTATTCTAACTGTTTTGAGATCGTTATCTTGTGATGTGTTCAGGTAAGTATTATTCAAATGGTCAACAACCTTTAATGATCTAGTTAGTTCAAGCGATTTAAAAAAATATTATTCATTGATAATTCAATACATTAATTATTTGTTTGTAATTAAAACTAGTTTTACTAGTCAATGTAATTGTGTAAAATTATGATTTTCGTTGCTCGCATGTTGTATTTTAATTTCAATGGTGGAAATTATATCGTAGCTATCAGTTTTATATTTTAAAAAAAGTTTTCATCACACATAGTATTTTTTACCGCATACATTTATAGTGTTATACTCTTATTTCGTAATTGGAAATTCCCGCTAGCGATTTCCGATCGCACCACGTTTTTTCCGCCTTTTAAATGACAAGTAAAGATGATGAATTGGTGATTATGGGGGGTAAATATGTTGTGTCAGTCTATATTATTAACTACAGCCGTAAAACAATATTTTGTGTAACGGTTCTTGAGGACATTAGCTTTTTTAGTAAAAGTTGATTTAACAAGATTGATTAGCTTTTGTAACAAGGAAAATCGTGTCAAAGATATCCCTTTTAAAATAGATATTCTCAAATAACTGACAACCAGGACCAGCTTTCTTTATAAATAACTAACCTCACACTCTGATAAAGTCTAGAAGTATTATTTTTTAATTTTCTCATTTTCATTCATAAAATACTCATTTAAATGATTTCATATATTGCGTCGATCATTATGTAGAGATAATCCTATGCGGATCATTATACCTATATCTGTTTTTCTCGTAAAACAAGCAACAGTGCTATTGCGTTTTCGCAAATGACAGGGAGTGGAGTGGGAATGGAGGGAGGGAGATACATATACAGGACGTTTTATGTAAGATGCCAAGCCGGCCTTATGTCACCAGTATACCTATCAAATGAACCGCTATATGTATGTTATATCGTTTCGAGCAATTAAATAAATAAATTATAATAAATTTCTTTTGATAGCTTGCTCTTATGATACGTATCCCAATAAGCACAGAACTGCATTATAGGATGACACAACAGGCCACATCGGCAATTCGAGCATTTTTGAACACTTATAAGAGTACACTCTAACAGCCATAGCATAAAATGCCTCTCTCACCTGTATAATTGCGCAATCATGTGTCACGGTGAGAACGCAGTAAAGTCATAAGCGTTCATATGGGTAACTCATCCTTTTAAAGAGGTATATGCTGCTAATAAGCATTTATTTGGTCTTTAACTAAGCTATTTTCTGCAAAGAAGGCCACTAGCACAACCTTAAAACTTTGGCATTTTAAGGAAGACCATGTGAATCACTAAAATGCAAATAGTTATTTTGTGACTTTAATTAATGATAATATACTGCTTTTTGCTGTACATAGTTAATCTTAAACACTGTTCATCAGCAATCGTATATTAGCATTTATTCAGCTCACATAATCACAATGAGTGTATTGATATAATGTTAAATTAGAGCACACTGCTATAAATTAGACCAATGTAACCCATACTCCCGCTTAGAGCTGAGTACTTGTCCTAGCAACAGCAATAAACCTGCTCATGAAGTTAAAAGACGTCTTGGAAGATTTATTATTTCAGCTATAACTATATACAACTATCTAAAACTATATGTTTTAGATATATTATTTCAGTATATAGTTGAATTGTAAGAAATTCACGGACCCCGAAATTGTTTTACTAGAGACTGTGGTATTAGCGCACATGTTTACCCTTATTATGCTTTATATGAACCTGTGGCCGATTAGTTTATCACAAGAACTACTTCTGTCAGCTCAAAGCTGACTTACGGTCCACAATTGAACACTTAGAAACCCCATTGCATTTTATTGTGATTAATACAGTTCACATTACTGGCCGCCATTTTTTATAGATCTATTGAATAAGTTACCTATATTCAAAACACCGATCTTTGTTAAGTTAACAACAATATCATAAAAGTATGACTGTGAAGTAGTAATATTGTATATGAGTGGATAAAAAGCTTATTATGAAACAAAAATGACACAAAACTTTTTTCATTTTTGCCCATTTTACATATTTAACTACTAGAAAACAGAAATAATTTGATGGCGCGTGAAAATTTTCGCCTATATTTATAAAGTATTTGAAAATAAACTTTCTTTCCCATTCGAATTTCAAGTAACATTAAGGAAAATCAATACGAAGTTTACGAAATAATCAATTTACCACAGTAAACTGTCATCAATTGAAGACGAACAAACTAAACGTCAATAATAAAATATAAAAGTTGAAGGCTAAAGAATTAGTATTATATTAATTCACAAATTTGCCACTTAAGAATATTCAACTTCGTAGAAGCGTTAAAAGATCCTGCTAGAGAGTACTTTGGTAACGCTTGGCTACTACAAACTCTATAATCGGCCAGTGTGCTGTTTAATTGGTAACATTTTACTCTATTATTCAGTCAATGTTCAGCTCTTAGGGTGACAGTCACCTGTAATAATGCTCAAATAATGTTGTTATAATGCTAAAGTGACAGTTGTTCAGCTAATAGCTGATTAATTTGTGCCCAAATTAGAGTTAAATTAGCACTTACAGCGCCTATAACTCTCTTATTCAGAAAGCTTGTACAGCTAAGGAATATATTGTGGACAGTAGTTCAGCTAATATACAGCAGTTCTGTGCTACTTGGGTATGTATGATGGTTAATCATCGAAAAAGTTTTAATTTTTTAACAGATTATGACTTTGTAAAAAAAAACAAATAATGTAACAACAACCCGCCACTCGGCTTCTTGTTTTTTTTGTGCTTCTGATGAAAATACATCATTGGATGCTGCTTTTAAAAGCTTTTGTAGTTCTTAAAAAATCCGTTATATGGTGTTAGAAACTTAAATTTTGTTCCTAACATTCTTCACGAGAATTCTGACAAGTCACTTTGTAGGATAAAGCTCGCAAAAGTTTTGTGCGGGGGTGCTCGGAGGGGGAGCTCCCCATTCGGGAATGCTGGCCTTTCAGAATATCTTGTTTATCAATGCGTCGCCATGATAAAATGCCGCTACATACCATGTGTTACCCGTAAACCAATTAATTTCACTACTTTTCATTACTACAAATACTTAATTCCCTACGTATACTATTTCAGCCCAGAGCAACCAGTGGAAAAAGAGTCGAGAGAACAAAAAGAGCAGGACAACCAAAGATGGCAGATCCTGTTAGAGCCAGCTCTAGTAGGCTCGATGATCGCGATCTGCCTCGGCCAGACGTCGTTGCAGAACTTCTATTTGAGGACAGCATGCACAGTAGACCTGGGGAACAACATCAGCGTATGCGACCAAGGCGTAGGAGAAGAGTTCCGTGCCGCTGAGGTTAGTGCTTTGTGTATTTGTATTAAAAGTAGACTTGAAGCCACCTGGCGTTCTTCACCAGCCAAACGTTTGAGCTTTAGGGGATGGGCTTGCTAGGCTTGGCAAGGCTATTCAGTCAGCAAACATGAAGCAGCCACAGACTAAAAGACTAAAATATGAAGTACCCTGAATGAAAATTGTGCCAAAGCGTTCATACCAAAAACGGGAATGTTAGTAATAACATGAAGTAGTTTATTATATCCTAATATTATTACAAAGATAACTGTACCCTATGTACCTGATTGTCTAGATCCTTACTTCCCTCTATATTACCATCATTATAAATAGAAACAAAAGTCACAATGAATAGACAAAAATACTATTTTCATATCAATTTCTTTCATTAATAAAACCAGATTTCAGTCTTGCTTATCATAATCATCGCCCCCGTCATTATCGTTGTCTTCTATTCGTAATACAAGGAAGAAAATTCGTGTTTGTGGATTATTATGACTAGGGGTGTTGTTTGTCTGCGTGGTGATAGACCCCGATTTAAATAAATATAAGGTCACCTCTTTTTAAGTGACAATATTTAAAGGGCCAATTCAGCATAATATATGAACTTGTTTTTGAAGAAAACTCTTTGGGTTTTAATATGATAGTTTTTGAGAAAATTGGAGATTAAGATAATAATTTTTATTTTTTATTAATTAAGGTTAAGATTAGAGAAAATGAATGTTTGGGCATTGAATTGACAATGGCCAAGCCACTAATGTAGATAAATATTAAAATCGTCAGGGAGATGTTCAAAAAAATATTTGTTAGACAAAATAAAATAAAAAAACTCGTTTTACCAAAAAATATAATAGTGCCCCGTTTCTACGATGTATACAAAGACAGAGTCAAAAATTTTTCATTCAAAACAATTTGTCCTTATATATTATCATTTTTCATTGGGTTTGGCACTAAGTACAGTCAACGGAAAAAAATCCGCACTAAATTTAATGAGCATGCATGTCATGCAGGAATAACACAGTTACTATAAAGTATTAAGCTGGTGTTTTGCCGCGGTTCCACTTATTATCCTATTCAGCTTTATCAACTACATATGACACTGATACGAAAAAACATCTCCCTTAATATATCTGTTATATTAAGGGAGATGATTTTTCTATGAATATAAGAGGATATATAACTAATTAATCGTTGAATATAACTACTCAAGATATGTTTCTTTGTTTCTAAGCATTTTTAGTCTGGTTGCACTTTTTATGAAATCTTTAATCAAACTATATCGATCAGGGATCAAAGACCACCATACCGATGAACCCGAAAATTCCTTACATCGAAACCATGACGATTTATGTGTTGTCTAGCGTATATTTATATTATTTATTTGATATGTACATCATTAAAAATGCCACAAAGTAAATCCCGTTCTAAAACATAATGACTGCTCAATTCACTCATAATATAGTAAATTGTTTATTTAAGCAGTGACTACTGCGTATGCACATTATTTGCACATTAATTAGGTATGTTCGTACATTTATTTAGAAGAGTTTAGTAAACATGATAACACGTATCATAAGTAAATCTGTAACAAAGTAAGACGACATCCTCTAAACGTACATGAAGTTAACATGAAAATGTTTATTTGGTTCTGAAGTTGACGCGAATACTCATTGAACTAATAGTAGTGGAAAGGAAGAAATAGAATGAAGCAGTGGATTTAGAATGTTTTTTTTAACACTCACAGTATCATATTTTATATTCATAAAGATGAAATAAGAAACCAAAAATTTGCGCACGGGCGGGACTTGAACCAGCAACCTTTTGGCTGACAGGGCCAAACGCCATCGTAAGAACCAATTGAGCTACCGTGCTGTCAGTCCAACCCTGCGAAATTTGTGGTCTCTTATGAATACGTCATTGCGTGACGCTTAGCGCCATCTAGCCGTCTGTTTATGAAACAGATGGCCCAAGCAGTTATTCTTTACAGAATAAATTCAACTTGGAAATTGATGACGCTTCGCTATCTAATAGTTCTATAATGTTTATTTTTTAACACTCACAGTGTCATATTTTATATTCATAAAGATGAAGGCGCTAAGCGTTACGAAATGACGTATTCATAAGAGACCACAAATTTCGCAGGGTCGGACAGACAGCACGGTAGCTCAATTGATAAGAGCGTTTGGCCCAGTCAGCAAAAGGTTGCTGGTTCGTGTACATCCGGCCGTCTGAGCCAGGCTTCTATAGAGATCTTGCATATCTAGGCTTATAACGAATCGTTAGTGACGCTGATGTATCCAGGTTTCATCGTTTGTGACGCAATAGTTTTCTTGGAAAATCAAAAAAACTAGGCTCAGACAGCCAGAATTTCGCATTTTCTGACTTTCCAGATCTCAACTATCAGAGGGTTTCAGGGCGCTGTTTCTTATAAAATGTGATGTGACGCGTTAGTGACGGTCATCCGAAGCAGTTTCATCCATTTTAATCCAGTACTTTTTGAGAAATCGTGATAAACGTGTGGCTCAGACAGCCTGATATCCGGTCGTCTAAGCCAACTTGTTTTTCTCTATATTTCGCGAAATGTTACGTTTCGGACAAATGTTTTTAGGATTTACTGATGTGACGACGTTAGTGACAGCTCTCGACCAGATTTGAACCTTCGTGACGCACGCGTTTTGGAGAAATTGAGAAAAAACTGCTGGCTCAGACAGCCGGATGCTGGCTGTCTGAGCCACCCAGTTCTACCACTTCCAGATGTTGTACGAAGCTGAAAACTCATCTAATCTGATGTGACGCGGCCTCTAAGTACAAAAAATCGTAAGTGACGGCTCTATATGCCGCCAATCAAAAGTTATAAGCATTTCAAATGTTTTCCATACATCGATGCATTTGGGTGGCCACACTTCGCACTCTTTATGGAAACGGAAAGACAATTTAGTAGAAAATGTAAGCTAAAGCCCCTCGTATCAAAGCGGATGCTTTCTCCTGCTATTTAAATATTTAATTACGTAGTCAATAACTACGCCGATGAAGGAAAATATGTTAATTATGTATGGGTTATTCCAGGTTTTTTTAAATTACTCTATTTAAAAATAACCACTAGCTCCAGCTGGTTACTACAATATAAGACGTTTCGGTATTAAATACATACTAAGTACTCATTCCTCAACTCGTCCCATATGATTACGGCCCATTTGGGACAAGATGCAATAATTAATTTTAAGCATTATGCAAATCGTCTCCTGCTTTTTTGGGTGCAAAATAATAACCATAAAACAGCGCAGAAGGTGAAACGCAGTTCTCTGGGACCGCTTATTATTATTACAAACAAAAATTACTAAGCCAGCCTTATTTCACCTTCGGAATACGAGACGCGCGCCATCTTTGTGTCGTTGACATGCCATCAATGCGCACTAAACAGTTTCGAACAATAATTCTGATGCGGGGGGGGGGGATAGAGAATAGAATGCGCTACCGGCTGAGGTATTCCCGAAACCCTTAATTTGGGCATTTTCAAAAGAAGAATGATTAAGCTATTACTGATCAGACATGATCAATCCTCGACGACATCATCACTTACTACCAGTTGTGATAGTGGTCAAATGGCTGATCATATATATAAATATATATAGATAGACTATAAAATTATGCAGGATGGAAAGAAATCATCCACTTAATATCATTTATTTTTATAGCCCAAAAGATTGTTTTGGAATTTTACAAGAAAGTTTAAATATGTATGTTACAAAATGTATACATAATAAATAAAAATGTAAGTACGTAACAATGGATATGGCGGTTAGAGAGGTGCGTAGAAACCAACTTACGAAAATAATGAAATAAAATGAAAAAAATATATTTTGTTTTGGACCTGTCATGTTTATTACCACAGGTTGTAGAGTTTATCTTCTTTTAAAGTTTATGTTCATAGGACAAGTAACAATTATTTTGTTTTAATAAAGCAATGATATAAGTTTTGTGCTCGTGAATTTTAACTTAGTTCGTAGACTTTATTGATTTTATGACGAGTATAGTATACCTATTTACGAGTAGTATTATTCACATTTGACTAAAATTGTTTTATCAGATGTATATTATATTTTACTTTGTAATCATTAAAAGGGTTTATACATTATGCATACAACAAAATTGTGTTAACTTTTTTGTAACAATATTATTGTTTTTTTCTGATTATACTTCTATTCATAGTTTTAACTTTTTGATTACATTAAATGACGTTAAAAATCATTTGATTAAATTATCTGCATCTCGTCCAAAATAAGCTGTATGGGATGTATTGATGAACTACTATTTGTATAAATGCTACACCAGAAACAATTCGTAAAATAACTTTTTTATTTACTAAAATATCAATAACAGGAGACTTCCACATGGTAATTCTTAGACGTTGGGTGATATCAGAATTATCAGTAAACAGCTATCTAAACGCCGAGTAAAACAGTAAATGCGAAGCGCTGAGTATGCCTAGTCAGCCTGGAGACTAGCTTTTTTCAAGAGAACGCTGACTACGCCTAGTAAAAGTAGTAAGTAGTCCAACTAAATACTGCTCTGCTTACTGAGGTCTGAGTCTGGAGCTCACGTCAAAACATGCCTGATTGTTGTCATAAGTCTTTGTGCCTCCTTTTAGTATAACTAGCCCAATATTATCACCATAAATATCTTTAAATGCATTTTTTAATGAATAACTTCGTGAGTGCAGGTTTCCTTGTCAGTACATCAGTCACTAATCAGTAGTTCGGATTTTTTTTCAGCAACTGTCATCACTGTAAATGTCTACTTTTTTGTCTGACGCTATCTTGCATGTCGAATTAACAGTGATTAAAAAGTGTTTTAATGTTCTTATTTAACATATTTTCTTTAACTTGATAGCATATTCCTGATCTTTTAAATGGTGATTAAAATATGAGCCTGTACAAGTGTACATGGTCTGATAATCTTGGTAAGATCATCTCTTTAAAAATAAAAGCCTTCTTTTAAACGTTGAGAAAGTTTAAGAATTACTCAGGACGAGCTGCAGTTTGTAAATATATCTTTGATTTTCCGCATTTCGTCCCAAATATTATATGTATAGGCATGGTGGGACGAGTTAATGAATTACTAAGTTTTCCATCCAAACAAAAAAGGAAACGACTTGCAGGATTAAGTTAGTATTTATATTGATTTTTTGCATCTTGTCCCAAGTGGGCCGTAAAATCACATGGGAAGAGTCGAGTAATATGTAAGAAGTATGTACCTTACCAAAATTCTCTAATATTGTAGTACCTTCGTTAAACTAGCGGTTGTTTTCAAATAAATAGTAATCTAACGATTTTTTTCCTTGGAATACCTGAGACCATAAATAATTAACATATTTTCCTTCATCGGCGTAGTTATTGACTACGTAATTAAATATTTAAATAGCAGGAGCAAGCATCCGCTTTGATACGAGGGGCTTTAGCTTACATTTTCTACTAAATTGTCTTTCCGTTTCCATAAAGAGTGCGAAGTGTGGCCACCCAAATGCATCGATGTATGGAAAACATTTGAAATGCTTATAACTTTTGATTGGCGGCATATAGAGCCGTCACTTACGATTTTTTGTACTTAGAGGCCGCGTCACATCAGATTAGATGAGTTTTCAGCTTCGTACAACATCTGGAAGTGGTAGAACTGGGTGGCTCAGACAGCCAGCATCCGGCTGTCTGAGCCAGCAGTTTTTTCTCAATTTCTCCAAAACGCGTGCGCGTAAATCCTAAAAACATTTGTCCGAAACGTAACATTTCGCGAAATATAGAGAAAAACAAGTTGGCTCAGACGACCGGATATCAGGCTGTCTGAGCCACACGTTTATCACGATTTCTCAAAAAGTACTGGATTAAAATGGATGAAACTGCTTCGGATGACCGTCACTAACGCGTCACATCACATTTTATAAGAAACAGCGCCCTGAAACCCTCTGATAGTTGAGATCTGGAAAGTCAGAAAATGCGAAATTCTGGCTGTCTGAGCCTAGTTTTTTTGATTTTCCAAGAAAACTATTGCGTCACAAACGATGAAACCTGGATACATCAGCGTCACTAACGATTCGTTATAAGCCTAGATATGCAAGATCTCTATAGAAGCCTGGCTCAGACGGCCGGATGTACACGCTGGTTCAAGTCCCGCCCGTGCGCAAATTTTTGCTTTCTTATTCCATCTCTATGAATATAGAATAAAGCAGTGTCTTACGGCACGGGCGCCATTTTGAGTTATGAGCGAAACTAACGGATTATAATTTCGACTCTCAAGCGAAGCGAGGGAAGTTCTATTTTTTTAGGATCCTGAGTGTAGCGAGGGATTAAGGCTAACCCAAGTCGAAGATATTTTTATTTATTTATTTTCATTTTTATTTATACTAATCCAATCAGATATGTTACACGAAGACTCAAACTCAAAGCTATGGTGTTAGCATAGGCAACTAAAACGAATAAATACCATAATACTAACCACTTTATTCTAATATTCCTGTAATATTTGTCCAATAAGCAGTAATGGTTATTTGTTTGTCTAATAAAAAGCAAAGGACTATGTAGCTTTGTATTTTTTGTGTTGAATAGTAGAATGACAAATGTAAATTATATTTGGAAAAGATAACTTTATCCAATTGGTGCCCGCAACAGCTTCGGGCAATCTTATAATCTGGAACAAAGATTAGTGATGAGTGATGACACGCTGACTGATACATAGTCCTTCAATATTGCAGCTATTTCTGACCTTAAATTTTACGAATTTACGTAAAATCCTCTGAATATATAAGTAAAATTAATCACCTGCTTCACAGTCTGTGAAGAAACCTAGCGCAAAAACTTTCTGAACTAAAGTTACTCTGATAGCATTTTATTCAACCATCTTCTTATCAATTACAGGCAGCAAGCCAAGTGGTGGTGTCTGGACTAAACGTGAGCCGGAGTTTCATAGGCTGTCTCCTCTCCACCATCGTGTTGATGTTCGTGGGGCCCTGGAGTGACTGCAGCGGTCGTCGGAAACCGCTGCTCATCATGCCTTTGATTGGAATGAGCATTATGACCTTGAATGTGCTCATATTGCTAACATTCCCTGGGGCATCGACTGCAGTGACGCTGTATGCTGTACAGATACCTATCTCGATAGGAGGAAACTTTGGGCTACTGTCGGCGGCAGCGTTTAGCCATATTGGCGATGTGAGTATTTTCGTAACAAACCTCATTTGTTAAACAACCTACGGTATCTGATTCCAAAACCTATCTATTTATTTTTGTAGTATCTAAACGATATTAAAATATCTATTAAGTCATCAAACTGTTATTACATAGCGTCTACACAACAACTTAGGTATATCTAGGAATCTAGTTAACTCCCTTTTTCAATTATGTCATGCAATGAGAGTTTATCGGTTTAGCTTATGAGATGAAATGATGTTGAAAATCTAATTTGAAGCCAGATCAAAGGCGACCATGTACAACTGGCCAGTTATCATGCTGCTATGCTTATTTGAGGAAGACTAGTAATGAGACTTGATGGTTCAGCTCCTGAATTACAAATTGTCACTGGCAGAACATAACATATGTTACCAGCACTAGGACACTTTGATTCATGAGGCATACTTCATCAACTTCCAGGTGTGTCACGCTACAGGCCGCGACGTGACGAGGACCATGGGTGCCCACAGGGCTGCCATCCAAGTGGCCCAGGTGTTGGGAGCCGTGAGTGGCCCGCAGCTGTACCGACACCTCGGATTCTACGGTGTGTTTCCCCTTGTTTTAATACTGCAGGTACTCACTCAGATTAGTCATTTGTTCAAAGTCATCTATACATATAAAATGCTTTGTCCTGAATGACTCATTTATCGACTGACTGACTGACTGACAGACGGATCAACGCACAACCTAAACCGCTGATCGTAGAGCACTCAAACTTGAAGGGTGTATTCATTGTATGACGTAGGGATCCAATTAAAAAGTTTTTCCGAAATTGGGAGTGGGTTTACCCCCCCCTAAGGGAGTGGAAAAAGGGGGAGAAGTTTGAATGGCAGTCGCGGGTTTTAAAAACGCGCTTCAACGTCGCGACTCGCGAAATAAACATTTAATTTAGCATCGATGCAGTCACGCGTTAGAATCGATGCAGATGCGCGACTGCATCGATGCTAACGCGCATTAGTATCGATGCAGTCGGCAAAATTCAGTTTCAATACAGGACATAATATTAACAATTTGGTTGTTTGTTATAACTTGAAATACAACTGTTTCTTTTAAAATATTGGGCCCGTATTGAGCGTAGCAATAGCTTTCCTTGATGTCTTATTGATTTGATTGAATAGTCATCTTTGTGCAAAAATAATTGCGGGTGATATTTAACAAAAACACAACACTCCATTATGTACATAGACGATAGCGAGAGCAAGTTCAGGCGAGGAAACAGTTCCCTGCACGATGTTAAGGGTGAGGCGTTACATATGGCTCGAACACAGTGCTTTTGTGAGATGAACGCTGAACCCAAAGCTCAAATTTAAACTCTCTAGGTAGCGGGAGAAGACTTTTGGTAAAACGATTTTCCCACGGCCTGTCGTAAGTGGCATAATGCTCGTCAGTTAGCGCACTGAAAGCCCAATCTTTCTAGAACCTGAAACAAAAAAAAACTATAGGTGTAGGATTTCAAAAGCTAAAATTAATTTGATGGCTTTGCTTAGATAGCTTATTTATCAGGAAAGGCTGTAGAGGTATATTATGGCTATAGGTTTTAAAACATATCGCTACGATCTATGGGAACGGAGTAAAACCAAAACGCGTGGATGAAGTCGCGGGGGGGCGCAAGTTAATATAAATCGTAGCTTTAATGTTTTGGTCAGTGTTGAGGCTCTTTTTTAGTAAGCCTTGTGTGTGAATCTTGAAACCGCTTTCTAGCAGCGCGAAGTTCGCGCGAAAGAAAAAGAGAAATTTTTTTCATCAGCAATCAAAATTCGATTAGAGAACTTTATTTGTATACAAATTGCATGAAAATCTGCCCCCTGAGCGTTCATAACGGCTACTTGTAAAGACCAATCATTATTCTGATTCTGTCTTAGATGTAAAAAAGAATGCGCCTGTGGCCTTAAAAATTCACTTTTTTTTTGAGATCATAACCTTCTAAAAAATATTTAGATAGAATCCTGAAAAGCTAATTCACAATCGTGATTATGGAAACCATAGAATGGTTTCCATAAGATGTTTTAAGCGCTAAAGCAACCTCCCCTTAATTCCAGCTCCTCTCCCTGCTATACATCGTCTGGGCAGTAAAAGATGTTAGAGTTAACAAGGAGAACAAAGTATCTGTGCTGGACTGGAGACTGCCCATCAACGCTGTCAAGTGCCTCGTGAGGAAGAGAGAGGGGCACAAGAGGGCGATCGTCTTCTTCATGCTGATCGTCGCTATTTGCGACAGAATGTTCTTGTCAGGTACCTAATGTGATTCTTTTTTTTTAATTTGATAGATTTTTTGTAATCCAAGAGAAACTTATATCATGCGGTCTCGTGTACAGAAATGAATGTGCTTCGTAAACCCGTATGTTTATGCCTATGCGTTATACTTTTCATGCATTTTCTTAGCCACTTGAATAATATTTGATTTATGAAATTCTAGACACTAAGTAAACATTACTTCCTAAGACGGTACTTAGTTGTTTAGGAAAAAAAAACGCTACAATAACAATCACAGTTTTAGGAAAATAAATATAATCAAAAATATTTTCTAACTTTCAGCGGACCTACTCATCAGCTATATGTACTTTAGATACAAGTTCCACATGGATGACATCTGGTACGGCAGCTTTTTGGCTTACAAGAACGTCATCAGCTTTTTTGGTAAGTAACATTTCAAGAATAGTAAATCTAGGAAAACTATCGTCAACACACAAACAAGAGTGCATTGTCTGCTTGTCTGTCCAACATTTATGGAAATGTTAAGTTATCATCATCCTTTATTGTGTTTAGTTCTTATTATTTAGATGCACCATCTTATTCTTATGAGAAACTATAAAACTGATTTTTAACCCATATTTATCATCATCATTATCGGCCAAAAGACGTCCAATGCTGACTATTGGACTCCCACACGGTTTTAGCGACCAGTTGAAGGTCTGTAATTAGTTGTGATACTGCAATAATTATACAATCTACATACGTATTGTTACAAGATGATTCCCGATCCTAGTCTGCCTCACATATTTACTTCGTTCTGTAATGCACTAAACCACATACTCACTGTGTGTGACTTATCTAACACCACTGTATTCACTAAATTACACATTCTCTTTGTCATATAATAAATACATCATAATTTCAACACCTATTTAGATTTGACATAATAAAGTGTCCACCATGTTGAATGTAATTCGGCTATGATATAAGAATTACGTGGATTAATCTTGAGATGATGTTATTATTATAATTATATTTCATTTATTGTAAATTTAATATTTAAAGATTATTGGAACTCTTATTAGACCTTTATGTTTGCTGTATAACAAATGTTAATTTTGGAGCCAAAGGAAGTTGACTCTGATTGGTTGATGAAGCTTAGGTTTATTTCAAATACTGTAACTATTATAATAATAACTAAAAGGCTCACTAAATTCAGTACGATTAATAACTAAATAATTAATGAAATTATATATAATTAATTAGCAGATTGTTTATTCCTACAAATAAATATTATAGTAAATGTTCAGATATGGAAACGGATGTCGTCCCCACTGTTTCCTACCGTTGTTCAGGGTTTTGATTTGTATAAAAGCGAGCTGCATGCCAGAATATGGTCTCTATTTGTACTTTCTCTGACTTTGTGCCTAATCTTTGTGCCATTTTGTTGGAATAAATCTATTGGAGAAGAACCTGAAGATTTATACTACGTGTTTATTATTCAACAAGCACCCCACACGCGGTCACACCATACTTACTGTATTATTATCTTATATATAAAATTCTCATGTCACAATGTTCGTTCCCGTACTCCTCCGGCTTAACCGATTCCATGAAATTTTGTGAGCATATTGAGTAGGTCTGAGAATCGGCCAACATCTATTTTTCATACACCTAAGTTACTCTAAGACCGCTTAAAAATTTAAATTACGGGACTGGGTGGGACGGGGCCGGGGCGAGATGAGAATGGGGGCGAAACAAAGTTCGCTGGGTCCGCTAGAACTATATGAAAACATGCAGTTAATTTTTAATCTAATTTGGATAGATATACATTTCCTATGAATAAATAAGTTTTACTTCAAACCTCAATCGTCTTAAATATTTTAATTATTACATGATCCAATATATTTTTTTCTCTGATCTTTGTGTTTACATAATATATGTTATTCATCAATCACTTCGTCTATTTCAGGCACCCTTCTAATCTTAACAGTGCTGAAGCGTCGTCTGCGCCTGTCCGATGAAATGATTGGTGCTTTGAGCTGCCTCTCTTTCATCCTGTCTCAAGTTGGACTGATCATAGCAACGTCGATACTGTTCGTTTTCGCAAGTAAGAGCACTTTTGAATCCCCTTTAGTCATTGTACCTACTTACTTTTTGCATTCCTGAATAAGATTTTTTATGTTGTATTACTATTTTACACCAATTGGCAAGTTTCCAATGTTTATAGAAAATTTAGATGAAAATCGATAAAGTCAAGAAGTTAACATTCCTTTCATACATTTCTTGTTAAAAATGTAAATTCAAAATAGCATTCTTTGGGCGACTAAATTCATATATACATATAAAACAATAAACCACTAATCAACGGAAATCGCTTGCTCACACGACACAAAGCTGGAGTCACTTCAAACAAAAGTCGACTCGACGTGCAAGTGATTTTGGCTCTTAAGGTGATAAGGTGCGAGAGACTGCGACCAAACTTTTAGATTTATCTAGTTGTAGTCTACGATTTCGTACAGATATATACAAATATTTGTCTTAAAACTTGGCAGATCTCTCCTTGACAAACAATTAAAAGTTTTCAGATCTTATTTCATTTTCTTTCCTTTACAGCTCCTTTCGTTGGAATCATAGCACAAGGGTCACTAGTCGTACACAGACCCATAATAAACAAACAAATACAGCCAACAGAACAAGGTACGTAAATACAAACACACACATCCTACTCGTATAATTCTTAACGGTCGGTTTTATCATGTCCATCTTAATAAGTTGAGTGCAGTTTAAATTATTCGATGATTTGTGCTTATTTTTCGATTGTCATACAGGTCTTCCGTTTTTTATTCTTCTGACAAATCTTTTGATTAACAAAACATTTGCCTGGAAATCAAATAAAATACGCTCAAAGTATCTTAGAATACATAACAACTTGATATTATTTCATGCGACCTGAATATCTGATTTGATATAGAAGTAAGGTAGACATAGACGTGGACGTTTTTTTGTTGTTTTTTTGGTAATTAATAAATTTAAAAACACAAACCATGTCGGCGTTACCAAAGACGCAGCGTAAGAAGACTACCAACAAGATTCACAGACGACCTTATAAAGATCGCAAGACCAAACTGGATGCAGACCGCTTGTCACCGATCGGTCGTTGTAAAAATCTGTCAGGGATGCCTATGTTCAGCAGTGGACGTCCTTTGACTGATATGATAATGATGTCAGCGTAACTGTAAACAACAAAATCTAGTTACAAATACATGAATTAATTTTTATTTGATTCGATGAGACCACGGGTTGAAATGAATAATCTGAATCTTTGTTTCAGGAAAAATATTCGGAATACTCAGTGCGGTTGAGTCTGCCACACAAACGTTATCGTCACCTTTATATTCCTTCTTGTATAGTAGAACTGTTTCTTCATCTCCCGATGCCTGGCTCATACCAGGGATTGCTTTGTGCTTCTTACAAGTAGCAGCATACTTATTAACTAGAAAATTGCGCCTCAAGACTCAAAGTCATGAAGAGGCGCCTGTAAGCAAAAATGTGCAAATGAAAGTTTTCAATGAAACCGAATCTGAGAAACCCCTGAAGGAAGATCAAGATTTCAATCTGAATAGCAAAGAGGCAAAAACTTGAAGAATTGGCTGTGTGGAATTTATTGTCTTCTTTAGCTAGTTACTAGTGTAAGTAATTAAGTACAACAAATACGTATAGGTTATTGTGTATATTTATTATGCAGGGTGTTTGATACATCGTGTTTCAAATTAAAATGGCTTATAGTAATCATTTGCTATCGTTTCCTGCCCCAGCTTTTTAGGCCCTTCGATTTCTTAAAATCTTTAGCATACGCACAGCGTAGAAAGTTTTTGTAAAGACCAGTAGTGTTTTATTCTTTTACACAGTTATATTAATCGCAACTTTACATAATAGATGACTTGTGTACGTGATTCTGATTTAAGTAGAATAGCAAAATAATGCATATTATCATGCAATTATAATATGCAACAAAACCGTAACAGGTCTCAAAAAACTACGATTCGAATTCCGTGCTTCGGAGATGTTTTATGAAAAATGTAAAAAAATACACTAATAAAACTAAGGAAGACTTTTTTAAAGGCAGGAAGCGATAGCAAATAACCCTCACTGTAAGCAATTTTAATCGGGAATACGATGCACCAAAGTATAAAAACAATGCATTTATGAAAGCTGTGGTTGTGTGTGACAAATAGTTATCAGATAAAAACTAAGGGCTGATTTTTCAATAGTCAGATAAGAAATATTCGTCGAACAAAATACAATATGGCTAATTTGAAAACGTCACCTAATTGTCAGCAATCACAGGTACCTAATACCTGTCATTTTTAGGGTTCCGTATTTAAATCTGTCGCTTTATAATCTATCAGTCTGATAAGTTTTATCTGACCTTTGAAAAATCGGCTCTTAGTTCAATTAATTTGTATGCTATACCTACATATACTTTGAAAGACTTCATAATAAACAAAACAATATAAATTTGCATTTTATTGCTTCTTCTATCTGAGATTGCTTTATCCACTGCCACCCAAATTACACTGATATGAGTAGAACATTCGTTATAATATTGCATCACTATTTATTTTAGTCTTCAACTGACGTACAGACACGAAATGTGTTATTTTTCATAAAAAAATATATTAATAAAGAATCATAAAGTAAAATTACTGTATTTCTAAACCTGTTCTAACTTTTCTAATGCTAAATTTTATATAGAGGACAGCGTATGAGTCCAATTTTAAAGTAAAACCGCAAATCGATGCACAGGTTTGCCGTTAGGCTGACGTCAAAGGTCAAAACCACTTGTTTTTACCCGAAGCACCAAAAATTATCCAAATATTTGTACTTGAAAACAAAACTTCAGATAACCATCGTGTTGATGTAATCGAAAAGGGTTTTTAAGGCACTTCCGAAAATATATCACAGTACAGCCATTTTATTAAATTAAACCAATAATAATTTTCAAATTATACCAAGTTTGGGCTCCTCCTGGTACAATATGTGTGATGTTTTGTTTGTACAATATATCACACATGGTACCTAATATCCTCATGTCTAGCCTCAAGAAAGTAATTTTGAAAATTTACAATGTGTATTTATTTTGGATTTTTAAAACTACAACCTAACACAATTCTACTTAAGTACTTATTTTACAAGAATTATAGAACAGCACTGCAGAATATAGAATAAAATATCCTTTTCGTATAATACAAGGATAGGAAATTTAATTTTAGAACTAAATTTTCACTTTTTATTAAATGTGTGGAAATTATGGAATGTGTTCACTGTATTGATTACAGGAATAAGGCGCCAAAATGAAATTCAGTAAAAATAAACTTAAAAAAAAAGTAAAAACCGACTTCAAAACCAAAATGCATTTAAAAGTCTTAAATAAACTCTTCACCATTGAAAGGAAAGGAATCCGTTTTAGGCAAACAATTTCTTTTTGGAGTCGGTGCTGTGATAGTTGATGCTTGATGGTCAAAGTGATGGCACCGACTCCAAAAAGAAATTGTTTGCCTAAAACGGATTCCTTTCCTTTCAATGGTGAAGAGTTTATTCAAGACTTTTAAATGCATTTTGGTTTTGAAGTCGGTTTTTACTTTTTTTTAAAGTTTATTTTATTTCTTCATTTTTAGTGATTACATAAGAGGGGGGGGGGGGGGGGAGTTGCACCTTATGATGCTATTTTTTAAGAAGCTACAAATTACCTATCATAAGTTCCGTCATTATAATTACTGAACTCCGAAGTGTTAAGGAGTTCCACCATAAGCTCAGCCCTACAAGATGTTGACTATCAGACGTAACAACACGTCAACATTAAGATTCTAGTAAAGAAACACTATACGTGCCTTTTTAAAATTTGAGGGTTTCCCTCGATTACACCAAGATCCCATCATCAGATCTCAAAATGGAAAAAATGGGACCAACTAGAAGGTACACACTCTAAGTAAGTGAAAAAAAATTTCGCTTCGGTCGACAAACGACTGAGATATGAGGTAACATACATACAAAAAAATAATAATAATAAAAAACATACAGTCGAATTGATAACCTCCTCCTTTTTTGAAGTCGGCTAAAAACGCGAGTTACTAGACACTGCGAATCTTGAAAACTACTGATTTAATGAAAATGATGTTAAGCACTAATTGTAGGAGATAGTATCTACTTTTAAAAAAATAAAAAAATATATAAATATCCTTTGGACATTCCCACACATCGCCATCTAACCCCAAAGTAAGTTACTCAAAGCTTGTGTTATGGGTGCCAGACAACGGATATAATACTTAAATACTTTTTTTTTTTGTAAATACATACATGATATACATAGAAAACACCCAGACCAATACAAACAGACATGTTCATGCACACAAATGTTTGTATTGTGCGGGGATCGAACCCGCACCCGCTGCGTAGTAGGCGATTTCTCGACCACTACACCAGACGGGTCGTCAAAACTTTTACTTTGTTATAGACATTTTTATCGTCAAATGAGCCGAAAAGATACCATTGGATGCCAGGGTGAGACTGACTGAGATACGAGGTGGCGAAGTTGAAATTCGAAAAGAGCGTATCAAAATCTATAAGATAGCTCGTTTTTAAAATTTCCGAAAAACATTCCAGGTACGAGTAGCTCCTTAAACAAGGGGGTAACTCCCAAAGGACTGTGTTATACGCTGAACATAGATTTGCTGATTTATTTTGCGTACAGCTGCCATTAAATAAATGAGAGAGCCCCTATTTTTCAGTGTGCGTCAAATGCTTGGTTTTTATAATAAGGTAGTTAATATCGGTCACACCGAAGTACCCTAGTGATGCAATCAATAAGCCCTTTGTTTGCTTATTTTAAATTATGGATACAAATAAGATAAGCCGTAGACAATAGCTCCAAGATAAATAATTAGAATGCATCGATAAATAAAGGTAGTTTGAGAAACTGGGTAAATCGTACTAAACTGATGTCAAGAATTATCTATAAATTTATATGGTTTGTAGTATCGGTAAAAGAACAGTGAATAATTCCTAGATCTTATTTACTTATGATGATGATTGCATAATACCTGGCATCTACATAATACATCATTAAATACCGGTCAAGTGCGAGTCGGACTCGCGCACTGAGGTATGATACTCGTATTTTATATTTTATTTGGTGGTAGTGAGCAAACTGGGATTTTTTAAATATTTTGTTGGCAAGGTTTTACATAAGGCTGGTCTGACCCAGAAGTGTCGTGATCAGGTGGCCGATTCTCGCGGCAATCGAACTTTTTTCGTGTGGTAATTCGATCGCGAATTTGACCGTTTAAACTATAAAAATAAGTAAAATATCTACACATGAAAAATCTATCGCACGAACTAAATATAAATAATAGAAATCGTGAACCTGAGAAATCAAAAACTATTTTTTCTTCAACAAAGAAAATTCGATCGGTGAACTTTTTTCGTATACGAATTGCACGAGAATTGCCCTCCAGTCCGACCAGTCTGTATCGGCAGGACAATATACAGACTAAGGCGACGCCTTTATAACGGTCATCATACGCGGCTACAACTCGTATGCTCACCAGTTTAGTAACGTAGCGTGTCATACACGGAGCGTGTCAGCAACGGCAAAATTACGCTCCGTGCATGGTACGCAACGGTGATGGTCGGTGACGGATCTAGTTAGTTAGTCTATTGGGCAAGGTATTTTCAATACAAAGAACATTAATTTTGCCGGACACGTTCCTAGCACGGTCATAGTATACTACAATGTACGAGTAAATACCTTAACGACAGCCACCATAATTCAAGCTGTTCATGTCAGCATGGCAGCTATAAGGTCTTAACCAACACTAACACGGTGACTTTTACCATCGATGCTGTTACGTAACGCGCGTTAGTATCGATGTAGTCGCCAAAATTCAGTACATAATTTAACAATTTCTAGCTTCTTCATCGCGACTGTATTTATGCTAATAATAGCGCAATGTGTAAAGGCTGACATTTTGCGACTGCATCGATACTAACGCGCGATAGCATGCGACTGCATCGCTGCTAAAAGTCGCAGTGTATAAAGGGTCGTAGTGTCACCAACTTATCTGAGGAATGACAGAATGGCGCCCTTTTTTCACATAACTATACACTTCTGGCTTTTTATTACTCAGGTGAAAAAAATTATATGAACTTTATTGCACACCCAAAGGTAGACTTAACGCCGAATTGCATTTTAACCACTTATAATTCAGGGCTTAAGAAATTTGAAATGTGAGCTATTTTTAGTGTACGCCTTTTTGCCCGCATTAATACGAGTACCAGTGCTGAAAATAATATGGAGAACATAAATATTTATCAAATCAAATCAAATCAAAATTTATTTATTACAGACTACATAGGTCCATAGGTAAGTATAAGTAGCATTATAAAATAGGGATTAGTAAATACTTTTTAACGCGGGAATAATAGATTTTTTTTAAATACTTTTTACTGTACCATGTACCTAAGTGGCACTCCATGCGGACGCGACCCGGAAATGGTACTGGTTGCGACTTCGGTCATCGTTCGCATGAAGTGCCTCATTATAGGCGCATGCGGATCATCTGCCACAGTCCTCAGGTTTATGATGTTAGCCGATTTTTAAATCTGTGTTTCCGAAAATATTCAAATATCTATAATGGTTACACTGACTTGTACCTGCAGGGATGACGTTTTCAAATTGACAGCTTTTGTTCCATTTTTGGCTATTCTTCGTGTAAGTTGGTGCCATAAGTGCTGCATAAGCTACATTTGTTTTACGCGACAGCCACCCTCAATCAAGCTGTTTAGCAGCAACTAGCCATAAGTTGCGCCACATTTTTGACGCAACTTGAGTCGATACAGTGTTGGGTGGTGGTTTTCGAACAATGAGAATTTGTCCTCATTGTTTTCTAAGTCGGTAAAAGCACGCCTACAGATCGTTTATCTTTGCTAGTCCAATATTGTAAACAATCTTTTCATAACTTTTAAACTAATATCAGTAAAAAAAGTCAAATTTACTATTTAATTCAAAGTATTTCAGTGTTCAACGATGAACTGCCTATGTAGGGTTTCAGGTTTGTGTTACACAAATTTTAAATAAATGAATGTTGTCAAAAAGAAATGTCAAGATTGTTTACAATATTGGACTAGCAAAGATAAATGTACCTTACTGTGAAACTTTGAGGGTAAAAATCCCTATTGCCATGATTATAAGGCATGATATTCAAACCGGATGAAACCGATTCATCAGATTAGCGCAAATCTGACTGATTGGTAATTAGTTAATACGAATTTTATCCAATCTTATCCATACTTATAAATCGTCAATTTTATCACATTGATTTTTATTCTGTGTTTTCCTGGAAATATTAGATCTTGCATGTGTTTAGACACGTGCTGCCTTTACCTTTTATATGTATCGAAAACGTGACAAATACTATGACGTAAAAAATTTTGGTAAAATCCAATCGCACTTAGACATTTGATTTATTAGCTTTTAGCTATGGTACTAATAGGAATCACACTTTTCAGACAAAGATAGGGGAGAAGTAGGCACCCTAGCACGAGGACAGACTTGAACATATTGATTTCTGAACGCAGTTTTATGTTTTAAATGGTCATAAACTCCTAGGTATCATGACATTGACAAGCATCTTAATTGGAAAGGACATGTAGAGCAAGTGTATAATGAGCTAAACCGATTTGTTTTTGCATTGCGAAAACTGAGACAAACGGTCTCTGTGGAGGCTGCTCTTACGGCTTATCACGGCTATGTTTCATCTGTTTTAAGTTATGGGTTCATATTATGGGGAAACTCAGTAAATGCGGTCCAGGTTTTTAAAATCCAAAAAGTGCATAAGAGCCATCTGCAATGCAAAATTTGATGAGAGCTGTAAACCTTTTTTTTAAAGGACTTGCGATTCTACCTCTGCCGTCGCTATACATAAAAGAAGTTTGTTTGTTTGTATTCTCCAATCCAAAATTTTGGAAAACACGAGCTGACTGAAGAAACAAACTAGAGCATTCATTCATGATTCTATGAATAAATTATATCACCCTACTTGCCATAAACAAATTTACAAGATAAATGTTTATAATATGTGTATTGTGCTGTTTAAAACTTTACCATGTCTTTAGATTAATTAATGACATAAGAACGTTTAAAACAAAGCTGACAAAATGATTTTTACAACACAGCTTCTACACTGTAAGAGAATTTATTGAATATAGAGACTTAAGAATTTATATAAAATCTTAACATTACATACAACCATAACTGTCCTGTAATAATATTTCATGTATATTTGCACGCTATGTAGGCTGAATGCACTGGACTCATTATATCACTAGCAACTGTTGTATTTACTGCATTCTTGCTAATAATATATTTGACTTGACTTTGATTTTGTTAATGTTTGCCGCAAATTCATTTCGATATTGGTAACACTGGCACTGCATTTTGTCACAATTGTGCTCAGGACAAAGGCAGATGGTATGCAGGAATACAGAAAGATTTGCCTGTAAAGCCTTGGTATTACAAAATGGAATATATTAAGTCGGAGATTTACCACTACCATGAATCGACTTAGATTTGGGCATTATAGAACACCATCGCATCTTCATCGTATGAACATCATCAGAAGCAGTGCATGCAACTTCTGCAGTGAAGGAAATGCAGACCTACAGCATTTGATAATGGCTTGCCCTGAATTTGGTCTTCAGAGGCTTGCACAGGCCAGATTGCAGAAAACCCAGATAGTAACTGTATATCCCGCCACATACAAGAATTAATTGGTAACCCAAAAACTTATGACTGTATATTCAAGTTCATAACAAATTCCGTGGAATATATATATATATATATATTACTTAGTTAACCAATACGTTTGTAAGAGAAGTTTGATATTAGGTTTATTTAATGAATAAATTTGCATCTAAGGCAGTATTTCAGTACAATAAACTAATACTCTTGTGCAATATGATTATTTTTGTTAACAAGGAAGAAGTTGAACACAATAAAAACCAAAAAAAAACGGTTTTAGTTTCATGTTTTGAGCCCCCCTTAAATATCATTTTTTTTTGTATAATAATCGTAAAGCGGTTAAGAAGATACATCTTCCTACTAAATTTCATCAGTGTGATGCTTAAAATAACAGAATAAAGTGGCTGTGACATACGGACGGACAGGCAGACAGACAGATAGACAGTCAGACAGACAGACAGATATATAGACAGACAGACAGACTAGCCATTCGGCTACGGAACCCTAAAAACATATTTCTTACTTTGCGTTTTGCAAATTAAAACATTTCACCATTTTTTATTAACAAAGAGGTAAGTAAGGGAAGAAAACTTTGTCTTTTTAATTTATCCAGTACATTTATTTTTATATAAATATAAATATGAAAAATATGCTAATAGGCCTCCTTTTCCCTTACTCAATTATTTCATTAGAGCTAGATTTTAGAAACATGAATAAACATGGCTTTCAGTTTTGATTATACAATTTAAAGGAAAGACCTACCTGCAGAGAAAAATATGCTTCAACAATATGACCGAATACACAAACAACCTGTTATATAGTAGACTTTCACAAACTTTTATTACATTAACGAGTATACCTGACACTCTACGCATAATAGATAGTAAAATAATCAATTTATTGGAAAAACACTATAAACAGTTTACACAAAAGACTGTAAGATAGTCACAAACACGAACAAGGTTATCATGTTACGGTGTAATATGTTTATCATCTTCAATTACTAAGCTATTATAATAATAAACAATAAAATAAAATAATAAAGCTACACAAATATAATTGGATTGGCATATCAAAATCACTAGGCAATACAAAAGCTTAGTACTGATACAATGCCTACCTCTTTTCGGACATCATGTAAAGCACCCTATGCGATATAATTTTAATTAAATGTATACATATATTCTATATTAGAGGTATAATAATGCTAGGCACAAATAATTCATAGTTTAGTACGAACACCGGCAAAATGAACAGACGACATTGTATAGATTTTTAGAAAACCATGGCGGAAGCCACAGGACGTATTAGCTGGCAATGATAATAATCATGAAAGCTAAGCTATTTTTTATTAATTGCTAAGTAGATATTTGACCTCGTTCGCACCCGATATCAGGTATGGAATTGGTCTAGAGTGGTGCATATCTGCTTAGTTTGCCTCTAATTGCTTGCTGGTCCCCCTGTGATGGAACGGAGCTGGGGGATCAAGATAATGCCGTTCAAACTAGCTCAAACACAAACCCAGTGCTTGAATAACCATACACTGTTATTCAAAATACTTATTTATTGGTTTCATATCACATTTATTGTATACATTTTTCTGTAATTGCTGACATATCTTTAAAATCGCAATTTCTGGAAAAATCCAAAGCACTTATTTGTTAATAACAACTGGCGAATTTTTATATCAGAATCTATTTTTAAATGCTGAAGAGCTGCTATTTTTAGTATACCACCTACAATATATATTATTTACTGCTTAGAAAACATGTGATGAGTGTCACGATACGATCTGCAAGATAGTTTATAATCCGATAAACGATTCGTATAAATGCTTGCCGATACGGATATCTGGCATAATCAAACGCTAAGCTCACCAGGACTCAGTCAGCGGCACTAAGCAGCTGTATTTATACTTCATTGTGATATTTTAAACAGTTAATATCAAGTAAGTGGAACTTGTATTCGCCATTTTGTCTCGTTAACCTAGTCACACAATTGACGGTTAGAATCAAAAAGAAATACCTTGCATGGTTTTAAGTGATCACTAATATAACGACCTAAATCTACGACTAGGAGGTATTGCTTTTAGCTATAAGTCCACCTTTTGTACACTGTTATTTGTACAATAAAGTTCTTAAGTAAAATAAATTAAATATTAAAAATGTATATTCTTACAGCATGCAGAACAACCCAGGATACTACCCGAACGCGCCCGGTGCGCCCATGCAAAACGGTTTTCAGCAGCCAGGTTTCGGCCCTCAACCAGGATTTGGCCCACAGCCTGGGTTCGGTCATCCGGGCATGGGTCCCCAAAGGCCAGGAGTCGCAGGTCCCTGTTTTGGTATGGGCCCCATGCAGCCTCAGCCGCAGCAGCCAGGCTGCTTCATGCCCGCAGCCACCATCAGAAAGATCAGCAATACCATGCCACCAGCACAGTTCTTCAACCCACCCAACTAAATTATAATGAAATATTGCATCAGCAGACGACTTGGAATCTCGAGAATGTTGCAGTCAGGTGGTGTTATATCTGCTGTAGCTTAAGTTTAGCTTTTAAGAATTACTAATAAATCGCTTTTTGTTATATAAGACCTAAAAAGTCATTTCATTTTTAGTTTTATGATGAAACTTACACAATGAACTATGAACTGACATGATTCTTAAACTAAATCCCAATTTCTTCATCAATAGCAATGGTGAAATGTCGTTACATGATTTTGAACATTTACGATTGTGTGTTTTGAAGAAATAATACCTGAACCAATGGTCATGAAAATAGCCATTCTGACCAAAAATTTACCATTACTATCGATGAAAAAATTAGACCTTAGGGACACCTATAAAATAACTTCAAATTTGAATATCAAGCTAATTGTTATATCGTGTAAGAGGCTCTATACAAAAACAAATATACTATCTGTAAGTGAGTACAGAAACATGCGAAGTTTCCAGTTTAAGTATTCACAATATCCCAAAATTATAAAAAGTCTTACTTTTGTGGTAATATTCATATACAAATCTAAAATAATAATGCTATGTCAATAAGTATTCGCCGACTATACTCTCACAATTTCAGATTCCAGAAACAGGATTCTTAGAATATGCATGATGTACCAATACTTTTATATTTTCGTTTACCTGTCGCGAAATGAACTCATTCAAATTGAGTAAAGGACTTTTCTAGAAAGTAACCTAATTTTGTAGAGACGATACCACGTATAAAAGTCGATGCTGAAGAAAAAAAAACATATCATGCGAAGACTTTCCGGTCCTATTATTATAACATTTACGATATCAAACATCCCGAACGATAGAAAGGTATGCTTACCCTTTACATTGGAGACCAGTAACCAACTAAATGACAAACAACTGGCTCCCAACACCCTAAGCAGAGTGACTTGGCGCCAATTTACTAAGAAATGCGTCAGTTACCCAATTTAACAGGCACTCGAAAAGAAGAAACCATTTACACATGTAAAGTTCCTTCCTTTACAGTAGGGATTTTCCACAGTTTATTGCGTACCTGTGTAAATAGTACTTAATATACCTACCTGAAAAAGTGCTAAGCGAAGTGTTCAATCACCGTCATCATAATTTTTGTTATCATTTTAATGATATAATCAAGATCATTTTAGGTGATATACCTGCCTGCGGTCTTTTAATCAAATGATAAGCTTGATGCATTCTGAATTTAGTAAGAGAAGTAGTTGTCGAATATAGGTTATTAACTTTGTAAAAGTATAAATCATTATTTTACTATACTTATTATACAGGTACAAAAAGAGTATCGGGTATTTGTTTGTTCAATAAAACCAAATGTACTAGTTAGATTTGTATTTTTTACCCGACTACGGCGAAGCAAAAAGGAGGATTATGATTTTGACCTGTATGTATGTATGTATGTATGTGGGTATGAATGTTCATCTATTCCCTCATAACTACTAAACTATTTATCATAATTGGACAAATGAGGTGTCGTTAGAAGCCTCTCAATTGTCCGCTGGTTATAGGCTACATGATGTTAGTTGAATTGACAGCACCCTCTAGGAGACTTAAAAGTAAAGAACTAAATAAAACAATTTTTTTTACGGTGTCGTGTGGGGTATCAATGAAATGGCTCTTTAAGCAAATTTCAAATCTGTAAATAATATTGACTGTTGCTCACGGCTTTGCTTGCAATCACCTGATAATTGCAAGAATTTATAAACTCATTTTAAAACTAATTAAGTGTAAGGTACTATACTAAGTCTGCTCTGCATAATATTTATACCTTACACAAATTTACATAACTCCAAAATAAGTTAAATAAACAGAAAGTTTATAAAACTAAAACCCGACTACTTAAAACACGCTCTAAAAAGTACGAAACAAGAAAAAAGTCTTAAAGGATAGCCGTGGTCGTATGCCACCTACTGCAAAACTGATCATTATCTATAATAATAAAATAAAATCATAACACCACGGCTATCCTTTATGACTTTTTTCTTGTTTCGTGTTTTTAGAGCGTTTTGTAAGTAGGTTCAGTTTTATTTTGGTTTAGAATATTGGAATACGAATTTATTTTGAAAAGATAGTGTTACGAAATTGGTAACCGTTTTGCTGCTGGCAAAATTGGTGAATCGCTGTCACCTAGCCCGATGTTGTTTTGAAGTGATGTTTTGTTACAATTTCGTTAAACTGCTAAGTTATTTATATGAGAAACAGTCAAGCGGGCTAAGGTCGGGCTTCGGGTGCTCTACACAAGAGGCCTGCTATGTCTGCTAAATGCATAAAATCGGTTCTTATTTTCTTGAACATCGGCGACGCCTACCGTTACAATGTTAACCCTTCTGTAAATAACAGTTAAAAGTTAAAACCTAATAGCCTCAGTTAAAATAGTGACAATTTTTCCGATATGCTGCAAAATTTAAAGGCCCAATGTTGCAGGAGGTTGTGGTTTCAACTCAGAAACGTGGTTTTAACAAGACAAGCCACTTGCCTCAACACTAAATCAATTAATTGAAGCTGTTAACGAATTATTCTCTAATTAGGTGGAGTTGGGTGGAGGGAAATGGGAAATGGTTAGATAAGTGACATTAGTTGCGTTTCGTTCTGAAGTTTGATAAGGCAGTTTTATTTCACCTATGTTAAATATTTTTTACTATCTCTCGGAAACTATTCAATTTACCGGTATTTGAAGTATCCTAAAAATTGCCCGCTAGTATAAGCTACCACTATACAAAATTTCATTTTAATTGTCCCAGTCGCTTCGGAGTTTAACCGGTTCAACCAGATGGACAAAAATACAAACAGAGACACAAGAAATTAAGAAAAGACTATATTAGTTCTATTTCAGTTCTGACATCCCCTGGCTCGGTTTTTAGCACCTTCTTTTGTAAAAAAAAAAACATCTTGGCAATTTTATTTTATGCAAAGTTTTTTGCACGATCACGTTCAAATTTCAGCAAATGACGGGATATTAAAACAGTTTAATATTCCGTCATTTGCTGAAATTTTGATCTATGATGATAATCGTTAAGTCAGTATAGTACTATAGTATTTTACGCGTTTGAACATAAAAACACAGGTATTTTTGGCCCGACACGGAGATCGTAACCGTCGCTTTAAATTTTTATGCTTTCCATATTATTTTCAGCGCTGATATTATAGCGGAAAAGAGCCGATCACCAAAATAGCCCACAATTAAATTTTCTTAAGCCCTAACGTATAAGTGGTAGATAATGCTATTCGGCGCTTATTACACTTTGGGTTGTGCAATAAAGTTTTAATAAATACATGTCTTTAGTTTTTAATCATGTATTACTGTAAGTATTAAAAAGCAGAAGTGAATATTTATGTAAAAAGGGCAACCTTTTTCGATCGTGGCGCCATTCTGTCATTCTTCAGATAAGTTAGTGGCACTATACTTTTTTTTTCATACAAGTATTACGTTTTCGGCTCTATGCCATACAGACTATTCTTTAGTGAAAATTGTTCATTTTTTTACACTTATAAACTAAAACTAAAACTAAACTAGCCTATCTTAACCTAACTTATTGAAATGCGAGGTGGTCCGCATTACAATGCTCAACAAGGAAGCTTAGCGCACGAATAAGAAGGCGCGATCAGAGCTCAAAAGAAATAATAGAAATTTAAATAAACTGATAGTTCCCTTTTCTAAATTAGAATTAGTTACGTCCAGCTCCCATTACATGCTAGTAAAAATATACAACCACATACCTAATTATATTAAAAATTATGATAACCAAAAATTATTCATAACAACATTGAAAGCCTTCCTCATAAACAAATGTTATTACAACATCCAAGAGTTTTTAATGACAAAATTATATAAGCAATAGTCATAAAATAATCAACGTCAAAAAAAAAAATATGTACTTCAACACCTCTTAAGAATGTTATTTGTAGTATGTAGAAGATGTTATGTTAAAAAATATAATATTGTTATGTACTTAAAATAATTGTTAGATATGATAGCCCCATAATGTTGCTATGCCCTGCGCAGGGCGTCACATGTACCTACCTTTAAAACTTTTATACCATCTTAATATGTAATGTGACATGCAATAAATGATTTGATTTGATTTGATTATAGATCGCTTCACTTAATTCCTCACTTTAATTGCATTGTTTTCTTCAAAAGCACAAATATCATGACAATTCCGCCACACGATCACAATAATTGACTCGAAAAAAACAATTACTAAAACGAAGAAATAAGGTCCGTACTTCCCTTTTCGTTTCCCGCGCAAAACCCTTCGTGGCACTATACAGTGCGTGCGTTATGAATATTGTGGCCAACAGCAAAAAATCATAACTAACGCTATTAGATTAAAAAATTGCCAGATCGAGTGTAGTGAAATCTTCCTAATCTCACAAAAGATTTTCTGATTTTCCCTTTTGTTTTATTTTCGTATGTGTTCTGTTTACACAGTTTACACTAGTAAAATAATTGTTTTTAAATACCGTGGATTTAAACTCCTTAAAAACCGGCCAAGTGCGAGTTAGACTCGTGGACTGAGGGTTCTGTGCCAACTTTAACTTAATAACCTAGGGACTTACTTCCACTTAGCTGAAATTCCACAACATTTTGTTGACAGCAAATATATATATTTTTTATTATGTTTGTATGGAGAACAAAGTTATGTTTGTGGTTGTTGAAAATGTGCTATATCTTAAAAACTACTTGTCCGATCCGATATATATTATATATATGTGTGTGTGTTGTAAATCTTAACAAATAATTTAATCGAAAATTGGTTTCGATGGGATCGGACAAGTAGTTTTTAAGATATAGCACATTTTCAACAACCACAAACATAACTTTGTTCTCCATACAAACATTATAAAAAATATATATATTTGCTGTCAACAAAATGTTGTGGAATTTTAGCTAAGTGGAAGTAAGTCCCTAGGTTATTAAGTTAAAGTTGGCACAGCTACCGCTTTAGAAACGTCTGTCTAAAATAACGTTTTAAAAGTAAATGGTTTATAGGGCCTTTAATATCATTATTTTTTTGTCTTGAATCGTAAAGCGGTTAACGGGATACATCTTTCTACCAAATTTTAACAGTGTGATGCTCATAGTTATAAAAAGTGGCTGTAACATACGGACGGACAGACAGACATATTGACAGACAGACAGACTTGACGAAACTTTAAGAGTTCCGTTATTTGCCATTCGGCTACGGAACCCTAATAAAGTTATAATTTTCAATAGTTTTTATTGTAAATACATACAATTGTTTTACTATGATACATACATGAATAGAACTATTATAATCATTACCGTTACCATTGGTCCCACTTTTCTTGGTCGGGCAAACAATATAAGGTAATTAATAAAAATAAGAGTATTTTTATTCATGTTTTGAAGTTTGTTATGGCAGTTTTATTTTGCCCATGTTTAATATTTTTTTACTATTTCTCGGAAACTATTTTTTTACCGGTATTTGAAGTATCCTAAAAATTGCCCGCTATATAAGCTACCACTATACTAAATTTCATTTAAATTGGTCTAGTCGATTCGGAGTTAAACCAATTCAACCAGACGGACAAACATACAAACAGAAAAACAGTATAAATATATTTGTTCTATTTGACTTCTTACATCCCCCTGGCTCGGTTTTTAGCACTTTCTTTATTGTACAGAGATTCGATCTTTACAATTTTATTTTAACTTTCAAACGCAATAAAGATCCATCAGTAGGTATCATACAAGACAAGAAAATTATCTACTATGTAACTATTTAGATTTCAAAGCAACAAAAACAATAACAATCCACAAATTCACTGCATTACCTACATCGTATACTCAGGAGATATAATGGATAATTGTTCTGCCTAAATCTGTCTCTCTATTGTAATCTGCAACTGAAATATACATATTCTTGTCAGCTTGTTCTATTTAAAAATATGCCAAGTGCGAATTTAATTGCACTTGCCTGGCTTTTTACAGTTTCTTGGACCTTACGCTTACGTTTCGATATATTTCTAAAAAGATGTAAATTTTCTTTACCACCAAATGTTCTCCGAAGCTTTGGGATGCTAACAAAACTACTGTTTTAGATTTTAAAAAAAAATATCAGATGAAGATAGATATTGATTGACAACGATCTAACTTTTATCAGGGTGATGAAACTCGTATATGTGGTAAATAACTTGCTGATAAACAATGGAAATAGATTATCAGGGGGTTCATTGAATTGACAATGCGATAAACTATTCCTTATAAGTCAGTATATTAAAGCTTAGTGTTTACTAACAATCAGTGAATTATAAACAGAACTCCTATATTGTTTGGCTGAATTATATTGCAGGTAATAGTTTTTTTTTTTTTAATTTTGAATTATTTGCCTAAGTTTCCTGTGTCCACAATGTATAAATAAATGAAATAGGTCCTTTCATTGTATAGTAAGATACTTTCATAATTTCAGAGAATGGCAAGCCTCCCTTTCAAGTCAGTTGAGAAAAGTGGAGGAGTTACTACGAAAGATGTAACATCGTTACATTCAGTCCAGCCCTCAAACCCAAGTCACTCTTTGGCTAAAGCTGTCAAAATAGAATGTAAAAATAAGTCTGCAAGCAAGAGCAGATGGAGTGAAGCTATTTCAAGGACTTACATGATGGATTCAAAATATTCATTAGTTCAGCCATGTGTCACTCCTTATTAAAATATTTTTTATTACTATAAATATTAATATTAATGATAATTAATCTAATTGGTCACATAAGACCAAGTTCGGAACGGTTCTTTGCAATTCCACGGAAACATTATATTCTTTCATTACATGCTTACAACTAACTGTATAAGGATAATGCTATACGTTACGATGTTTAAGGCAGTGCCTACTAACATTGAATAGCTCAGTTCGAATAAACTGCAGGCTGTGAATTTCAGGCGTTCCACACTCACTAGTTGCTTGAAATTTTGTAGCATGGACTTTCTTGGTTTGTCTGAAAAATAGTTTGAGGGTGTACGTCTATTAGGGGATAAAGATTTGCTGCTGGAAACTTAGTCTAAAGTCAACGAACTATATTTGTACCTATGTACTTGATGTTCAAAGACTTACAATGTATACTCAAAATAAACTAAGATTCAAATTATAACTCAATTTCGTAGATTTAAAGTCAAATAAATAAATATTGTAAAACTGTTCTGTAGCACTGACTGTAAATGCTTATATCACCTTTGAAGACTGTAAGTTGGCACAGAATTGACAAATATAGTTTTAAAAGAAGGGTAAAACATCCACACAATTCACACTTACCGCATCTAAAGTCAATAAGATGTTTAATAATCTGATTGTCAGTTATTTCAACCTCTTTCTGGATTTGATCTTGGATATAGCATGCCATGATGAACCATGAAAACGCTATGCTTGCATTTGTAATTACCACACTCGGATACATTGCCTGAAATAAGATCCTGATGTTTAAAAAAATGTATTAAAAAAAGTTTGAAATTAGAAGTTCTGTAACTTTCAAAGAAGTCGGTATGAATAAAACAATAAAAAAAACATGGATTTATATTGTTCTTAATCGAAGTCACCAACGATTTCCAAAAAAATCTTCACCTTACAAAATGAAAATTTCATTTCCCAATAGAAGCTAATGCATTGTAAAATATTGTTTTCTTTTGACTTTTTTGTTCTATTTTAGGTCTACTTTCTCTTTCTATCTGGATTGCACTTTTTCCAGGAACTTATACTACAAGTAGTGACTCATGTGTATTAAGTTGTCATATTTTTATGTTTCTACTCACCTGTTTGGAGGTTACCAGTGGAATACCAAATACAGCATTTGAAAACATCAGCCATATTGCTAGCAAGATCTAAAACACAAAACATCATGAAGAACACACAACCTAAAGTTTTTTCATGTAACCAAGACCATATCGCTGGACTATTTTTCTCTTTAAAAGCGTTATTTAATGATGATACATTTTTTTTTCAAAAAAGATAATTACCTGGAAGCCATGATAATTTTCTAAAAGTTTCATACAAGTGCTGAGGTCATCATAGATACGGCACAGATATTGTATATCGAAACGAAGATTCGATTGGTCGTTGTCAACAAAACAAGCATTGATATCCAATAAATAAAATATTGCCTGGAATTTGCTATCAGGTTTTGTGTTCGCTGATATAAAATTTTCGCGAAACAACAAAGTTTTATATAAATTACTGTTTACTAACTTCAAAACTGATAGGATCACATACAGGTGGATCACCAAGTGAAGTATAGTAAGAAAAGATGGTATTTTTATCAACAAAACAAATGGTGGCTTTTGTGTCACCGCAATTTCCCAAACAATTGCTCCTATAAACATAAAAGTCGGTATAAAGAACCAGAAATACAACTTTAGAGCAATGTATTTTAAATTTCTATTAGAAACTTTGAAAATTAGAAAACACTTGGTAACAGTTTGGTACAGTATGATGCACAGATCTCTGTTGTTCGTCATTTCGATAAATACTATTCCCACATTACATAGAAGTTGGTTCAAAAATACAAATTGGTTTAAGTTGTTTTTCACGTCAAGTACTTGAATAGTTTTATTAGTCGCTAAATAATTAGCAATCATGCACGAAATTATCAGCATTGACCATATTTTACTTCCTAAGACCAAAAACATGTTTTTAGAGGGATTTGTAAAAGGTTTCCAAAAACCGAAGATTCCAGAAATCAAGTTAAATAAAAGTAAGTAGTGGTAAAACATGTTTTAAACCTTCAAGGGATAGTGACTGCAAGTGAATGAGACACAAATAATCCATTAACAAGTCGTTGATGAAGGGTTGTAAGTACACGAATAAAAGTCGTTTGATTATACACTAAAAACTAATATTACTTTCCTGTATGTACAAGTTTTTCCACTCTGCTTTACTAATAAATAATAAAAATATTATTTCATAAACTTTCATTGAAATCAATCATGAATTACCTATCTGTGGACAATGGTGCTAGTTACATTATAAGTAACTTTCATACTAATATTTAAGGTGATTCCATTAATGTAATTGTTTGTTGTCCCTAGTAAAAGGAAAAAAATAATGAAAATTCTACAACATTCGCCTGCAACCTTTACAATCTTTCGGCATGACTTGAATATGACTGGGACATGATAATGATTTTACCATTAAGATCAACTCTAGCACACTTTTATTATGTGCAGTAAAGTATTTGAATTAAAATAAATAAAAGCAAGTCGAATGGTAAGACTCTTGTCTTCAAAACAACTACTAAAATGTTACTCATACATAACATAAGCCTAACGGGGTCGAAAACAGTACGAAAATTTCGCCGACACTGAAAATCTTACCATCTTTCGTCCTACCTGTCTTGTTGTAGTCTCGTTCCATAAAAGTCCAACCCCTAGACTAATTCTAGGGACCATTAAAAAACGTGAAACCCATTATTATTAATAGGCTTCTTGTTTTTTATGTAACTAGTAGGTATATGTACCTTCTTATTAGTTGGGTGCATCAACTTAAAAGTTTTCATGCGTAATGAACTAAACCCTTCGGGTCCGTGGATTATGACCCCAGTGGCGTTTGTCTCCGTGGTGTTTGACCCCGATTTCAATAACTAATATAGGTAATATCAGTTTTTATTACGTTTTGCACTTAGTACAGTCAAGGAAAAAGTTTCTTGACTAAATTATAATACGCATGCATGTATGATCAATGTTTTG
This sequence comes from Pyrausta purpuralis, assembly GCA_963924145.1. Classification (NCBI taxonomy): domain Eukaryota; kingdom Metazoa; phylum Arthropoda; class Insecta; order Lepidoptera; family Crambidae; genus Pyrausta; species Pyrausta purpuralis. The sequence goes on along the minus strand of OZ001643.1, from coordinate 18,765,525 downwards.
TTCACCTATAATTGTGTGTAACGTGTGGGATGTACTATCATCCTCGTTAACTTTATAAACTAAAGTCCGTGTTTCTTTGGTAGTCGATTAATGTAAACAATCTTGAATTCCTTTTTGAAGAAATGATAAATTTTAAATAAATAGTAAAATAGTTTTATTCACTAACAGTAAAATAAAAGTTATGAAAATATTATTTAAAAAATTGGACTAGCTGAAAAAAACTGATTTTACTTATGTTAATTGCATTTTAAACTTTTCTCCCTTAATTTAGCAATTAAGATTAAAATGAAAAGGTCTCAACCATTAAGGACTGATTATTTTTACTCACTAACGCAAAACTTTTGTGACTCATTGGTATAAATAATTTTGATTACCTAACCCTAATCAAAACTGTGATTTTACAAAAGATTTTATATAACATTTTTTGACCTTACAAATCAGTCATTTGACATAATGTAACTAAGACATTGTATTATTTTAATGACTGCATATAAAATAAAACGAAATATTACTAATCAATTATTTAATGTTACTACTCTTAATTTAATATCTTTTGATTGTAAGCATTTTTAGCCTGGCTGTACTTTTGATGGAAAATTGCTTTTAATCAATTAAATCGACCGGGGTCAAACACCACTGTTACATAATCCACGAACCCTAACTTTCGTCTTCTTTCTCATTAGGTACTCAATTTCAAATGGTTTAGCAGATTGCAAACATTATGTAAAATACTGTCTAATGTAGTATTATAGTTTAGGTTTATAGTAAATAATATTAATTAAAATTAAAAAAGAAGTTTTCGGACCGTTTTTTTGGACGGAACAAAGGGAACCCTTAAGTTTCATCAAGTCTGTCTGTCTGTCTGTTTGTCCGTCCGTATGCCACAGACACTATATTCTGAAACTATTAGTATTACACAGTTGAAACCTAGTAGGTAGATGTATGCTGTTAATCGCTTGACGATTCTCATCAAAAAAGTAAAATAATGATATTGAACGGGGGGCACCTCGCATACATGAAACTAAAACTTAAACTTTTTTGTGAAACCTATGCATGTATATAGGGTGCCCATGGATAGGTCTTTTAAAATGACATCGAGGTTCCTAAAACCATTTTCTCTAAAAGTCAAACGTTTGAGAATCTAACTTTTAAACTAAGCGAGTGTACATTTTGAAAAAAAAATATATGATGTACATCTTGACAAGACTTTCAACGAAAATTGGTTTGAACCACATCAAACTAGTAGTTTTTAAGATAGAACACATTTTCAATAACAGTTACACAAAATAGTGTGGTATTTTAGATAAGTAGTAGTAAGTGGATCTCTAATTCAGTTAAAATTCAGTTCATTCAAGTCACGGAACCCTTATTTGGAAGTCTATTCTCTTTTTCTCAAATCATGAATTCACTTTATAAGAGCTATCTAGCAAACTAAACATATCGACATGGAGATAACTCCATCTAAAATGGTAAAAATATCTCCAGTGTAAAATGGTGTCTAATGTAGTATTATAGTTTAGATTTATGGTTAAGAATATAATTGAATTGAAAAAAGAAGTTTCCAGACCGTCTTTTTAGTCTACGCTCTTTTTCTCAAATCATGAATTCTCTTTATAAAAGATAAACTATACATATCGATATCTTATCTCCAGCGGCGTAAACTGATATGTAGCTGATAATGATATAAATTGTCACCAATTTCTATTCAACAACGAAGTGACCAATACATTATTTATTTTCGCAAGTTTATTGTGCCTTTCAAAACACACCATGTCTCACCGTAAGTATTTTGTATAATTTTTATTTCAACATAATCCCAGCTTCTAAAGCAAAATTCAGTATCCTTTGGGTTCATCACTATTTCAATAGTAGAGATAACATGGTCATAGTATTCATGATATTGCGTCCTAATTTATGTCTAGATTAAGAATATAATATCCCATTTGAATGTCATAAACTCACTATGCGAATAAGGCAGCAATTGAAACTATGGGAAAGTCCCTGTTAAACAAAACTAAATTACATATGTATATATAAACAATACCAAAATGGAGGACGGTAATGACTAATCAATCACCTGCCCCTATCGTGTGACTCATACTGATTAAATATGAAACAATGTCCTTTTCTTTTACTTTACATCTGCATATATCTCAATTTCATTTTATTTATACTCTCACATATTCACGTCATATATAGCTACTTCATTATACGTATTTTCATCTGGTGATACACATAATTTCCATTTCTAAATTCCAGAACCACCATACGGTCCTCCTCCCCCTTACGGATACCAACCAGCACCGGGCGTAGCGTTCGTGCCTGCTCCCGTCATGATGCCGGTCTACCCGCCACAGCCGGTACCAGCCCCTGCTCCCGCGCCTGCGCCGGCGCAGCCCACTTACGTCACGAATTACTACTACCCTCCGGAGCATGGACAGCCGCCACCACAACAGCCAATGCCTGTTCAGGGTAAGATACACGTTAATTTGAAAAGGAACCATCTACAGGTCTTTATCACTTTGTAACTGCTCATTTGATGAGGTCCTCTCGCCTCAGCCGGCCGCGATAAATAGCTCTTCATGACAAAAGAGGTTGATTTTGAAGCATAACCCTTTATACGTTCGAGAGTTCATGACTGCTACTTTGATAATGCTGGCCCTACTCACAAGCAAACTGGAGCAATCTTTGAATAGTGTTTTAATAAAAAAACTTGATTTAATGCTTTAGAATGTTTTTAACACTCACAGTGTCATATTTTATATTCAGAGCGTTTGGCCCGGTCAGCCCGCTCAAATTTTTGGTTTCTTATTTCATCTTTATGAAAATTTGATTTTTTTATCATCCTTGCTAACAGACAATGCGAATCGATTCAGTTTGCTAATTTTCGTGATTTTACTTCGTTATGGTTTTATATCTACTTATCACATCTATGATCCTGGTCCATACCTATTATCGCATGTATTTGATGGCCTTCAAATGTGGCTGGACCGCATATCGGCATAATTCGAAAACAAAACCTCAGTTAAAAACAGTACCTAAAATTTGGTATCTTATATATTTTATATTTGATTGACGAGTCCTAAAATTGGTTACAGATGACATCGACTGGGTATCCGCAACAACAGGGAAAGCTTCTCAATACGCACATAGAGCCTTCGTCGCTGGCAAGGAAGGTTGGGATGGGAGTCCTCTTTGGGTAATCAGGGCCCACCACAGCGGTGAATTCGTCCCTGGAAAACTGGCTGTCAAGCACGCAGCAGCATACATTCCGCATGAGGGAAAAGAAGTCCCAGTTCATAGCTTTGAAGTAAGTAGAATCATCACAGTAAGTAAATAGGATAGCTTCATCTCCAATAAGTAGATATTTAGTTTTAAAACTAAGTATAGTTCGGTCTTCTCGGCTAGTCGAATATTGTAAACAGTCTTTTAATTACTTTTTTATTAATACCAGTGCATAAAATGTATTAACTATGTGATTTAAAAAGGTCTCAGTGTTCAACGATACATTACCTACGTTGGATGTGAGTTTAAAGTTTTTATTTTATTTTAAATAAATTATTTCATTAAATGGGAACGTCAAGATTGTTTATAATATTAGACTAGCAAAGAGAAACGCACTTTACTAATTATCATTTTCAATGCATTAGTTATTGCCGTTCCACAAATGAGAACAATATCATAATGTGTGCTTAGTATTTGCATAGTTTTGCAAATGTGGGTGTTTGAATAAACCAACTAATTAATCTTGTGAATTATCGTGTTTTTCTTAACCATATTATATACCACTTCGACTTAAAAAACACGTCATCGACTAGAACTACGTGACATTTAATTTATTTGAAAATATGAATACGACGAGGGTCCTCTGCGTGAAGCTGGCCCATAGTCCACTGGTGTAATAGTTTTGGCAGAAGGCCTTAAACAGAGTGAGCTTTACACCTAAAACAATGTGCCAACCAACACATTTCCACGTACTGCCAAAGCCCTGCGCTCGCGCTCTATATCAAGGTCATCATTTAGATTTTCGTTGACTCAAAAATCACCTTGATGTCCAAAATCGCATGCAGCCCGTGCCGTCTTTTGTTTGAAGTGACGCCCGTTTTTGTGTCGTTTGTTCAAATAAGTTGTTCAAATGAGCGACAGAGAACAAAATAAATGTTCTTGCATTGGTATTTCAAATATATTTATATTTCCAGGTGCTCTTAGCAAGTCCTAGCAGTGTCCGCTGGGTCCACAGCAGCAACGGGCAGGTGCCACCGGGCGCCATTGCAGCCGGCAACACGCACACTGGCGAACCGCTGTACATTGCCAGAGTTCACCACCAGAACTCCATCACTCCTGGAAAGGTCTGATTATGATCCCCATAGAAATATTAAGGACATAGAGCTACATGTAGCCTATATTTTTAAGGACAACCAACAAAGCATACGCCACACCATATGGGCCCGTGCCTATATTCTGTGGGAGAGAGAAGGACGCCTAAATTTGGTTAGGACTCGGCAGAACCTTATTTCTTGTACTAATAATAATTTACAAACAAAGGTTTTATTGACGTACATATTTTGCCGCCAAACAGTCTTATTTGAAGTTGTTTTACCGGAGCTATATCTAAAAAAAAACAACCTCCATACACCATACACCAACAATATTAAGCGAGGGCTATGCTAGGTGTTTCTCAACGTGATCGCATCAGAAATGAGGCGATACGTAGAAGAACTAAGGTAACTAACAGCCCTGGGAATCATTAAGCTCAAGTGGCAGTGGGACAAAATAAAGTTGTAGACTGTAGACCCGATGACTCGGCGTAGGACGTCCACCGACAAAATGGACGGAGACCTTGTGATCGGTCGCTGTGGAAAACCGTAGGGGAGGCCTATGTTCAGCCGTGGACATCCTTTGGCTGTTAATGATTATGATGATGATGAATATTAAGTGAATCCATGAGTGAAGACTTAACTTCATGTAGCAAATAAGAATAAGACACTGTCATCTTACGAACGAGAAAGTTGACTGATTTTGGACTGAATCCTAGACTATGCAAACTCCAAGCAGGCTATATGCATACATTACAGTGCAGACTTCTAGCAGTAGTCTTCTTTGCTAGTTTTTACGCTTGGTTCGTACGATTTTGACCATGACCACATAGTAAAAGTTGTAGATAATGATGGCCACATTCACCGCTTAAATTTGGCACCACCTTGCAGTCACCATAAAGAATGCTGCAAAATCTAGAATATTTCTAGGTAATTACTTCATAGTTCCAAGTACTAAAAACCGTAGCACGCGTTCATGTATGCTGCGCTAGCACGGCATTAGAATTCATGATAAGGTTTTCTGAAATTTATATATCGTCTGTTACAGGTTCACCCTAGCCACCAATGCGCCTACATCTGCTTCAGCGGAAATGAATTATCTTTCAAACATTACGAAGTTTTATGCAGGGTAGGTAGCGATGGAATAATCTATCATTTAACATATTGATATCTGCTTAAAGCACCGTACCTTATTTATCAAAACTTTTGAACACTTGGAATAATAAATAAATAAATATCATTTGGACATTCCCACACATCGCCATCTAGTCCCAAAGTAAGCTACTCAAAGCTTGTGTTATGGGTGCCAGACAACGGATATAATACTTAAATACTTTTTGTTTGTAAATACATACATGATAAACATTGAAATCACCCAGACCAATACAAACAGACATGTTCACGCACACAAATGTGTGTATTGTGCGGGGATCGAACCCGCAACCCGCTGCGTAGTAGACGATTTCTCGACCACTACACCAGACGGATCGACGGTGGAAAAGGATGTTGAATAGTGATAACTAAACGAGCTTTTTTTTTCAGGCGCAACCTATTAATATGACCCCGTATTTACGCTAACATGAGAAGAAAGGACTGACTATAAAAATGAAGATGATTCATCTTCAATAACAAAAATGATTCTTGATTATTTGAACGCTTCTGATATGTAAATATATTATGTAAAATACCCTGCCTCAGACTTTCGACCCCAATTTATTTTATTGAATGAGACCGAGTGACCTGCGACTTTTAGCATCGATGCAGCGCGTTTCTAAAATGCGCGACAGTATCGCGACTGACGCAATGAACAGATTTTTTAGCTTCGATGCTGTCGCGAGATAGTATCGATGGAGAAGCTTTACGGCTTCGATGCTTACTCACGTTAGTATCGATGCAGTCGCCAATATACAGTACATATCTTGTCAATGTCCAGCTTCTGCATCGCGTGCGACTGCATCTAACTACTACTACTAACGCGCGTTAACATCGCGACTGGATCGATGCTAAAAGCACCGCAAATGTGACAAGGTTGACATTTTGCAACTACATCGATGCCGCATCGCTATTGAATTGCTACTAAAAGTCGCAGTTAAGTTTTAAAAAACAAATGTTTGATTAATTTCGCAATCAAACTTATCCATGTGTACCGTCATATTTTCTCGATACAGATTAAAACATTTCAACACTGCAAACTGACGTTTCAGTTTTTTTCAGTTTTATTTTTCAGTTGTGATAGCAAAGTAGCTTAGGTACCTCTAAATATAATTTGTTAACCTTTAGACCCCTTACACACTAGGACTTTTAGCATCAATGCAGTCGCGAGTTTTGAAAAAGCGCTTCAGCATCGCCACTCAGGTCTAAATCGTGGTTTCAAAACTTTGTTTTCTTATCATTATAATATTTGCTACATCTTATTTGCATTTTACATAAATAGGGCTATGAGCGATAAAAATCAAATTCGTGGAAAATATATAGACCTCTATAGGGTCTTTATATATATTTTCCACGAATTTGGTTTTTATTTTAAATTATACATACAATTATGCATTAGTACATTTATTTAAAATTATACGATTTGAATGTTATCACACTTTTAACGTCTTAAAATAATATATTTGAGACTCTGTGCCTGTTTGGTACTGAATTCTTAGAGCCAGCGCAAACCTAACGAAACATGGTTAGAGACCAAATAGATACCAATTCAAAGTTAGCCCTAATTCAATGATGATGATTTCTGAACGTAATGATTGAATTAAAGTTTAGTTCAAATTGTTATCAACCTGGTCTTTTCACGACAGGTCGCCAGGTTTGCGATTGGCCTTAAACATTTTATATTGCATTGTCGATTCTTCTTTGCAATCACAGGCAAACAGAGGGTTGGTTGATCAGATACGGCTATCTCCCCTGGTAGTTGGTTTCATCGATCACCACTGTGTCCGAAGCGAAGTCCCGAGCCGTGGACACGTTGTTATCAACAAACTGGACATCTTGAGTGGGCTCGTCCCCACAGCAGCATGAGCAGCACAAACCCATCTTACCTGAAAGATTAGATCTATTTTAAATCCTGCTAGCATTTATAGCAACTCTTTCTGTCTGGTACTACTTTTCCTACGTTATTTAGAAGCATTAGGTCTGGACACCAATACGAATGTTAAAAAGGAGATAACGTTTTCCGACTCTGAATCACTATAAAAGAAGTTATTAAAGTACGGTTCATATAAATAATTAAAGACGATACCATTGCACGAGCTAAAATGCAAGCGTTGATGATTGCTGCTTCAGCCAGTAAAAATTAAAGACCAAGGAAAGTATTAAAGACGAGGAAGAAATGTATTTTCTTCCCTGTGACTAAATTAATTCCCCCTCAGCTTTTTCACTTGATAGGTATTATATTCCAATAAATAAGACACATCGTATTTAAAACTCAATTCGTAGAAGGTAACCAGTTAAACCTACTTTATGGATTGGCTAAGTACCGAAACTTATGCAATAATTTGACGATCATTAATTTGTTACGCCATACTAATTAACACGATTATAATTTATTGATTTGATCAAGCATTGTGATTGAAGTACTATTTTTATGAATTTAAATGAGACCATAACACGAACTACAATTAATGACATTTCCATCATGATGCTACTTCATAACTATTTCATGATATTAAGTGTATCGTTAAAGAAGATGGGAAAATCATAAAGATATCACTAGATTAAGCACACAATAAGCTCTAATAATGTCGAAAATTACAAAAGTACATACTCACGAATTAGTCACAGCTTCGGTAATGGATAAAACTGAAGTGGTATATGTGATTGGTGATGTTACAAGTAGATATGTTTGCGCTCGATATAACCAAATCTATTCTGATAAGATTAGATTGTCTTGTTGTTCCAAGAACCAAGGAATATGACAGAACAAGTCCGGTATGATGCATTACCTAGAAAGGTTTGTTATAGTGGCAGTAAAATGTATGTGGGTACACCCAAAGACACATACTCAGCCTTTTTGTCGCAAAGTGAATGTAATTCTTTCTATAATCCATTAAAAATTACTAACACCCGTGGCGTGCCTCCATCGCCTTAGTGCAAATGTCACAGAAGATTGACAAAGCCGAACCCAGACCGGTTGCGCTCTGCAATCTCCATTCGAAATCGATGAAGAGGGCTAAATGTATATGCGAGTAACTATACCTGCCCTGTACCTATCACTCTCCAAAAGGCTCCAACGCTGCTGTACTCTTAAGTCTCTATCTCTCTAGTTGTCGAGCTCTTCTTAAGGCGGTAAAGAGAACGCATATTAGCCTGAATCAACCTCTCAAATGGTACTCGTACTTTTCCCAAACAATCAGACTTTTCCTTGAGTGTGTGATGCATTTTTTAAATTATTAACTCTTTTCATTCTTGCCTCCTACCTTTAAAAATTATCATATTTGGAGCTGATAAAGAATATCCAGATATCGATAAGCTTCTTAACATTTGATAATAATTATTGTTTTGTCAAATATTATATACGAAACTGTTGTTTTTATTTTGTTTTGATAACGATCAAATATCGTGCGATAAATTGGTGTGCTGGAAATATTATTTTCCTCACATACATAACACCTATGATAATAAAATAATAATGAAACAATCAATGATAAAAAAAACACGTCTTAACTTACAAGTCAATTATATATTCGTTAAAAAATTGGCTTTAAAATATATTTCGTTTAAACATTATCATATGACTTTATGAATTATTCAAGACTTAAATCACTTATATTCTCCATCACTGAAAATATTGAAATCATCTGTGTTGTGGGCCATCATGTGGCCCGTGGTGATGGCCATGATGGTGTGGCCCATGATGATGTGGGTCATGATGGGGCGGCCCGTGGTGATGTCCATGGTGGTGTGGGTCGTGTTGGTGCGGTCCATGATGATGCTTCCCGTGGTGATGCGGCTCATCATGGTGATGCTTCCCGTGGTGATGAGGCTCATGATGATGTGGTCCATGGTGGTGCGGCCCATGGTGGTGATGGTGGTCCGGTATGCGATGATGCCGGTGACGCTTGCCAAAGCAGCAAGTAAAAACCGAGTCTAACCTGAAATTGCAGAAACGATTTTCCATCTTAATGATTTTCTTTGTGCGTTTCTCATTAGATCTTGTAAGCTACAGAATTGTTGGTTTTAGATTCAAAACACCTCGCCTGTTTCCTAATCGTCAAAATCGAAATCGTATTAATCCCTCAAGCGTATGTGAACGAGACACAATAGCTATTCTATTGTTATGCGGTCTCATGCGACCGCTCGGGTGTTGAGGTATGTAAAAGTCGCTGTTATTTCTTGTATGTTTGTATGTTACTTTATCTTATTGACAAAATAACTAATAACAAAAAAATAGGATGGTTAAGATTGAGATGGTAGGTACTTTTACTTTCAAAAAAGATTTTGAGGTTATCTCTAAAAGTCACATTACCTAATCGTAATTATTCAATTATTTTAGCCTAATTTAGCCTATAAAGGAAGGTTATTAGTAATTTGTCAAGGTTCCGGTAACGCTAACCAAAACTTATTTAAGTAGACAATGTTAAACAAGCCGTAAAAATGGATTTTTTTTATATTTTTTACTTTAATTTTTCGTTGATTTATAAAATCAAGTTTTGGTTAACGTTCTTTGTTCAATATTTCGTTCTAAATTACGTTCAGTTATAACGACCGTATTGGAGTTATTCCTTGGTCAGTACGTAATTATCGAAGGAGAAACATCAATGATATTCAATTTACCATTCAATACTTATAAAAGTTCGACTCACCTCATGGTGCACCTACGTCGTTATAAATACTATATTTATTTAGTGCACTATTTAGTCAACATTTTCCATTGATGCTCAAAGATGAACTGATGGCTATCTTCTGTTGTTTGTCTATTAAAACGTATTGATTAGAATAGATACCATATGTCCTTTTTATATCATTGAAAAAAACCCAGCTCTCTTTGTTCATTCGTCCTACTTTGATAAGATTGATTCTTGTCAGTCGACAAAACAAAACAAAGCTGCTTTCGAATCGATAGCCGCAATTTAGCAAATGATGCCATAAAATGTAGGTAATATTGTTTTTTTTCTAAAATATATTTCGTATTAAAGTTAAATTAAAGCAAAATTAGCCTCTAAACAGCTTACTGCTAGGCAAAGGTCTTACCTTAAGTATGAGGTAGTATGAACCATACTCCACATTCGGGCTCAGTTTGTTAAAGTGCCTCAAGTAAATTTTGCAAGCATTGTCTGAATGTCAGCATAATCATAATAATGTATCAGTAATTGGTGAAAACATTTAAATTAAATTGACCGAGGACTTGTAAAATTACGACTTGTTGAACTTCAGAGAGCATTGGCATTGAGCATTGGGCATTACTACGGTCTTAACGAGCAAATTCTGTCGTAACAACGATGCATACTTATTTATGCAGATCATTGTTATTAAAATAAAACCAGAACAGAAACAGAAACAGAACAGAAAAGAAACCAGAAACAGAGTAACGATTAATCCAGCATTGGCTCATTTAAGTCTATGCTAGTGGTCTTTACTTTTGCGTTCCAATTTTAATGTACCTACTTATGATTACGGTTATCTTATTTCTGATATACATTATCGTTGAAAAATAAGATTTGAGAATAAACTTAGATTCTACTATTTAATGTGGGCACTTGTGACACTTAACAGAAAATGTACCGTGACACCTAACATAAAATATACCGTGCAATGATATAATTTGTCATACATATTGCAGCAATGTATCATAAAAGGTAAAATAATTCAATCATTTCAGCATAGTTTGTCAGAAGGCAGAATGATATATTTCATGTTTCGTTTCACCATTGTGTAGCCACCTCTAGTACACGTACCCTAAATGCGTTATCTAATCACAAGTCTCCATCCTTTTCTTTGTATGGCGGAGGCTTGTCAGCGCTCGGCATCGTCGAGTATGCTGGGGGTTCCTGAAGGTTTTCCTGTTCCCTGCCCTTCATCCTTGGCTGCTGGTAGACTGTGACGTCCCTGTCTAGCCTTGGCGGTTCCGGCTTAGGAGAGCAGGTACATTCACAGCATAGGCAAGGAATGCAGCAGCAGCAGAACGGCTTGACGATCACTGTGAGACCCATCCTGGAACAGACGTTAAAATATTATTTCAATAAGGTATCTATCTGATTGTTTGCCTTTATTTCTTATATAGTTTGTTTTTGTTAGTAAAACTAAGGTTAACCTAACTACTTCTTACATGATCACTTTTACAGCATCAGTTAGTTATAGTAGTCGATGAGCATTGAATATTCAAATTCAAATATTTTTATTTCAGAATAAAATGCCATTTAATTGCTAATAGTCCTTAGATTAGGTCAGTTAATATGGTTGTAACTTTATGATAGCATTCATTTAAAATCTGAAATATTTATTACAATCCAAATGTCAATTCTACAAAAACAAAAGTTCACGGAGATAGCTCATAAGGAAGGATTCTTATCACGAAGACATCACGTACGGAAAGATCATAGCACAACTGTTTATATTTTTACTATTTGATTCCACGTCCAAGTTCCAAGTCTTGTATTCCACACTTATAGGCAAACTTTGTAATGTAGCGAACACCTACAAATAATATCCATCTACTTCAAAATAATCAATGGTTTTGGTGAAACTTAGTAGGTACCTATACTTACCTTACATTTTGAACCTGAGACGCAATTGATTAGATGCACATTAAAATTGAAATAAATTACTTACCTATAATCTTTCCATGTTCTGACCTTTGGAGTTTCAACGCAAATAAGTTTTACATGTACATAACTCTGATTTTACAGATTTCACGTCCTACTCTTACAAAATACTTTACTCTACAATGAATTGTTAATTAAACGATTCTTTCCCTGCACACAAAGGTCAGAAAAACAAACGAGATAACAGCAGATGCAAGCAAAACAACTTTTTTATTTATAGCAAAAATGCATTCCGATTTGGCATACTTCCTAAGGTAGGTATTTATTTGTTTAAATATTGTTATCAACACTGAGAAATACTTATATATATGTAATGATATGGCTAATTAGGTAGCGTTTTCAGTAAAGTAAATATACCATTGATTATGCTACATCTCTTTTGCTTGCTAAAACAGGTGCGATTTTAGGTGTCAAAAGATAAATAATACAGCAAAACCATTTTTGGAGAACTTGCATGATCTCTTTCAGTCATATGATGGTAAACGGTGCGCATGAAACATAAGTACCTCCCACTACCTTCTTAGCAAAAAAGTAAACTATTTAGTTACTATCGTTCTACTAACCTATTATTTTACTTTATCGCAATCATTGAGCTTTGGTTTTACACTTCAACGTATCCTATTGAAACAATAGTACCACTCGTTATTTTAAATCGTCGATAGCGCTTGTACATCTGCTGAAACAGAACCGATAGCCAGCAAACGCGTTGTATAACTGCTATGCGCTAGTTATTCCTTGACTTAATTTAACATTACGTGTTTCCAAAGTTACTAATATGATGCACGGTCCTACTCTAGGTCTTAATCGGAATCAACTGCGTGAAACTTAAATATGCAAAGATTCGTTCTAGGTAATTTGTTACTTCGTATTTTTTTGTGTGTTATTTCATTATATGGTTTCTACTCACTTGTTATTAAGGATGACTGGACTGTTCGCATTGTTTTAAAGTGCCTTTGTACATATATGCATGTTAAACACACAATATGCAAAGATGATAAGAATTACAAGTACCTACTCACCCATCTCAAGACAGGAGACAAATAAGATAACTGCTGCAGCTATTAGCAATTTATTTCACTCATAAAGTTGGTAGAAGGACATTAATGTCAGAAAACTAGTAGGTAAGTTATAATTACATTTTTGTTTTTATAGTGTTTTGTCACTTTACCAACTTAATAATATAAACTGCACTTGTAAAAAGCAACTTTGGCTGTGTGACAGGCGAGGAAACGAACCCCGTGTATTTCGTTATCCAGGCATATGCCTATACCACTCGGCCACCGTCACATTAGCAAGCCTGTTGAATTTTGCAAGCGCTTACTTTAACGCGTAGGCTGCGTGACGTAATCAATGTTGCGAGATTGCTCTCACAATATTCGAAGGAAAGTATTTAACAATCGGCTAAGATGAAGGAAGCCAATTTATAATTTCATTTTTGCTTTTATAGTGTTTTGTCACTATACCAACTTAATAATATAAATTGCACTTAACTTTGGCTGTGTGACAGACGAGGACTCGTTGTCCTCACACTACGTCTGTCACACAGCCAAAGTTACGTTTTACGAGTGCAATTTATAGAAGGTAAGTTTTCAATAACTAGATAGGATTTTTCTTATATATAATTTAATCAATTGGTTTTCAAATCAGTGGGACTTTTTGGACATTTCGCATAGATAATTTTAATTTTATGATTTACTGCTGCATCAAATAGGGGAAATACTTAACTTCAATCGAAAAAATAAAAAGGACTAGAGTAGTTCTGAAGTCATATTTTAATCGTAATGGTTCTGTCGAGTCCGAGACAGCGTACAGAGCGGACGTGTGCCCAATTATACTCCTGTAATTGTGAACTATAACCGAACAATTTTCGACGTTACCACGCTTGCATTCGAAAACATAATCGATTGCTCAACATCAGTGCATCTTACGACCTCACTGCTCCAACGCGCAACGAAGGACACAACACCTCCCCCGCATACTTCAAGTGTGAGTGAGATAAGCTCTTATTTTTTGACCAGCTCGAACGGTGACGCTTTGCACGAACACGGATATAAAATGAGCATATTACGTTCACCAACTGGAAGTGCCTCGCAGCCAAACTTAAGTGATTTGAATAATGTTCCGCAAGTCACTTTTAGAAGTAAACGAAAAGAAGTGGATGACGACGCGTTTGTTAAATCTGAGCTTAGAGAACTACGACTACAGATGGCGGAAATGATGAAACTGTTAACCAACCTGACCTCAAGCCAAACAGAGAACACCAATAAAATATGCTCTGACATAAGTAGCATAAAAGAAGAAATCACTGTAATGAATCAGTCACTAAGGGGGCTAGCTTTAGAGCAAGAGATGATTAAAACGGATGTAACCCAACTTATTAGTAGTACCGATGACACTAAAAATAAGGTCCGAACACTGGAAAATGATATTCAGTTACTTAAAAATACTTCCAACACTCAAAATCTGACATCATCTTGTGAAGATATAATGGCTGAAGTAAACGAGCGTTTCCTAAGAAGCAAAAATGTTATCATTATTGGACTTCCAGAATATGTAAATAAAAACAAAACCGAAAGAGTGGAAACCGAAATGAAAGGAGTCATGAAGGTCCTTCATAAAATTGACAAAGACATACAGAGACCCGAAAAAATTATACGTCTAGGCAAATTCCAAGAAGGGAAATGCAGGCCACTTAAAATCTGCTGTGCATCACAAGAACAGGCGTTATCGATACTACGTAATAAGAACAATATAAGCTCTGAAACTTTAAAAATATTTGCAGACAGAACACCAAAACAACAAACACACTTTAAGTTCCTAAAGGAAGAGCTGAAACGACGAAATGGTAAGGGAGAAACCAATTTGATCATTAAATACATAAACGGTATACCCAAAATTGTCACACAGTTACAGCCAAAAAACTAAATCCACAATCACATGCCATACATTTTGATAAACCCGATGTCAGCTATCAACTATTAGATAAATATGAAGACATTGCCACCTCCGAAAAATCTCTGAGATGTTTCTATATAAATGCTCGAAGTATCATGTCACCTGGAAAATTAGACGAATTACAATGCATCATACATCTTTTCACTGCGGTCATACATATCATTATTATCTCCGAAACATGGATAAAATCGGAATCAGATGCTAAGAAGTCGCAGCTGCCGGGTTACACTCACTATTATAATTATAGAACTGATAGAAAGGGGGGAGGTATATCTGTTTTTATCAATAGTAACATTAAACATAACCTCATTGAGAATCAAACATTGAACGAAAACCACTATATATGGTTACATATTGAAAAATTCTCGATAGATATAGGTGCTGTGTATAGGCCAGGAAGTTCCAGTACCAAAGATTTCTTAGACACTTACTCAAGACATTTGCAAGGGAAAAAGAGAGTTATTACGATAGGAGATTTCAACTATGATCTATTAAAACAAGATCCACCGATACGAGAATATCAAAATATACTAATAGAAAATGGCATTACCATACTCAACAAAACTGACGCAAATCACAGCACCCGTGAAACAAACACCACTAAAACCATATTGGACCATGTGTGCACCAACCTGAAAGGACATACATTTCATATGGCAATTATAGACTCTTCTATGTCAGACCATAAACAAATTTATTTTGAAGTACAACAATGTCAATTAAAAACTATTGCTAAGAAAAATTATGAAAAAATCGACTATGAAAAGCTATATAAAAACACTGAAGTTACCTGTAAAGATGATGCTAAGAATAATAATTATAATAAATTAGAACAAAAGATAATAGAATCGATATGCAAAAGTAAAGTCAATAAAACTAAAATTATGAATGCCCCGAGACAGGAATGGATTGATCGAGATATTATACGTGCAATTAATAGAAGAAACGCAACTTGGAAGAAATTTAAGACAAATCCTGAAAACAAAGAGTTAGAAGAACAATTTAAAAAGGAAAGAAATAAAGTGACTCAACAAATTCAAAAACGGAAGAGAAATTATTATTTTAAAGTCTTTTCGGATTGCAATAAGAAGCCCAAGAAAACATGGGAACTTATAAACAGCCTTTCTAAAAACAAACACAAAGAACCCGTTAAACTACCCAAACTACAAACCTCTTCAGGCATATTAACTAATCCAAATGACATCTGCGACTATTTCAACACGTTTTTTGCAACAATTGGCCAGGTTCTGGCAGAAGACATTCCTCAAAAATACCACCAATATCCTAATCAGTCAACTTGTGTGGAACGTGTGAATGGACTGACAGAACTTGCTCCAGCATCCACCGATGAAATAAGCAAAGTAATCGATAGCCTCGATGCAAACACTAGTTCAGGTATTGATGGTGTAACTACCAAATGCTTAAAATGTATCAAAAATATTATACTTATAGAACTCACTGCATGCATAAACAAGTGTTTAGAGCAGGGAGTCTTCCCCGACAGTCTTAAAGTTGCAAAAGTTTCACCTATCCACAAATCTGGACCAAAAGACGATCCGGGGAATTATCGCCCCATCTCAGTGCTGCCTGTGCTATCAAAAGTTCTTGAAAGAGTATTGTACAAAAGGCTTGACCAATATTTGTCCTCTATTCACTTTCTGTGTAAGAACCAGTACGGTTTTAGACCTAAATCAAATACCCTCTCAGCAACAATAGACCTAGTTACTAAAATTAAACTGAATATTGATCAGAAAAAAATTGCACTAGGAATCTTTATCGACCTTAAAAAGGCTTTTGATACGGTTAGTCACCACCTCCTACTAACTAAGTTGCAAAACATTGGTGTTCGACAAAAAGCCTATAAAATATTTGAGTCATACCTAGCTAATCGCTGCCAATTTGTAAAGATAGGAGAGTGTCGAAGCAAAGTTATGCCCATCTCTTGCGGGGTTCCTCAAGGCTCCATATTGGGACCTCTTCTGTTTCTCATCTACATTAACAGCATACAAGATATTGGCCTTTCAGGCGACATAACTCTTTATGCAGATGACACTAGTCTATTTTATTTTGGAGATAACATGGGACATATAAGAGCAAGCGCACAACAAGACATAAACAAATTGAATGAGTGGTTCCAATATAACCTCCTTACAATAAATGTCCAAAAGACGAATTATGTGATCTTCTCAGCAATCAATAAAGAAATAGGTAGCTATGAGCCATTAACAATTAACAACGTAAATATAAATAAAAAAACCAGTGAAAAATATTTAGGCCTTATTTTGGATGATCACTTAACATGGAAGCCTCATTTAGAAAAGATTAAAACTAAACTAACCTGCCTAACAGGTATGATTCGCGGTATTGTTCGTTATCTTCCCTTAAATGTACGTTTTCTCATTTACAATTCCTTAGTAAAGCCACATATTGATTACCTTGTTGAAATCTGGGGAACGGCAGCTAAAAGTAATATTGAAATTGTCCAGGTAGCACAAAACAAACTGCTTAAAGCACTATTTCATTATGATTACTTAACCGCCACTGAAAAAGTGTTCAAGGAAACCAAACTTATGACAATTAAACAATCATATATTTACTACACTTGCATACTAGTTCGTAAAATCTTTAAAAAACATATTCATAGTAATATAACTTTCACTCAAAAAAAACATATCCACTCAAAACTGACCAGACGAGCAAACGACTTAAACTTACGTCCCCCTAGAACGAAAAACTATGGGAAAAAAAGTATAGCTTACGAAGGTGCTAAACTTTATAACAATCTGCCCAAACATATTAAAGAGTCTAAATCAATGTTTTCCTTCAAAAAAACACTTAAGCACTATATTATCAACAAATATATCCGATAAAAGTAACCGTATTATTTAAAAAGCAAATTCAACCATGAATAAATGAATAAATAAAAATGAGACAAAATAATATTTCTTCTAAATTATATTTATTGTTATTTATTAAATAATGTCACTAAGCTTCCTTACTTAAATAAAAATGGTTAATAGCCAGTAATAAACCAACACTTAGTTACACGTCATTACCTGAACTGAGTTGGGCCACTTCTAGTTCGCGCGCAGCTTATTCCGTGTTTTGTATTATTTGTATTATTGTTTACCGGCCAGTGAGCGCTTAGTGCAGCCCGCTTATCGGTGACGCAGAGGTATACTTATATTGCGCTTACCCGCAATCATTGTTATTTCGTTTTCGATGTGTTGTTTTCTGTCTATTGTTCGGTGTTGTGTATAATTTAAAATTAGTACTTTGTAAAACCTAAACTGTTTATGCTCCTGTACGCAAATTACTTTGTTTTTATTTTATTTTGTTTAGTCACATAAGTGAATTTTTGTAATTCTTGTGAAATAAATATCTTAAATCTTTTTATGGTTCTAGAACTATTGTATTACAAATAGTGTTAAATATTTTCAACGAATTCTTAACCATTTTGGTAATAAATTAACTTTTTTTAGAAGTAGTAATTTTCCGCTTTGCCCTTATCACAAGGGTAAAGTGGAATTGCACATTGGGCAAAGCGAAAAAGGGATTTATTTGGCGTATTTCCCATCAACTTGAGTATTATGCTAATGAAATCAATAAAATTAATTTGGTATAAAGGAACTATTTCAAATCAAAGACTTTCCACTTTTCATCATTAGGAGTAGGTAAAGTGATTTTTTATTTAATTTAAAAAGGCACATATTTGACATTCACATACAAAATGCATTAGTTCCTATATTTAACACGAACAAAACAACCACCTTCAATTTCACCACAAAGTTCATGAGCGATGGAGAGTTCCAATTGGGATACCATATTTTTTGGATACCGAACTCGCTCGATCGCTCTCCTCATTTGACCTTCCGTTCATGAGCATTGGTTTGTTTTTCTTTTGTAGTTATGAAATAAAAGTTGATGTCGCTTTAATATAACGTATTAAATCAACTGTCAACAAAAGTGGAAATCATTCCACTTTGCACCCTTGTAATTCTTTCCACTTTGCCTTTATGATAATAATATAGTTTTCAATTCATTACTAAACAAATGTTTAAATTTGTTCAATCAACTAAATGTCTGAGTGTAGTAGAATAAACAGATATTAGATTAAAATAATAAATACACCGCCACTACTCACTTTTATCATAAATATCCAGCCTCCAAAATCCTTGAATTTCATAAAAAACTCACTCGATACATATCGCGCAGCCGGGTAGCCCGCTAGGTGGTGCTAGCCGGACTGATTTTGGTCAATGACCTTGGTCGGACGTGCGCTAGGCTTGTGCGAGGTGCGGGTGCCGTTGGGTGAAAGAGTGTTGGTAAAATCAAATTTTTCGCTTTGCCCCCCCTCTTCCACTATGCCCCTCTCTCCCCTATCCTTTTATCTTACGTAGCTTTATCTTTAATAAATTTTAAAAAAAATAGGCTATTTCAAAAATTCTTCTCAATCAATAAATACACGAAATCACTAATTTTGTCTCGGCTTTGTCTACACAAAATATTTTTTTTAAAAATGCTTCAGACTACGCCCGCAGGGTCTCGATCTCGCGTTGATCGATTTTATTTCGTGTGGTTATTTCGAGTTTCACCGTTTTCTCGAAAAAAAATCAAGTAATATCGGTATATTACTTGATTTTTTTTTAGTTTAGTTTTGATATTTTTTTTAGTTTAGTTTTCTACGTGTGGATCAGTATCCACACGTAGAAAACTGCTACATGAAAGAAATCTAAATGCATAGAAATCGTGACCCTTGCACGAGTATTGGCACATCTGAGATTGGCATTCTGGTGCAGTGTGAAAATAGATTTCCGTACAGCGAAAATATCTTTTGAGACATAGTAAAAGCAGTGTTAAACGAATCATGTTGCCCGTGACTAGAACGTCATTCATTTATAAAGGTAACACACTAGCAATACTTAGTAGGTACCTACCAACAGCCTACAATGCCATACATATTCTTGCAAATTCAAATTCCCTATCATAATCAAGACATAAAAGGAAAAAATCCAGACCACTAAACTGTCGTACTGATTTGTACTTTATTGTCATATAGAAATGTTTATTTAATTTACAAGAAATAATCCATTTATTAACATTTATAAAAATACAACAAGTTGCGTGTTGGGATATTTTCTTCATATGATTTGAATCTTTTTTTAAGCTTTTGTTAACCTACTTAGAAAAAGAGGGATCATTTTGTCCTGTCAGTGCACAATATTGATGGAACTTATACATATAAAGTCGGTTTTCCTTTGCTAGTCAAATATTTTCATTACTTTTAAACGAATATCGGCACAAAAATCATATTTAATATTTAAATAAAAAAGATCTCACTATTTAATGATTGTCTATGTAAGTTTTTTATTTATCTTATTTTGAAATAATTGAATTGAATGAATGAATGAATTACAAATCGTTACAAACAAATGTAAAGATTGTTCACAATATTCGACTAGCAAAGAAAAATGAACTTTAAGCATTCCTTATATAACTTAATTTGTACCTTAACTCATACCTGCTTATATCAGTTGACCCATTATACCAACAATAAGTTGGTTTAACATGGACTAACGTTTTGTAACCAAAAAAAAATGCACTTCATTTTATTGGGCGAAGTAACACGCATTTATATCAGAAGACTCTGCTTTCTTAACTTTACAGTCAACAGATAGATATAAAATACTTAAACGTGATAATTTATAGCTGCTACTTACACAAGTCACAAGTACCTCCTTCTTAAATTTAAAATGCGCATTGAATAACACTGCCAATAATAAATGTTTATTAACAATATTTTTTGTATAAATTCCCGAACTGACATGCACTCGTTTTCAAACTGCTTTTGACATATTCATAAAAGCATATCATAGAGTATGTAGAGAAAGAAAACAACAGAGAATGCTCCTCTCTTTGGAATAATATTAAGTTTCATAAAAATGAATAATCAATATAATAAAATAGTATAATCTTAGTGTGTGCGTGATTGTTGCAGTTCCAAAAATCACCGGGTTCGGCTTTCAACCAAACTTTAATTGTTTTTGTACCCAATACATAATGCCGATTGCAAGATATGATAACAAATTTGATAAAATACTTAGATGAGATAGCTAAATACTCAACCAGATATAATAATATTGTTTGTACCTAATTTACAACGACATTTCCAACTTAAACTAAATACGAAAATAGGTATGTACTACATATTTTGTCCCTGTAATTACTTAAATAGATAATAATTTAATATTTTTACAATACTTGCGTTGTGTTCTAATGACTTTTACTATTTACTATATAATAAGTACGTTCTATATTATGTATATTGATTTACGAATCGTTAAGTCCTAAAAATTAGTCCACCTCCTGTCTACCCAGATATTAGGACTTGATATGTACAGTCAAGGTCTCGGACGCCTAGCCACTTTCAAATGAAAATCGCTTGCACACTCGCTACAACAACTTTACTTAAAAGAAGAAAACAAGGAGCAAGCGATTTTGGGTGTTAAGGTAGTATATTCTAGAGCTGGGGCTGCTTCATTTCATGTGATGCTCGTATAAGAGGTTTTTTTACGAAAAATGGGAATAAGTATTTTGTTACCAAAACTGCTGTGAAGGAATAAACAGGTATCACATTATTACAATTTTGTCCGAAATAGGTTTGCTGTTGCTTGACTCTAGACTAGACCTGATGTGGCTTAGACAGAGTCAACAATGGATTGAACTGATAATTTTTTAGCTGTAGAAGTGCTATCTCGTATAAGCTGGCGGTGGTTGGTTGACGATGATGGTGCTTGGCGCAGGGACATTGGTGACGTGGTGGTGATGGACGACCCTCGTCTGAGGCTTCGGGTCGGAACAGCAGTCGCAGCAGAGGCAGGGAATGCAGCAGCAGCAGCAAGGCCGGCAGGAGACGTTGCAACCCATCCTGGAATGATACAGTTTGTGATTGAAATAAGGTTCAAAGACGAAAAAGCTAATGCCTGCGGACAGTCAGCTAGCTGGAACTGGTTACAAACGTATAGAAGCTAGTCGAACGTATCAAGAGCTACTGAATCATTTTCACTGAGTCCACGAGTGTGAACTCATAGACTGAGGCCAAGAATAAAATCGTTATTGTATAGATTATTCTGTTTTAACATGAGGCCATATACTAAAATTTTGCAATTCAATTACATTTGCACTGCTTAAACAAGGAATACCTACTGACTAGAAGTCGATTTGGAAATTCTATGGTGTTTTAATCGATTTTTGGAGTCATAGCAACAATAATTTAATGACCTACCTTGGCTCTTCTAAAGAAACGATGTTCAATGGCAATGAGATTTAAAAGCAAACTTAAATGTTATGTCTTCTTTACAACCACATTTGCTTAAAGTGTGAGTTTCAAATAAATGCGTGAGCCTTACCTGTACCTAGCTACTTATGTTGTTATAAAATAATAATTTAGTTATCATGCTATCAACGCATCGATAATGATACCTAACAATATTTTCGAATTCTTGATAATTTAGTAAGGTACGATTACTTTATGGCTGGTATTATTATACCTACCTCTATAGACATCGTTTATGGTGTACCGGGTTTTATGCGATGTTTAATATTTGTAAGAAACTTCTCTTAACAAGTATTCATTTAACTTCACATAACCTTTTTCAGTTGCCGCAAATATAGATAATGTATACTGATCTACTACTAGCGGTCCCCCGCGATTTTGTCCGCGTTGAGTTTGCTGAGTAAACTTTGCTCCCTCCCCACCCGTCGCAGCGTCATGTCTATCTATCCAACATTAAAATATTTTTTTTCAAATCGGTCCGGTATTTCCTGAGATTAGCGCGTTCAAACAAACAAACAAAATTTTCAGCTTTGTAATATTGGTATGGATACTGTCAGCTAGCTAATGAGGTAGGTTTAAGTACGCGCACAGTAAAATCGATCTGTTGGTATTACTAGAATGGTATGAGTAATGTAATGAATGTTAATTTATGTAAGTAATGTATAACGTGAGGCTATGACGTCACAGGGTGTTTAAGCGATATTAGTTAGATGTGCCAGTAGTTTGTAATGAAAGTGACGAGTCATTTATAATCAGTGCATGTAGTCGTCCACTGTGCGAAGTGTCTAACTCACCTTATTTAAATGCGTTCTTTTCACCGAGGCTGAGGGGGACCGTAGGGCTGAGGATACTGCGGGTATTGAGGGTATTGAGGGTACTGTTGCTGAGGCGGGTAGGGGTAGGACCCTGGTGGTGGTGGGGGTGGGTACTGCTGGTCCACGATGATCGGCGGCTGGTGGACAACCACGGTCTGCGGCGGCGGCTGCTGCTGCCCGCAAGCGTTCGGGCACAGACACGGAATCAGGCAGCAAGCGCCCAAAGCCAGGCAGCACGGATTGCAATCTCCACAGTCCCCGCAGTCAAACGAGAAGCACAATCCCATGTTACGATCCTCAGCTAAAACCGATAAAATCAAACTTAACCGTTACCTGCACTAAACAATTAGAAATACCTCTCCAAACTACGTGACAGTGTCGTTATAATACTACCACACACAAAATGGCCGACTGTTATCGCAGATATGATATCGTTTTAACAAGAAATCGTTAAACATCTGATTGGGTATTTCCGGTTTATTAAGTGACTATAATATGATATTGATAGACCAGTAATACCAAAAAATTATAAGCAAGGTGACTATCTAAGTAGGTACCTATAGATTGTCAGATGGGATAAGGTTTTTACTGAGTATAACATGATTTGGTTTCTTTGTATTTACCGGATTTGCTGACTCGTCTTTTCATACGACACAAAAATGGAAAACTCAAAACAAATCAACAATATTTTCTTTTTTACTAAAGGTAGGTACTAGAAGATAATAAGTGCTCTAACTGACTAGATAGTACTTCAAAGTGCTCCTAAATATTAGCATTTCTTTACCTAAACTGGCACAAGGTTATTGAATTGGCATTCATTCGCCAATTGTAACTTCATTACAAGAACAATGTTTTGTACTTTTTAATAAACATTGCAATTTTTTTTTAGAATAACAGACTGTCACACAGCCATAGTTGCTTTTTACAAGTGCAATTTATAAATAAGTTTGTATAGTGACAAAACACTATAAATACAAATTTAATTATACGTAATGTTAAAACTCTGTAACTGAAGTTAACAACTCCCTAATCTATCGGTTATCAGAATTGTCATCTAGGTACTCGAGTAGCACCGTTTCACGCTCTAATAAGTCACCAACGTAAGTTGATTCGACACCCTTTTTATAAAAGGTACAGAATAACTACTTTGTCACTTCACGCACTAACCATAAAAAAATCAAACTGTTTTAAACTTTTTACTATCAGCTGTATATTCTCTACAACCATAATGAAACAACGTAATAACTAATATTTGTCACTCGAAGTAGAGGTTTACTAATTAATTGTCTTCGAAGACATTGGTTATTTACATCATCTACCGATACGATACAATGATAAGTAAGAACGCAAGAGATTGTCACATGACACTTTTTTTAACACTTTCTTGTGCACTATAGCGTTCCGCGTGGACGACTATGTTAGTAAAAGCAGAAGCAAAATTTAATTAACTATTTCACTTACCTTACAGTCTAGCTAGACGTGACACAACAGTTTGTCAATAACTCAAATGAATGAACACGCGAGTCGTTGTAAACACCAATTTGCGGAGTGAGTCAAGGTGCACTGCGGCGCGATGCCACAGCATTGCCACAGCGAGTAAAAGGAAAAACTGTCTGTGACGCAGTCGCCCGCGCATATTGCTCACTGAATAGTACAAGAGCCCACTTCACATTATTTTGTGATGTGGCGCATAAAAAAAACTAAAGGTTTCCAAGTTGTTGGTCCATTAGAAAGAGTAAATTAGAGTTTAGAGGAAAATAATATGCGTGCCTATGCGTAACAATGATGTTCTTGTTGTCGCTTAACAAAATGGTTTGTAACCGAAAGTAAAATCTGGTTATTGTAGGAATGGACCTGTCATTGTCACTGCGCTCCAGGACCCTTCTTTTAATAATTTAGTACTTAGGCCAAACACAATAGTCCGCATCATCGGAAGCTAATGAAGATTGGGTCTTTAAGTATGTTTTGTAAGCTCTTTTAGTTTTCAGGATACCTTTTACACCTAAAATCCCTCTGAATTCGCCTGAATCCAGCTCTCGGTCTATGTTAGCAAAGTGTTTGAGAAGGACAGAAGAATGTCCGATAACGCTGCGTTCGTCACCGCGTCACGGTGGAAAACGAGAGCGAAGTGAGCCAACCTTGCAGCCATCACGCTAATAGTAGCGCCTTTTAGAGAAAAACACTTTGAGGTCATGCATTTGATTTACCGACGAATCGTGTTTGCATGCAACGCATATTATAGTGTATTTTCTGAGACGTTTCACATACAAACGGTTCTATGAAAATTTTTATTTTGTTTTGACGTCGTCGTCGTGCTTGTAGTATATACCGCAAGGACTCAATTTGTCGGCTGACTGAAGAACGAAAAATTAATTACTTTTAAAAACAAAGACAGACAGCGAATTTTATCTAAGTATTTGAAAACAGCAAACATCTCAATTTGTTATAGTTTAAGTAGGAAAATAAGTAACCTACCTGAATGACTGGAAATACCACAAATTGTTACATTTTTAAATGTGTATTTTGCTTAGTTTGGTAACTTAGCCAAACTCAGTTTAGTGAATCAATTCTGACTTGATAGCGATACTCGTAACTTACTTTACTTACTTTAACACCATTTGGTATCTTACGTGTCGTAAGATACCAAAATGGTGTTAAAGTTAAAAAAAAATACACGGAAGATATCGGCAGGCCCAAAGAGCTTCACGGTGAATGCACACGAGGTCAAAGTGGATATTGTTACGCCTTTCCTTATTTGTAAGATTTAGTTATTTCGAATTTGTGAATTTTGTTGACTAAGTAGGTACGCCTACCCCTATAAAAGATACCCAGATGGCCCATTCTATGAAAGATACCTACTACCTTTAGTTCTCATAGATCTAAAAAACTAATCTGAAATCGAGGAGGGTTAGGTAAGTACATAAAGGTCACGGCTCATTAGTCAATAAGAATAATAGGGTACTTAGATGTATGTGTTAAACTATACTTGAAAGACAGTCATTTCTGTTCATTAATGAATCATATCAAAAAAATAGAGGATTGTATAGTATTTAATCGACACACCAGATATAATTAATAATGATAAGATACAGGATGTTAAATAACAAGTTGATCAATTTAGGCGGTCTTATTGCTTAGCAATATTTTCCAGGCAGCTTCCATACAGCCAAAAAAATGAAAAATAAATTATAGTTTAAAAAAACTAAAAAACACGCTTTTATAGCGTGGGGTGCAACATTTAATATATCAAGCACCCCACGCTTTTACTCTGAATTGAATTATTCTCTATCTCTTTGTAATTAATAAATATTTTCTACTTTTTAGTTTGGTAAGCTATAAAAGCGTGGTTTTTAGTTTTTTTAAACTATAATTTATTTTTCATTTTTTAGTTCGATGTTTCAATTAATTATTTGCGGACATGCGACACGCGATAGCCTCTATCTTTCTTACTTCCTTACAGAGGATCCACGAAAGAATGTATAAATCCTGGCGGTCCTTATAAGGATATTGAGAAACTGTTATTAAATTAGGTATTGCATTGTCATCGGTCCTTGATACGTGTTCAAAGTTTCAAATTAATACTATTTATTATTATTATTAATCGAACTTCTGGAAATCGGTCTAATTTATGCTCAAAGATTCCATTACATACATACATACATAGATACAACCCAAGCTAATAAAAGCGTGGTAAAAAGAAGTCCCTTAGCGCGTATTCATTAAGTAAGTACCTATTCTGATCTTATTTTATTTCGTACCTTTATGAACAAAATTGCTATAAAAATAATCAGAGGCGCTACACTATTGGCAAGTTGCACAATCAAGTGTACAGTCAATGCCTAAACTTTGCTATGAGTTTAACACAGGCGCTACAATGAAATGCAATTGGACAATCAAATCAATGAGTCAGCTGTAACAAGTAGTTATTATCCAAATCACCTCAGAATATCCAAATCAATTCAAGCAAACACCAATACAAAGTGGTATAACTAACTTCATTCTCAGAGGCTTAAATCACACAGATAAAATTCGTAATCACAGCCGCAGTATCTTATCTGGTACTGCGTAACGCTCAATCAATGCCATAGCCAGATCTCACAGTGTAGCGTTCAACACACGCCGTATAACCCGAAAATGTGAAAACAAAGTAATGAGTGCAGAGGACTACCCGTTGCTTTCCGCCGCAGAATCGTCAAATGGATTCGCCAGGTCTACGATAAATTCTAGTCTTACCAACTATGTAAGATCAAAGAATGACAGGGAGCAGAACGATGCTCGACCACCGCTGAGGCGATCAACCAGCTTTCAAACGGCTTTAAGACCTAACTTTGGCAAGTTAAGACGCAGATTCCAAAAACTCAACTGCTTCAGGAGTCAAAAAGAAGAAGAAATCCCGATGATGGACGTGCCGAGACACAGGAGTATCGACATTGGTGTCGGACTTGCGCGAAAAATGTCGCTTTTCCTGTTTACTAAAAAAACTGTGTGTGTCCACCCTTATCACCCGTATACCCCCAGTCAAACGACAAGGAAAATCTACATATTGACGGAGGATAAACACTAATTCTTACAGTAATGAAGTCACATAAAATAACCAACCGTAACTCATTATAATGTTGGCACTATACGAGTAAAAGAGTGGGAATTGTGACACGGGTTTATCAACAACGGAAAAATATAGGTACCTTTTCAAGTTGTTATCTAACCAAATAACATTCATTGTTTAATAATTAAAATTCATCTAATTGCAGAAGAAGAATGAACTCCGAACCATTAAATACCTACAGTATTTTTCTTAAAAATTCCTGTATACCTACCTACCATAGAGTTTCTTTATATGAAGGTACCTAGATGGTAAAATTATTTACTGAAAAAAATGGAAATAATGGGATCTATCTATCTAGGAAAGTTCATGCTGGTATAAATGATGGTACACACATCTTATGTTGCATGACCCCAAAAGGAGTCATTTAAAAAAAAAAACATTCTCTATCTCGATAATGGGTTTCTTTTATAATCTATACGGATAACCAGTTATGTAGTGCATGTGATTTTATAACAATGTTTTTTAAGACTGCTAGTCGGTACTCGTACATTGTTGGAATATCGATGATACAACTTTATCGTTTAGTTTTCAAAATGTAACCTTAAATTTGGATTTGGAATTTGAATGTAGGTTGAGCGTTTATTATAAGGTAGGGGCGTCGACAGCGATGTGATCAAAGCATTGTATTTTTATAAATGGTACTATCTAGTCTAGTTATCTTAATACGAATAAAAAAACAATGAACAAATAATCCTGATTTTTGTTATTAAGGCTATTGAATAAACACTGTTTTGTATTTTATGTTTTATTTTATTTATTCATAGTAGCTCTATCACATAACAAAAAGAAAATACTTTAATAATATTATTCATGAGTTTTTATAAGTAACTAACCGTTAGTTACTTATAAAAACTCAGGAAGTTACTAACTAAATAACAGCACGTGTGTGCTGTTATTTACCTAGATTCTATAAGTTACATAATTAAAACTTGAAGACAAATTAGATCTCTAAAGTATATCAAAGGCTTTATCACGTGAGGTAGATGCTCAAACCCATTCTTGTGTATACCAATAATTTCATTTCAAATATCAAAGATTAGTCGCGCTATAATTCCTAATTTATCAAGATAATTATCGACCAAAATGGATTTAATCGCAGCGATTAGTAATTTTGTCTTCGATGTTCGAACTTATGAGTGACGGTAACGGTAGGTACAAGGTATTGGTTGCGAGTGAACACAACTCTTTTCACTCTAAAAGAGTAGAAGAGAAGAGAACTAACCGGAAGCTTAGATGGCTTTAAATCCAATGAAATGTAAAGTCAATGCTTAAAAATGCCTTTCTTTGCATGTAGTTCATTTCTTTCTAACTCACTCCTCACGCGAAACAATATTGTGTCAATTTTGTGCGGCGAGCGAGGTATGAATAGTATAGTTCAATGATTTTGTGTCTAATCTCTGCAATTCATTTCGTTAATTTCAATTGCATGCTCAATAACATCTTATTTAAATTGCAGTTTCTTTCTAACCTAAACATTTTTTTTAATTCAATAAGATGTGAAGGCTTTCTGGCCACTCTACGGATATACAATTAGAATTCGCTGTGCTAACTCTAACAATCGTTAACCTAAAATACGTGTCGAAACATCAAACAGGAAATTAATAAAGTGATTGACCATTTTAGAATACTATAATAATACCTAAGTTTTATTTATTTTGAGGTGTTTTGATTGGATGAATAAGTAAGGTTATTTCAAATGCAAAACACAACAAAAAAACAACAAAACAAATCTGAAATGCAGGTGTACCTTCACTTATTATTATTGTTCATCTCTCCTGTTCAGATAATTGAACTTTCATGTTAAGATAGCCGGTTGGAAAATAGCTCAACCATCCCTGGAAAGTAATTTAGTTTTAATTGCTACGATCAGATATAAAGTTGAAGATAATTTAGTAACATCATATTATTCAAATAAAAGAGGTTCCCATATTCGTATGCTTAACTAAACATTAAAAAACGTGTTTAGTATGATCGTTGATTTTAAAATGTATCTTAATTGTTGTGCCAAAATTTGCATGGTTTTCCGATCGTTTAGTTTGAAGGACGTAAGTTTCGTGACTCTTCCTTGTCTTAAAGGATGACTAAACGTTGGCCAAAACTAGTCGGTAAGCCCAAGATGTTATGGGCATTTGCCCATAACATCTTGGCATCCATTTGGATAAAACGGTTAAACTCGCAATAGAATTATCACACGTAAAAAGTTCGATTGCCGCGAGAATCGGCCCCCTGGTCTTACAAACTGTAAAAGTAAACAAAATTATATTCCCGTTTGTTTTAAAAAGTTTATTTTATTTTACGTGTCAGTAACCCATGAAATTAGTATTTTTGCTTGGAATGTTTTTCGGAAGTCTTGAAAATAAGTTATCTTTTAGATTTTGATGTAGGTACCCTTTACTAATTTTAACTTTGCAATAATGGCTTCCTATATTATTTTTTAGACTTTAGACTATATCTTCTTTTCGATTTATTTTACGATACAAAACTATATTCAACAAAATGAAAGTAGATACAATGTCCTAAAATCGATTTACAGGAAGAATTTTCATAAACTGTTGATCAGTTTCGGTGTACAGGCTCCGCAAAGAACTCGCTTTTTTCCCGAATTCCAGTTTGGCGCGATATTACTTTATTTCTTAAAATAAGTAAAAATTAAGTTCTAAAATTGAATTTCCTATCCTTGAATTATGACGATCCGTCTGGTGTAGTGGTCGAGAAATCGCCTACTACGCAGCGGGTTGCGGGTTCGATTCCCGCACAATACAAACATTTGTGTGCATGAACATGTCTGTTTGTATTGGTCTGGGTGTTTTCTATGTATATCATGTATGTATTTACAAACAAAAAGTATTTAAGTGTTAAATCCGTTGTCTGGCACCCATAACACAAGCTTTGAGTAGCTTACTTTGGGACTAGATGGCGATGTGTGGGAATGTCCAAAGGATATTTATTTATTTATTTGAAATCGATAGCAAACAAAATCCAAACACCAACTAGATGAGTTAATAGACCTCGGAGCCCTGTGATAGATGCGAACTACTTCTCCCTACCAGTAAGGAGGCACTTGAGTACAGAGCTTAATCAGCTTAGAGGATCATCAGGTACGCATATGCAAAGCAACTTCCTTTATTGATAAGCTGAAAGATTGTGGTCAACTAAAGTTTTTATTTTAATTTGCCAACCCAAATTATGGATTTTTTTTTAATGAAAACAGTGGGATTCGTGCGTGCTCATCATACAAACATTTGCTAGGTACTTGCGGGATCAAAACACGGCGGCCGGTGTAATATTCAGGCTGGAGCGCTTATTATTACAGCAATTTATTTCATCAATTCAGCACTTATAGACGCGTCTTTCTCTCAAATGTGAGACTTTTAGGAAAAATGGTTTAGGAACCTCAATATCATTTAAAGATACCTACTCCGTACGCATAGGTTCGAGTAGATTTTTTTATTAGAATCGTAAAGCGGTTAACAAAAACACGTTTTTCAAGTTGCAGCTGTCTAATGCTAAAACTACGAATAAAGTAGCAGTAACATACGGACGGACAGACGGATGAACTTGACGAAACTATAAGGAGTCCGTTTTTTGCCATTCGGCTACAGAACCCTAAAAACATATATAATCAGAAATCTTTAAAAATTTGCTTTTTTATTTGAACTCTTGACAATAGATAGCAAAAATAGTCATAGTGTCCTTGGGACATATAATTTTGATTTACAAATCGAGACGGCCCGCCAATATCGGGACGTCTGGACCGTACCTACCCATAATTTTTGTACAAAGATATTTATGAGTGTTGTAGAAGCAGTTCGTGGTTAGGTATATTTTTAATGCTTTTGCTAAGATTTTAGTTTTATTTTCTTATCTTAAATGATTTTTATTATATAAAGATTTTAATTGCCATGAATATTGGGCTTCAATTTAACCATTTTATTTTAGAGTTATAGCCATATGTTTGTCCAAAATGAAGACTCTCTGAAATCACAAGATTTCAATAGATGCATATTTTTGAAAGCAAACATATCTACATCTGACATATCTATATCTACATCCTGATTGTAAAAAGATGTAGAGTAAGTAAATTGAGTTTAATAAAGTCTGGTTATCTTATAAGCCAAATATGACGTTTCGTTTGTAGGTAATCATTTAGTTTATTGAAGCCGTTTCCTACAATGGTCTCCTACTAGAATTGTTCGATATGAGAGCACACGGTTACCATTACCATAAGTAGGTGGGGAAACTTTTAAATATTGTTAATACGTTATTGCTTTTATCTATTCATGTAGGTAGGTAATTCCTATCCTTACAAAACGGCGCGTCATTGTCCTGTAATCTTGTTTGTGTTGCAGGAATACTTTCCTCAAAGCAAAGAAAATACCAAGGCACTATCAATGACATGCAATAATTGCCTTTATTAACAGGTTTTCATTATCCATTCGTCATACACTACAGTGTTGTCCACCATATAAATACGCATAGCGATCCTTGACACACATTCCCTGACTGGCAATCTGGCAGATTCAGTCGCGAAGAAGTAAATCAGAAAGATGGCTCGCATCGCTTTGTTTGCTTCAGTTCAGTTGTGCTTGATCCTCCTAATCCAAGGCAAGATGTTAGACCGATGCGAAATAGCTCGCGAGCTCAACAATTACGGGTTTCCGCGAGACCAACTGGCTGATTGTAAGTCTGAATGTACCAAAATTTTATTTAAATATTTGTTTGTGCGATCCGCTTTCATTCTATGATCTAATCACATTATTACTCTACCAGTCGTCTATTAGGAGCATTCATATGCTCCTAGCACAAAGACTGAGATAGCTACTAGCCCTTGAGATCCTAGAAGTATAGGTACTAGTAGTATTATATTATCTGGGGTATAGGTTTAGTATCGAACGACAATTCTTATTAGGAGATTTGTATAATTTTTAGTTATCTCAATCGATAGAACTGCAACTAAATAGGTAGTTTTTCACTCAAATGATTTATGTACCATCATTACAGGCCGCAGGACGTCCACTGTTGAAAATGAATTGTCCAATCCCATGATAATATACCTGTATTTTCCCTGTTAAGACCTATAGTTGATTGGTAGAGAATTTCCGCCATATACCAACAAACGGTATATGTTTGTTTGTGCATAAAGTTTTCAATAATAATTATTTATTTATTTATGTTTTACTAGCGGTTCCCAAAGCTTTATTCGTGTGAATATTGGATCTTAAAAATATCGGTATGAATTATAGCCTAGTGTTATTCCGATGTTTGATCTATATTGTAGTTCTATCCAAATCCATCTTTGCGTGAAGGAGTAACAAACATAGGTACAACGATATATCCATCCTCACAAACTTTCGCATTTATTGTATAGGATATACGAACTCTTAAATTGTTAACAATTAAAAAGATCATCAAACATAAGCCTAAGCAAATCAATTAAATCATTCGATTGCAGGGGTTTGTCTGGTAGAAAGTGAGAGTTCAGGGCCAGACTGACGTGGTTGGCGGTCCGAACGCCGACGGCTCGTACGACCACGGGCTCTTCCAGATCAACGACCGATATTGGTGCGAAAACGGGCCTAACCCTGGCAAGGAGTGCAACGTAAGCTGCAGTGGTATGTATTGAACTCGTATTACCTATAGATATTGTTTTTGATTAGATTCGGTGCGGGGCCCAAGACAGTCTTCTGGGGCTTCCCATGCCGTCATACTTTGAGGTTTCCGATGAGTAGTTGCAGTAGTAGGAAGTCCTGCAAACTGCAGGATAAAAACTAATGCAGGCAGGCTGTAGCAATGCGTATCTTTTTATAATGTACCGTGAACTACCGTAAGAAGGCCGGTAGATCTCCTAAATGCAGATAAATTAATTCACACACATTACCTACCTACGAAGTTCACACAAAAGGTGGTGGCCAAACGCCTAGTGGCAATAATCTATGATCAATGAATAGTCTTAATATTAACGCTATTAAGACTATTCATGGTGATTGCTTGGTGTTGACTGTTGGTGCACGATATATTAAAATACGCGTAAATAACATATCTACACCATATCATTGTAAATTAAAGCATACTCGTATGTGCTAAAAGCAATATTTTTTGGAATGTTTCATCAAAATCTGTTTAATAGATTTTGCGTGAAGGAGTAACACACATGTACATCTATCATCCATTCTCCCTTAGTACTTTTGCATAAGAATATTAGCAGGATACTAGGTCAACAATGATTGCAGCTAAAGAAATAATCTATTTTTTTTGTAGCAACAGATCCTAACCTTCAACTCTCTCTAGTAACTTATGGCGACGCATTGATTAACGATTTATTCTGGAAGAAAGACACTTCGAGCAACCCCGCACAGAAGTTTTTGCGAACTTAATCTTACATGAACAAATAAAACCGCCTTTAAAGTTTTTCGGGGCGAGGACGAATCTAACAAAGTAATATACATAAAAATCGGCCCATCTGTTTTAGTGTGTAATTATCGCGACTTTCCTTTATGTATACAAATAAAGTTGTAACGTGTATCGCATTTTTGAGTGGTTGTCTAAAGTTGAAGCAAATCTACCAACCGGTAAGTATGGAAAACATCACCAACCAGATTACCAGACCATACGGAAGCATGTTACGTAAAGGGAACAGCAACGCCTCGGATAGGATCGGCACCGGATCGTGTTTGCTAAAACTTGACAGTTCTTCTTGTGAATGACAGACAGGTTGGACAAATAGTCGTCAACCAGCGAGCGACGCGCCGTAAGCGCGTTACAACGCATGCGCCGCTGGTCGAGAGTGGGTCCCGAGTTGGTCTCAATCCGAGGTGGTTGATAGATGTGCGGTAAAGTAAGGAAGGAGTATCATACTAATAATACTAAACGCTTTGAGTTGATTCCGTGATGTCACCGTGACGGGTTGATGAGTGGGCTTTGACCTATAAACGACTTTTGAACTTTTGAATCGTTTTCAGAAAAAAAAAACTTGCAAGGCTAATGTAAATAAGCATGAAGGTTCTATAAAACAATTGATAGTTATCCATAACTTTTATCTTTCTATTGTTACTTAGTTACGCTTACCTTTTACAATATAGAATAAATTATTTTTATTTCTCCCGTCAGATCTCAAGCAAGACGACATAGGAGCAGCGGTGGCGTGTGCCAAGCAGATATTCGGTCAGAACGGGTTCAAAGCTTGGTACGGGTGGGTCAATAAATGCCAGGGCAAAGCCCTCACTGACTTAGGGGCTTGTGGGCTGTAGATCAGCTACTTATATTAAAACAAATATATATATATATATACAGGGTGACTTTTTTATCAGTACCGATATTTTGTGTAAAGACCACTGATGGATGAATATAAACAACTTTTACTAGTGTGCGTTACTGGGGCGGCATGTCGACTCGAATCGAGATGAGAATATATAGAAAATTTAGAGCCCTATATCCCATAAATGTGCCCCAAAAATCAAATCAGTGCCCATTAAGATCTCCGAGTTATTTTAGAAAATAAGATGCCGCTGGAGTAACGTCTGAAAACGTTACTGCAGCGGCATCCTTTTTTCCTATTGGCCCTAGCCAAATTTAAAGTAGCCTGAAGGGTAGCTTATATATGTGCCCTTTCTTGGCCGAGTAGCGGCATTTGTGCCCTTTGTGGATTTGATGTAATTGCAAATGCCGCTGGAGTAACGTTTGGCGGATTTCCATATCTGCGGAACGGCTTGACGAACAGATATGATTTTTTGTCAGCTAGTTTGTTGTTATTTGTGCCTTAAGTGCCCCAGAATTTTTTCCAAAAAAATGCACGGTTTATAAATAGGACGCGTTTCTCTGAAAATCGAAAATAGCCTCTAGTTCTTAAACTACATAAAATGGTGTGCTGTAATTGCAGTGCCCTATGCCTTTTAGGCATATGGATGATCTGACAAAATTTCAAAACCCTAAGTCTAATATTCGTCGAAATAAATGTTTTTTTCTGTGAAAGTGGTTTTGCTTATTTCATACCTAAAAAAAGAGCATTGTGAACAAGATAATAACAAAACATGATTTGCCCATAAATAGAGCCCATATTCAAATAAAGGCACACAGAATTTCAGCTTTCTACACCTTATAATAACCCTGAAATATATAAAACAATGTAACGAGAATAATTTAAAAACTATTCGACCAAATGCGAAAGGTAGTTAAAAAGCGGACGTTGGAAACATTCACCTTACCTCCTTAATTTGTCTAATAGATTTCTTTTATGTCTGTACAATGGTGCGGAAAAGCTGTTTTGATAATTTTAATTTTTTTGCTATAATCAGTTAATATTCAATTTCTTACTGTTAGACTGCACTCAGTAAGGGTTTCCATCGTCATGACCGAGAGTATATACAGGGTGACTTTGTTATCAGTACCCAAATTTTGTGTAAAGATTCCACTAATGTATATGAACAACTTTTACTATGGGGGCAATAGTGAAATCGAGAAAAAAAACAGCTGTTCCATACATTTTGACCGCGCGCCAATTGAACTTTTGTATGGAACATTTTTTTTTCATTGGATTTTTTTTTCTCGGTTTCACTATTGCCCCCATAGTAAAAGTTGTTCATATTCATCAGTGGAGTCTTCACACAAAATTTCGGTAGTGATAACAAAGTCACCCTGTATTACAAAATAAAAACAAAAAATATATATTTCATAAATAAAATAATAAGAATATTATAATTGTAACAAATAAAATAAAAAAAAAACAGTAGGCTGATAGGTAGTAAGTATAAATAAACTTAATAAATACATATTACTTATAAACGGGTTATTTAATTGTGTTGAGTTTCAATTTAAAAGTTTTTATGACTTTCCTAAACTTTATTATAAAAATAGATGGGTATTTTAGTACTGATTCCCATAAAATTACTTTATGAGAAACAAAACGTTTGTAACGAATCGTCGTTGTAAGAAAAAAAATATATAATTCTTATAGCGCAGCAATACGGTCTGTATTTAAATGTGCGGCAGATCCTGTTGCTGTTGGTGTGCAAGCGTGTAAGAGGAAGCCGAGGCGTGCCTACTCTAGTCGACTGCATAACAGTCGAAACAATGCAATCTGAACCTTATTAGTAAATGCAATAGTAATATTTGTGTGCGCATAGATGGTGCGCATACATAGGAAAGTAAAAGTAACTATTTGTTCACTCTTTGTTATACCGGGCAGCCGGCTTGTTTATAACAACGCTACATTACATCAAGACGGACGGAATCAGGCATGATGATTAATTAATGTATGAATAGTTCAATGATTTTTGTGTTGTTGTGTGTGAGTGCACGAGTCTTTAATGTGCTTATGTCGTTGCAAATAATGGGCCACGACCCACGGCTAGAACACGTTTGCAACACAGTGTGGGAATAGGTAATTTGAATATGATGAGTTAACTACCTACTCTAACAATTTCACACCAAAACTTGTTTCCGTGACTGTACCTGTTATCGAAAATGACAAGGCTACCAATTTGAGAATGCTGACTTGAAGTACTGAATGGCCGCTTTTTAACTACCTTTCGCATTTGCTCGGATAGTTTTTAAATTATTCTTGTTACATTGTTTTATATATTTCAGGGTTATTATAAGGTGTAGAAAGCTGAAATTCTGTGTGCCTTTATTTGAATATGGGCTCTATTTATGGGCAAATCAT
Source organism: Pyrausta purpuralis (assembly GCA_963924145.1). Lineage (NCBI taxonomy): Eukaryota > Metazoa > Arthropoda > Insecta > Lepidoptera > Crambidae > Pyrausta > Pyrausta purpuralis. The sequence goes on along the minus strand of OZ001643.1, from coordinate 18,728,079 downwards.
GTTTTGTTATTATCTTGTTCACAATGCTCTTTTTTTAGGTCTGAAATAAGCAAAACCACTTTCACAGAAAAAAACATTTATTTCGACGAATATTAGACTTAGGGTTTTGAAACTTTGTCAGATCATCCATATGCCTAAAAGGCATAGGGCACTGCAATTACAGCACACCATTTTATGTAGTTTAAGAACTAGAGGCTATTTTCGATTTTCAGAGAAACGCGTCCTATTTATAAACCGTGCATTTTTTTGGAAAAAAATCTGGGGCACTTAAGGCACAAATAACAACAAACTAGCTGACAAAAAATCATATCTGTTCGTCAAGCCGTTCCGCAGATATGGAAATCCGCCAAACGTTACTCCAGCGGCATTTGCAATTACATCAAATCCACAAAGGGCACAAATGCCGCTACTCGGCCAAGAAAGGGCACATATATAAGCTACCCTTCAGGCTACTTTAAATTTGGCTAGGGCCAATAGGAAAAAAGGATGCCGCTGCAGTAACGTTTTCAGACGTTACTCCAGCGGCATCTTATTTTCTAAAATAACTCGGAGATCTTAATGGGCACTGATTTGATTTTTGGGGCACATTTATGGGATATAGGGCTCTAAATTTTCTATATATTCTCATCTCGATTCGAGTCGACATGCCGCCCCAGTAACGCACACCTTTTACTATGGGGGCGATAGTGAAATCGAGAAAAAAAAAACAGCTGTCCCATACAAAAGTTCAATTGGCGCGCGGTCAAAATGTATGGAACAGCAGATTTTTTTTCTCAATTTCACTATTGCCCCCATAGTAAAAATTGTTCATATTCATCAGTGGAGTCTTTACACAAAATTTCGGTACTGATAAAAAAGTCACCCTGTATATTTATTCTCGGCTAAGCAAATATTTTACCTTGATGTTACCCTAGCCCTCATCCGTACCTGATATTAGGTGAGGATGATCTGCTCAGTAGCAGCTATGCACTATCTATAAATAAATATCACTTCGCAAGATCCAAGAGACCAAAGTTCCGCGGCTGTTTTTACGATCCGACGTATTCGGCGGATATGACACACCATAAGCGCCGAACTTACTTCAAATGTGTGCTCTTTGTTTCTTACTAAACACACTTTGCAGAAGTGGCGGCTAATTTTACATTCCGAACTTTCGGCTTCATGTGTCGTTAGTAATTCAAATAGCATTGCAGGCGTTATGATGCCGAACTTCGGTCGCGTAACTTCGGCATAGTGTGTTTTGACACTAATAGTGATGAAATATTTATTTTAAATAACTCATTAATGTGAGGTGTGTCTATGTTTGATTAATAAAAAATAGTTTATTAGTTACATGTTTTTATTGGATTGTTTAAGACTCCTCTAAAAATATAAAAAATGGAAATCAAAACAACTAAGACCCTTTACACACTGCGACCTTTAGCATCGATGCTGTCGCGCGTTAGTTTCGATACAGTTGCCAATGTACACATACAGTCGTCAATGGCCAGATTCTGCATTGCGTCTATATCGCGCCAGTATTGCAACGGTATCGATGCTTCAACTAGCGCAAGTGTGTAAGGTGGGCCATTTGCGACTGCATCGCCACAGCATTGCGACTGTATCGTTGCTAAAAGTCGCAGGTGTCAAGCAGCTAATATCATAATATCGATAACAACATGGCAACAGTGGGATTCGAGTATTTCTTTTCTTTACCTACTTACAAAGCAGATTTTTACAATATGTACGTGTAAGTACTTATTCGTTGGGAAAAGAGAAAAAGATAAATACCTTATGAACAGGAGTAAAGTGTGTTCAAATATTTTATAACAATTTAAGGTTAGTAATATAACATAATTATACAGATTTAGGCTCTTAAACTGGTTAGGCGGCGGTGCCTTAGAAATCAATTAAAAGAATGAGAACATAACTTAACTATGTAATAGCATTACAACACATCAATTAAATCATTAGGCACGTAAAATGGGGTGAATAGAATTCACGGGGTGAATAGACAATAAACCGGGAAAGTTTTTTATGTAGCCGAGGATGCAACTGTAGAGCTAAAACCTACCAATTTTTCGTTTATTTAGATATTGCATCATTTTTTTTATTACGTAGGCAACACTGACACGCAATACAGTCATGCCAACATTAAAAAATATATATCAATGTCAAGGTGTACATCGACCGGTGAAAAAGTGCTTTTAAACTTTCACAATTTAAATTAGAAGAACGTTTTGTCGTGTATAAACAACTGCTGAATTCACTTCTATAACTAATCAGGAGTAATTTACAACAATTGGTAAGTACAGTTTGATTTTAAATTTAAAGTTTTTCGTTAAATTAGTTTGTGGTTGGATTTGGACTTGTATTTGTAGTTAACAGAAACGCGAAAGGGGTGAAGAGATACGAGGTACGGGGTGTATAGATACCGCTTATGGGGTGTGAATGGAGGTCAATAGAAAACAATCACCTAGGGCTGTCTCCATCTAATTAAATATACTAGAAAAGTATCTAGGTACCTTAGTTACTTAAGTTGGGTGGGTGTTTATTGTTTTTTATTGCAAAGTATTTTTGTTAAGCGTAAAATAATAAGTATTCATATACCATTATTGTGAAAATATATGATTATATAGATTGCCTAGAAAGAATCTCTGACATTGACAAGGCTGCCTTAGTTGCAACAACTGATTATTTTTGTCCTTGTACTCGTATATATGTTTTGCTTGTAACTTTTGTATACTAAAAAAATCTATCTAAGATAGGAATGTAATTTAAGTTTCTGTACTTGCTGCAGGGATTTACGAAAATGCCTCGGGTGTATAAGCCTGATCCAAGAGGTTCTAGGTACAAGAAGTATGATGAAGAGCTCATCAAACAAGCAGTTAAAGATTATAAAACCTCTGGGAAATCGCTTAAAGTGATAGCTGATGAATATAATATTAATAAATCCGTTCTAAAGACACAGTACAAGAACAATGAAAAAACATGGTGGCCAAACCGTTTTATCGGAAGATACAGAATTAAACATGATTAAATATTTAATATTATCACTTCCAATTAGGCTTTTTGTTTTATTCTCCAACAAATTAAACAATGTGTTGCTCTGTCTGTAATAACAAAGAAACGACATTTAAAGTTAATTTGTCGATCTTTTTGTACACAATAATTATTTCTTGTTTGAAATTATACAATGACAAATTCTGCATTTTCTGACAGTCATCGCACAGATTATGCAGAAGCAAAAATATTATTTTGAACTAAATGAATGACATCTAACGCCATCTATTCAGTAACCTAAATAACAGTACTAAACTACATCAACGAAAAGCACGGCATAATTATAAATATCTTAAGGGATACCTTACTAGGTATTCCTTACATCTCCCCCCCTAGGGTAGAAAAGTTCTCTGGAGTTGATCTCCTATCTCCACTTCTTCATCCGTATCTTCGCTTTCTCTTGATATGGGCATAACAACAGGAATAAGTTTTGTAATATGGAATAGATTTGATTCTATTTTCTTGTGGCCTGTATTTATTCTGTATATTGATTCTGATATTTTTTCTTCGATTTTAAACGGACCAATCCTTAACTCATCTAATTTCTTTCTATTTAATTTATGACCATTTTCAACATATACCATATCTCCTGCTTTAAAATTGTGTTGTTTTCTGTTTTTATCAACTATCCTTTTATTATATTCATGTGATTTAATTGTTCTTTTTAAAGCAATATCTCTGTCTCTATTCCAGTTATCTACTTCTAGTTCCAGTTTAAGTTCATCTGGTATAAATGAAACATCAGTACCATCCAATAAGTATCTTGGCGCAAAGCCTGTTACTGAATGTTCTGTGTTATTATACCTTTCAACACAATTATGAGCAATAGTCGTCCATGCCTTAGTATTTGGTTTTTCATTTATCTTGCATCTTATTTTATTTACAAGTGTTTGTTTAACTCTTTCATTGAGTCCATTAGAAAACGGCGAATTTACTGTAAAAATTAGAGGGATTGATTTTTCTCTTAAAAAATCTTTGAATTCTTTTGAGTTGATTCCCGGGTATTGGTCGGTAAGAACCATGCCAATTTCATTACAATTTGGTACATTTTCTATGAGTTTAATAAAGTCCCTTGCACTCTGTGTTTTTGAGGTAACTATATACGCATATCTAGTGAAATGATCGACTAAAAGGTGCAAATATCTTTTAGTAGATCGAGAGCCACCGAATCCTCCAATTGTATCTATTGAGACTATCTCAAATGGTTTTGTGGCGGGACCTAAATGCGACATTAAACCATATTTAGCTTGTCCTCTCGTCTTATTTTTTATACATACCTCACATCGTTTGCATAGATCATTAATGTTTTTTGATAAGTTCTTCGCCATATAAAATTTTCTTATTTTATTTTGCATTTGTTTTATACCTATATGACACATATTTTCATGTATTAGTTTTATAAAATCTATACTAAATTCCTCCGATAGTATAATTTTATTCTTCTTTTTCAATGTTTTATAATATATATTATTACTGTATGTTACATTTTTATATCTTTGAATATCTTTATTGTTTTCTTGATCTTTTATTATGTCTTCTAATGTAATCAAATTGATTACTTGTAATTGTTCATGTAAATCATTATTCGCTTCTAGAACAGGGTTTCTACTTAAACAATCTGCTTCTAAGTTGTCCTTTCCGGGTGCATACTTTATTGTAAAGTCATATTGTGATAAATAATAGGATAATTCTCCTAATTCTTCATCTGTTCTCGATTTAATGTTTAAATTCTCCAATGGTTTATGGTCAGAATATACCGTGAAATGTTTTCCTATTAGCCAATATTGCCAATATCGTATTGCTTCTTTAATTGCTAAGCATTCTAAATATATAGCTTTTTTTCTCTTTTGTAAATCATTTAGCTTCTTTGAAAAATATGCTACAGGTTTTTCTTTCCCGTTTGGTTGCATTTGCTTTAGCACAGCTCCAATACCTTCCATTGATGCATCAGTATAAATTGTAATTGGCAAATCTCGATCATATATTTCTAAGATTGGTTGTGAGCATAGCAGTAGTTTTATCTTTTCAAAAGCTTCTTGACATTGTGTTGACCAAACAAACCTTTGATTTTTCCTTAGTAAGTTATGTAGTGGTTCTAAAATTATCGAAATATTAGGTATGTATTCCCGGTAAATAATATTTTTGCTTCTGCATAATCTGTGCGATGACTGTCAGAAAATGCAGAATTTGTCATTGTATAATTTCAAACAAGAAATAATTATTGTGTACAAAAAGATCGACAAATTAACTTTAAATGTCGTTTTATAATATTATCACTTCCAATTAGGCTTTTTGTTTTATTCTCCAACAAATTAAACAATGTGTTGCTCTGTCTGTAATAACAAAGAAACGACATTTAAAGTTAATTTGTCGATCTTTTTGTACACAATAATTATTTCTTGTTTGAAATTATACAATGACAAATTCTGCATTTTCTGACAGTCATCGCACAGATTATGCAGAAGCAAAAATATTATTTTGAACTAAATGAATGACATCTAACGCCATCTATTCAGTAACCTAAATAACAGTACTAAACTACATCAACGAAAAGCACGGCATAATTATAAATATCTTAAGGGATACCTTACTAGGTATTCCTTACAAATATATAAATATATGTGTCGAGTGGGGCTATCCATTTGACTCTCTCGACTTACGGTATTTAATAAAGAATTATTTGGACAAAATTGGAAGGACAGTTGCAAAATTCAAAAATAATCTCCCGGGGCCTGATTTTGTGTCCAGTTTTTTAAAAAGGCACAAGGATAAAATAACACAACGCAACTGCCAAAATATCAAAAAGAGCAGAGCAGCTGTGTCTGCAGATATAATAAGAGAATATTTTAGAGAATTGCAGGAGTCTTTGGCAAATATTGATCCCTCCAATATTATTAACTACGACGAAACGAATTTGACGGATGATCCTGGACGTAAAAAAATTATAACCAAACGGGGAACAAAGTACCCTGAGAGAGTTATGAACCACTCTAAATCATCCACATCAATTATGATGTCTGCGACTGCTACGGGGGACCTTCTCCCGCCGTATGTCGTTTACAAGGCTCGAAACCTATATGACACTTGGCGAGAAAATGGGCCGCCAGGAACACGATACAACCGGACCCAAAGCGGCTGGTTTGATGCCAACGCTTTTGAGGATTGGATAAAAACAATTATATTGCCTTATTTCAGAACAAAAGAAGGAAATAAATGCCTGATAGGAGACAACCTATCTTCGCATCTGTCGTTGGACGTAATTGAGTTATGCCACAAAGAAAATATTTCATTTGTTTTTTTACCGGCCAACAGCACCCATTTGACCCAGCCATTGGATGTGGCATTCTTCCGCCCGATGAAGATAGCTTGGCGGAATATACTGGTGCGATGGAAAAAAACAGATGGCAGGAACCAAGCATCGGTCCCTAAGGGATGTTTTCCAAGGTTATTGAAGAAGCTCATTCAGGACCTAAATGATAACTGCAAAGAGAATATATTGGCAGGATTCAAAAAAACAGGTATATGGCCTATTGATGAAAATCAAGTTTTGAACAGATTACCACAAGAACACAATAGGGAACAAGACGAAGATGCACTAGAAAAATCTGTACTCGACATTCTCAAAGAGATGAGGTATGGCACAATGAACATATCAGAACCAAAAAGAAAAAGAAAAATAGAAGTGATTCCTGGAAGAAGCGTCGCTAATCAAGAGATAGCTAATGAAGAAATGTCGCAAAATGAGAAGATTGAGAAAGGTAAAGGTAAAGGTAAGAAAACGAAAAAACGAGAAGAAGAAAAAGAAAAGGTAACTATGTCCGCAATTAAAAAAGACCAACAAAAAAATACTATCAAGGAAGTTGAAGTTAAAATAGATTTGAATAAAGAAGAAAATTCAGCATTATTTGAATGTCACTTACAAGATAATTTCATCTTTGATAATATCGAAAACATGCCTATACTCTTTGAAGATGTTTTAACATGCGACAAAGAAATAATAATACCACCATCCCCGACTAAACCCATTCAACCGAGCTCACAGTCAACTGATATTACAATTGAAGATGATAATAAAAGCAAGGGTAAAGTGGTTATTCTTGCTGATGAAAAGCTATCGGACGTAACAAAACAAAAAGTAGACCTAAAGCAGTGCAAAAAAATTGATAAAACTACAAATTTGATGGTTTTAAAGGTAAAGAATGAGCGCATAACCAGCACAAGTGGGGTGAGAAATGTTCGAAGAGCAAGTTACTACAAAAGTGATAATGATATTCTAAGAGATTTATTGGACGAAACTATTTAATGAGGCGGTGCTGATCTATTTTTTGTTGTTATTGTCTTTTAGTCTGAAAGATATATTAATAATTTGTTTTTAACTTCGTGCAATAAATAAAGACTGATTTGGAAATAATGCTATGTTTTACTTCAATTATACAAACATTCTTGTCTCGTTCCATCCACACCATCCCGTCTAATGCTGTCACGTTTCACACCCTCACTCAAACCTGCCCCGTCCAGTCCACTCATTTCCCGCCAAGCCCTTTCACTTTCTGTCCTGATGTCCTTAAATTTAAGAACCTAAGTAGGTAGATTATTTTACTAGCTAATTATAATTATTTAATGCATTGAGATATTTTGACAACCCTAGCATTTTTTTCTATTGACGCCATGTGGCGTTTCTATTGACCCTAAGTACAGTCTGAATAGAAATCGCAGGGTTTTTGGCTTATTTCTGATAAATTAAAGTTAAATATACGTTTTTAACTATTTAAAAATGAAATTATAGCCTAGACACAGAATTTAATTGTGTTACTTGGTAAATAAATACGCACATTAAACCAGAAAATCCACTCCAAAGCTACAAAACGTGTCGATTCACCCCGTTTTACGGCAGTTAATACTGGTAAGGAACTAAGGCAAAACGACCCAACTTCCCAAGGGTGGATATTAGATACTACACAGTATTCATCTACTAAACTATCTCTGACGAACATATCATGGCTCACGACAAGAAGCAACCGCTTCTGTAACCATATAAAGCTAAATTGTATTTCAATGTCCTAGTGTGATTACTTCTATATCCTCTTCTAGATGGAAAACGTCATGCTTTGTACATCAGGTTTTTAACCGACTTACAAAAAGGAGGTTTTTAGTTCGGCCTGAATGTTTGCATGTTTATCTGCGAATATCTCGCGTTTAGCTGGATCGCTTTTGATGCAGTTTTCAGTAAAGTATTTGTTACACTGATGAGAAGGTTTTAGTAATTATTTTAGGTCAATCAGGTACAATGTAACTTATACAATAACTAAAAACGACGAAAAAGTTTACTAAACAAAAATTTAACCGGTTAAAAACACTAAAACCGGTCAAGTGCGAGTCGGACTCGCACACTAACGTTTCCGTGCCAACCGTAACGGAATAAGAGATCGACATACTTCCACTTACTCAAAATACCACAATATTTTGTTGACAGCAAATATAACTTTGTTTTTATAGTATTTGTATGAATGACTAAGTTATGTTTACAGTTATTGAAAATGTTCTCTATCTCAAAAACCACTAGTTCGATCTCGTTCAAACCAATTTTTGTTGAAAGTCTTTGTCACGATCTACATCACGTATTTTTCAAAATTTACACTTGCTTAGTTTAAAAGTTAGATGGGGTAGCCCATTTTACCACTTTGGAAGCGTTTTGCTCTCAAATTATACACTTTTAGTGAAAATGGTTTTAGAAACCTCGATGTCAGATTAAAATACCTATCCATAGACCCTACATGCATAGGTTTGTCAAAAAAAATGTTTTTAGGTTTTAGTTTCATGTATCCGGGAGAGCCCTTAAATATTTTATTTTTTTAATTTATTTGTATGATAACTGTGTAATACTAATAGTTTCAGAATAAAGTGGCTGTGACATACGGACGGACAGACAGACAGACTTGACGAAACTATAACAATTAAAATGGCTAAAATAATAGGAGAAACAAACTTATTTGAAATCGTGCACGATGTCAACTTTAATGGACAGCAGTAGTTTACGTACGCCCGTCATGCACCGACTACAAATAAGTTTGTTTCTCCTATTATTTATGTCCTTTTTTTGAAGGCGGTTAAATTTATGTTTTTTTTTTAAAATAAATATTGGACACTAATCACATAGGTACATTGCTCTGATCACAAAGTCAATATTGTAAGCAATCTTGACATTACTTATTAAGGGGCTACCCGAATTGTTGACGCGCACACTAGCGCCACTCTATTTAAAATAATTATGACTCCTCAAATACGATAACAATAAAAAATTTGGTAGACACGATTGTAGTACAGGTTCTATAGTTTAATTAGTACGTTTAAATTGTTTCTAAAGTAGTTTACTGTAGTTAGAGTTAAAAAACTGCTAAACATGGCCACTTTTAGCAATTTTTCTAACTGTAACTGCAGATAACTCTGTTTTATTGAACTTAAACATTGTATCTAAACCACATAACCAGAGCTACAATCGCATCAATCTGATTTTCGGTTGGTCTATTATTCAACGAGTTATGATTTTTCTACTAAAGAGGCGCTAGTGTGCGCGTTAAAAATCCGGGTAGCCCCTTAATGAAATGATATTTTTTTAAATAAGATTAACACAAATCTCACAACCTACACAAGTATTTCATCGTTGAACACAAAGATCTTTTAAAATCAAATAATTAATTAAATTTCCTAACGTTACTTTAAAAAGATAGCGGTCCCCCGCGACTTCGTCGGAGCATTATGAGTTTTCTCCCTCCCATCCTTATACAGCGTGATATTTTATAGAAGCCTTTCTCGATAAATAACAATCTAATCTATCCAACACGTAAAGTTTGAGTAATCAATTTCTGAGATTAGCGCATTAGAACAAAAAAAAAATAACTTCAGCTTTATAATTTTAAGAATACATTGTTTACAATAGTCGACAAGCAAAAAAAAACTGTCTTAAATTCGATATGAAAATCAATCAATCAATTCCAATAAGATAAACACACACTAAATAATACTGCTAACTTTCACTGGATTTGTAAGGATTTTATCCTAATTTTATATCTTGTACATGGTTTTCAGATCAATTTGAGTAACTGATTTTTTGTCATGTTTAATATCACAGAGTTAAAAATAGTAGATAAAACATTGTCAGAACCTGAGCAGCTAAGAAATACTTAAGGGACATTCACACTTAGAAACAATAAATTAATTCTTAATGCACAATTTTATTGTGCTTTAGATAGATAAATATAGAATAACTCTTTCCGCTAAATGAAAACAAACTAGTAATTAATGTGGCTAATAAAATAAAACAGAGTAATTTAATCTTCTAGGTATCCCTTCATACTCGTGTTTGTCTAGGCTGCGTTCCGTTTTGCGCCAATATCACTGTTAGCACTGTGAGCGTCAAAAGCCGTTCCGATTTAATTAGCGTGCTGACAGCGCTGTTGATGCGATTTCATTTCGGAACGGTTATTTAGCGCATCGTAAGCGAGCGATATCATTTTCACGCGAGATTTTGTAATAAATGATAACCTAAGACCTTGCTAAAAACAAAGAAAGAGTAGGTACCAAATAAAGCAATAATAAATTATTATGGATATTCATGAAATAAATACTGTATTATTAGACAGCGATGATGACTGTGACAGCTAGTCATCATCGTCTTCGAAAGAAGATGATGAGGATTTCGCAGTAGGTACAATTTAACAGTAAGAAATCTAGAGAACCAATCCCTAGAATAAAACACAGATGAGATGAAATAAGAAACCAAAAATTTGCGCACGGGCGGGACTTGAACCAGCAACCTTTTGGCAGTCCGGGCCAAACGCTCTCACCAATTGAGCTACCGTGCTGTCAGTCTGACCCTGCGAAATTTGTGGTTTCTTATGAAAACGTCAATTGCCTGACGCTTAGCGCCATCTAGCCGTCTGTTTATGAAACAGATGGCCCAAGCAGTTATTCTTTACAGAATAAATTCAACTTGGAAATTGATGTCGCTTCGCTATCTAATTCTTTAGAATGTTTTAAACACTCACAGTGTTCTATTTTATATTCATAAAGATGAAATAAGAAACCAAAAATTTGCGCACGGGCGGGACTTGAACCAGCAACCTTTTGGCAGACCGGGCCAAACGCTCTTACCAATTGAGCTACCGTGCTGTCAGTCTGACCCTGCGAAATTTGTGGTTTCTTATGAAAACGTCAATTGCCTGACGCTTAGCGCCATCTAGCCGTCTGTTTATGAAACAGATGGCCCAAGCAGTTATTCTTTACAGAATAAATTCAACTTGGAAATTGATGTCGCTTCGCTATCTAATTCTTTAGAATGTTTTTAACACTCACAGTGTCATATTTTATATTCAAAAAGATGAAATAAGAAATCAAAAATTTGCGCACGGGCGGGACTAGAACCAGCAACCTTTTGGCAGACCGGGCCAAACGCTCTTACCAATTGAGCTACCGTGCTGTCAGTCTGACCCTGCGAAATTTGTGGTTTCTAATGAAAACTTCAATTGCCTGACGCTTAGCGCCATCTAGCCGTCTGTTTATGAAACAGATGGCCCAAGCAGTTATTCTTTACAGAATAAATTCAACTTGGAAATTGATGTCGCTTCGCTATCTAATTCTTTAGAATGTTTTTAACACTCACAGTGTCATATTTTATATTCATGAAGATGAAATAAGAAACCAAAAATTTGCGCACGGGCGGGACTTGAACCAGCAACCTTCCGGCAAACCGGGCCAAACGCTCTTACCAATTGAACTACCGTGCTGTCAGTCTGACCCTGCGAAATTTGTGGTTTCTTATGAAAACGTCAATTGCCTGACGCTTAGCGTAGCTTTAGCTTAGCTTAGCTTAGACTGACAGCACGGTAGCTCAATTGGTAAGAGCGTTTGGCCCGGTCTGCCAAAAGGTTGCTGGTTCAAGTCCCACCCGTGCGCAAATTTTTGGTTTCTTATTTCATCTTTATGAATATAAAATATGACACTGAGTGTTAAAAACATTCTAAAGAATTAGATAGCGAAGCGACATCAATTTCCAAGTTGAATTTATTCTGTAAAGAATAACTGCTTGGGCCATCTGTTTCATAAACAGACGGCTAGATGGCGCTAAGCGTCAGGCAATTGACGTTTTCATAAGAAACCACAAATTTCGCAGGGTCAGACTGACAGCACGGTAGCTCAATTGGTAAGAGCGTTTGGCCCGGTCTGCCAAAAGGTTGCTGGTTCAAGTCCCGCCCGTGCGCAAATTTTTGGTTTCTTATTTCATCTTTATGAATATAAAATATGACACTGTGAGTGTTAAAAACATTCTAAAGAAAAACACAGATGAATAATAATGTATCTAGAATAAAAGTGTGTGAATGATGTTGCATCCAAGTACAACTCTGAAACATTTAAATTACATTTGCTGTTCTTTGAAGCAAAAAAACTTCAAATGCGTCAATGTGACAGTCCGCTCACGGTGCTAACGCAGCAAAACGATTGCACTGTGAACGCAAGATGGCGGTGATAGTGACGTCAGCCGTGACGTGACTATAGCTTTCGTTGACTCGCTAACGCCAAATCGAAACGGTTTGTAAGCGCGATATCAGTGTCATTTTCGCTGTTAGCGCAATACGGAACGCGGCCCTATTGTAGTTTATAACGCTACGTTTGAATACTTCCGACTTCATCGTGACCACAGATTATCGCGTCGTTGAAAATGTCGTGGTTTGTAATTGTATATATTATAGGCTGCGTTCCGTTTTGCGCCAATATCACTGTTAGCACTGTGAAGCGTCAAAAGCCGTTCCGATTTGATTAGCGTGCTGACAGCGCTGTTGACGCGATTTCATTTCGGAACGGTTTAAGATTACATTTGCTGTTCTTTGAAGCAAAAAGACGTCAAATGCGTCAATGTGACAGTCCGCTCAAAGCCGCTCACGGTGCTAACGCGGCAAAACGATTGCACTGTGAACGCAAGATGGCGGTGATAGTGACGTCAGCCGTGACGTGACTATAGCTTTCGTTGACCCGCTAACGCCAAATCGGAACGGTTTGTAAGCGCGATATCAGTGTCATTTTCGCTGCTAGCGCAATACGGAACGCAGCCATAGGTACACTCTGATTTTAAATTAGATAGACAAAATGACATTTGGTGGGATGCCACTTTTTCGTAATATAAAAATAGTGATGTGCCTAAATATTCGACAAATTCAATTCTGATTCAATTGTTGCTTTTAGATGATTATAGAATAATTAATTGGATATAGTTCGAATTTGTGTTATGCAGAAAATTATTTGCATATAATAAAATAGTTATGTATAACAAAAAATACCAAACAAGTTTTGTTTTAAGATCATGTTACCTGCAAAATAATTTCAAAATAATATCATAATATCTAAATAATATCATTAACTAATAGTGTATTTATAGAAAGTAGTAAATAGTCAAAATAGGATGAAGTCATACAAAATGTTGGTATTGCATGTGAAGGGACTTAATTTTTTACCTATTAGAAAATGTTATTTTATGTATTACGTTTTTTTGTAATTGTGTTCAACGTTTTACATGTTTTATTTATCAAAATAAGTAGAATCACGAAATTGAAAAATCGTATCACAAATTCAATTAATCGTTCACTATTGTATTTTTACAACACTATTGCACTACGCTTGCAACATTAAAAAAATAAAAGTGCGATTAAAGCTGTCACTTTGGTCTATCTAATTAAAAATCAGAGTATACATATTTTATTTAGATCTACACGATTAACTGTAATCAATGTCTTTTCTGACAGTGACGACAAATTTTTCATTCGTTTACATATGTTGGGTACAGACAGCAAACGGAAACCGGCTTTAATGTCACAGGGTCTCGACTCTAACACCGCGATACTGCGGTGTCATACAATACTGATAATACTTAAACGACAACGAAATTGCGCGACAAACGCTAGTGTGAAAAGTGCCTTAATTAGTTTAGGAACTGATTACGATTTTTGAGAATTTGTTGAATTGGGATCCAGCTCTTTTGTTCTGTTTGTAGATGCTTCTAATGCGTTTATGAGGGTTGACCTGCAAAGAGAAACAAACATAGTAATAACCACTAACACACATATTATTTACTCGCTTCGACGCACATTTTTAAATATTACTTATTATGTTAACTTAATTGGTATCTCAAAAAATTTTGAGAGCGGGAGTTCATTAATTAAGATTAATAAGACTTCCTAATAAGCAAACATCATCACATCTGTGTAACACAGTGCCAGCAATTTCGCTCCAGCCATCCTTTTCACCTAATTAAAGGTGGAATTGTGTAAAACAATCGTATTTATTTGACAGTTCAAAACTTACGGCATAATCTGTCAAACGTTTTGTTCTTTGCCATTTCACAGATCATACCGTACGTTTTAAACTGTCAAATGAATACGATTTGTTTACACAATTCCACCTAAGACTTGACCAAAATATGACCACTGTAACTCAAGTCTTTGACCCAAGTAAAAAGACATCAGAGGAGCAACCGAACATAAGGTTACTAGTAGTGGCCGCTAGACGCCACCACAAGCTTAGGTATTTTTTTTCATACATTTTGCCTGAGCAGACTCGCTGCAAACTGACAAGCGTTTTCTATTTGTGGCCACGTTAGTTGCTCGCACCGCGCACAAATATCTTGGCCATATCGTTTCTTTTATAAATAAATATGAATATAAATTATCAAATATTGGACAACAATCACATACATTGCTCTGATTCCAAAGTAGTCAATGCACTTGTGTTATGGAAATCAGACAACGGTATAACCACAACACCCAGACCCGAGACAGTATATAAAATTTTGATTTTAACATTGACCCGACCGGGAATCGAACCCGGGACCTCAGAGCAGCGACGCCATGAAACCCAGCGTGCTTAGCCACTACACAACGGAAGTGGTCAAGGTGTAGTTTAGTAGTTACTACTACACACTACACTCGCCCACAATTGTCCCGAAGCTGTGGTAGGGCTAATGTTGGGACGTGTATAAGTGCTAGCAATAGCCTATGTACAAAAAGGGAGTTCATTTTAAGACCCACTTGTAAGGACACTCGGTCAAGGTCTTCGAGCATAGTGCCAAGTACTTCCAGCGTCTTTGCCACAACCACTACATCATCGGCAAATCGGAGGTGTGTGATGTATTCGCCGATAACATTGATGCCGATTCCTTCCCATTCCAGAAGCTTGAAGGCGTCTTCCAATGCCGCTGTGAACAGTTTCGGAGATATAACATCTTCCTGTGTGTGTCACACCTCTCCGCCGTGGAATCGCCCTCGTGTTCTGCTCCTGTACTCGGACCGATATAGTGGCGTTATTGTTAAGACACTTAAACACCTCTATATCCCTACAGTGTATGTGGCATCCCTGCAGAGTCTAAAGAACCGCCCAAGTTTCGATCCAGTCAAAGGCCTTTTCATAGTCCACAAACGCTAAGCATAGAGGCATATTATACTCCTCTGACTTCTGTATAATTTCCCTAAGCGTATGGATGTTGTCTATGGTACTATAACCTTTTCGGAAACCGGCTTGTTTAGGAGGCTGGAAGTCATCAAAACTAAGTGCGAGGCGATTCGTGATGACCCTTGAAAACAGCTTGTAGACATGGCTCAGGAGTGAGATGGGTCTATAGTTTCAATGGGGTTTTTTCTCCTTTTTTGAAGAACAACACCAACAACCTCCTGTTCCACGCCTCGGGCGTGATGCTCTCCAGCAGCACGGAATTAAGGAGTCTCTGAAGGACTTTAAGTACCGGTGTTCCACTCATCTTCAGAAGCTTTGCTGAGATTCCGTCCTCACCAGGTGCCTTGTTGTTTTAGAGCTGTTTAAGGGCCATCCTAATCTCGTAGAGGCTGATGTCCGGGATGTCTTCGGTGTAGTGTCGGGTTTCCGTGTAGTATAGGTAAAGAAGTTAAATTGATACTGGTATTTGTGTACAAAAAATGAAAAAATATTTATTAGCAGACTTTTAGCATTAAATCCGTCATAATTATAACCCGTTTGTTTGTACATGTAGTTTTAAATGCTTTATAATAAACTGCCATCTGGTTTGAAAAATATCAGTTCTTTTAATAGTTTTAAGTCCAAATTGTCAGAATTTATAGTTGAAAACAGCACACTGTTTGTTGTATAATTTGTAGCATGTAATTTACTATTATATATTTTTTTAGTTCGGTGTTCAAATTCAGTTTATTTAACTTTAACTCTAAGTTATTCTATTTTCATGTAAGTAATTTGTCTTTTTTTGAGAATAAACTCTTAAAACCTAAACCTAAATGAAATAAATAATAAAATATTTGTATAATAATAAAACCTCAATTTTCCATCCTCAAGTGCACTGACGCCACATATAGTAGATCCACCAGGGGAGCACACCTCGTCCTTAAGTTGAGCGGGATGTTTCTTGGACTCAAGCACCAGGTCAGCACTGCCTCTCACCATAAGAGCCGCATTACGCAAGGCTATCGCCCTAGGAACGCCCTGCTTTACTGCACCATCAGCCAGCGCTTCAATCACCATAAAAATCTGGAATATAGGTACATTGTTGTGTGATTATTTTAATGTTCATCTTGTTATCCAGGAATTTGGTACTTTCTATTAATACTAAATTTAACAGTCTTTAATTTATTACTAGCGTTTGACTGTGTCTGCACGTTTTGAGTTTGCTTCCTCCCCTCCCATCGTTAGTGTGATATTTTATAGCCCAACGCCTTCCTCTATATACAGGGTTACAGGTCAAGTCGACCTAAATCCTTACGTAGTAGTTAATATCGTTTCTGACTGATTTGACTATGGAACCCTAATACCAAACTTTACCGTTATTGGTCTTTGTTTTTTTTTTAATAAAATTCCCGATTTATTGTCTATTGCCACCTTTTTTTGTGTTCAGTGCCTAAATTTTGTTTTGTTTTTGCTTTTTTGTGTAGTAGATTAGTTTTTTAATATTATTTTAAATACTCAAATTGCAAGTAAATTTATCAACTGTTTTTTTTATTCATAAAGATGAAATAAGAAACCACAAATTTGCGCACGGGCGGGACTTGAACCAGCAACCTTTTGGCACACCGGGCCAAACGCTCTTACCAATTGAGCTACCGTGCTGTCAGTCCGACCCTGCGAAATTTGTAGTTTATTATGAAAACGTCAATTGCGTGACGCTTAGCGCCATCTAGCCGTCTGTTTATGAAACAGATGGCCCAAGCAGTTATTCTTTACAGAATAACTGCTTGGGCCATCAACTGCTTTGGCCACAAATTTCGCAGGGTCGGACTGACAGCACGGTAGCTCAATTGGTAAGAGCGTTTGGCCCGGTGTGCCAAAAGGTTGCTGGTTCAAGTCCCGCCCCTGCGCAAATTTTTGGTGTCTTATTTCATCTTTATGAATATAAAATATGACACTGTGAGTGTTAAAATACATTCTAAAAGCATTAGATAGAAAAGCGACATCAATTTCCAAGTTGAATTTATAACTGCTTGGGCCATCTGTTTCATAAACAGACGGCTAGATGGCGCTTAGCGTCACGCAATTGACGTTTTCATAAGAAACCACAAATTTCGCAGGGTCGGACTGACAGCACGGTAGCTCAATTGGTAAGAGCGTTTGGCCCGGTGTGCCAAAAGGTTGCTGGTTCAAGTCCCGCCCGTGCGCAAATTTTTGGTTTCTTATTTCATCTTTATGAATATAAAATATGACATTGTGAGTGTTAAAAAACATTCTAAAAGCATGTTTTTTTTATTTTTTGTATAAGAATCGTAAAGCGGTTAACAGAATACATCTTCCTCCTGGCTGTGACATACGGACGGACGGACGGACAGACAGACAGACAGACAGACAGAGAGACTTAACGAAACAATAAGGGTTACGTTTTTTGCTATTCGGCTACGGAACCCTTAAAAATGGGTAAAGGGATCATAGAGACGTTTAAGCATTAATGTGTCGATGGGAATAATTTCGAACCACTTGATGGGGCCTTACTTTCTACCCCAAAAGTTTTTTAGTGCGAATATTTATCTAATTTGCTCGATGATATTTCGTTAAACCCCATTCAAGGCATGTGGTTTCAACACGATGGGTGTCCCGCGCGCTTCAGAAGGAGTGTCAGAGAGTACTAGACACTATCTATCCCAATAAGTAGATCGGAAGAGGAGGATCTACACCGTGTGGCCAGCTAGGAGTCAAGACTTGACCCCCATGGATTTTTTATATGTGCATATGAAAAGTTTGGTGTACAACGAAACGAACCCAAGTCAATGTGTTGATGTGTTGAGACAAAAATAATTGATGCCGCTAACGAAATAAAAAGGGGCATTATAACTCCTGGTGTTGTAAAAAATGGCCTAAGACACAGAATGCGTGAATGTGTGCGAAATAGGGCGAACATGTACTGTATAAAATAAATAAACATAATTTGTTACATATTTTGTGTTGTTGTTGAGGAAGGCTTTAAGCTATATAACATAAAGATACGACTCACAAGACCACAGCAGCAATGAAAAATGATGCGAAAACGGGAGAAAGATATTCCTTTTGAGAGCTTCCGCTGCGTACGCTGCGGAAACCGCTAAAGTTACACAAAAATCATGTATGACAGGATTGTTCAGCATTAAGAGTTCTATAATAAAGTCTGCGACAGCATAAGTCTATCTTTTATGGTTGACTTACTACAACCTTTTTTATGTTAATAAATTTGTAAAAAAATAATGCATCATTTTTAGAGGTGTATTATACACACAGGTATTTATTCTTATCAAAATAAATACATTCATCATCACGAGCATTTCATTTAGAACAAAGTTGCCCTTTATATCATTTGATTCTAATTAATACCTTAGGAGCTATCACAGTTTTAACATAACTCCGCACCAAAATAATGTTTGCAGCTTAAGTACAACGTGCGCTTGCGCTAATCTTTACTAATATTATAAAGCTGAAGAGTTTGTTTGTATGTTTGTTTGTTTGTTTGAACGCGCTAATCTCAAAAACTACTGGCCCGATTTGAAAAATTATTTTTACGTTGGATAGTCCATTTATCGAAGAAGGCTTTAGGCTATATAACATAAAACCGGCCAAGTGCGAGTCGGACTCGCGCACTGAGGGTTCCGTGCCAATTTTTACTGAATTAGGGAATCCACTTACTTCTACTTAGTAAAATACCACAACATTTTGTTGACTACAAATATAACTTTGTTTTTCATAGTGTTTGTATGAAGTACAAAGTTATGTTTGCGGTTTTTGAAAACATGCTATATCTCAAAAACTACTAGTTCGATCTCGTCCAAACCAATTTTCGTTGAAAGTATTTGCTAAGATCTATATTATATATTTTTTTCAAAATTAACACTTGCTTGGTTTAGAGGTTAGATGGGGGGGACGCCCATTTTTTCACATTGGAAGCGTCTAGCTATGAAACGTTAGACTTTAAAAGAAAATGGTTTTAGAAACCTCCATGTCATTTTAAAAGACCTATCCATAGACACCCCACACGCATAGGTCTGACTAAATAATTTTTTTTTAGTTTTAGTTTCATGTATGGGAGCCCCCACTTAAATGTCATTATTTTTTATTTTTTGTAAGAGAATCGGTAAGTGGTTATCAGAATACATCTTCCTACCAAATTTCAACAGTGTAATGCTTATAGTTACAGAATAAAATGGCTGTGACATACGGACGGACAGACAGACAGACTTGACGAAACTATAAGGGTTCCGTATTTTGCCATTCGGCTACGGAACCCTAAAAATACGACTCATAAGACCACAGCAGAAATGAAAAATGTTGCGAAAACGGGAGAAAGATATTCCTTTTGAGAGCTTTCGCTGCATACGCTGCGGAAACCACTTAAGTTACACAAAAATCATGTATGACAGGATTGTTCAGCATCAAAAGTTCTATAATAAAATCTGCGACAGCATATGTCTATCTTTTATGGTTGACTTACTACAACCTTTTTTATGTTAATAAATTTGTAAAAAAAATAATGCATTATTTTTAGAGGTGTATTATAAACACAGGTATTTATTCTTATCAAAATAAATACATTCATCATCACGAGCATTTCATTTAGAACCAAGTTTCTCTTTATATCATTTGATTTCAATAAATATCTTAGGAGCTATCACAGTTTTAACATAACTCCGCACCAAAATATTGTTCGCAGCTTAAGTACAACGTGCGCTTGCGCTAATATATTATAAAGCTGAAGAGTTTGTTTGTTTGAACGCGCTTATCTCAGGAACTGCTGGACCGATTTGAAAAAATATTTCTGTGTTGGATAGCTTATTTATCGAGAAAGGCTTTAGGATAAAACATGACGCTGCGACGGGAGGGGAGGAAGCAAATTCAAAACGCGCGGACGAAGTCGCGGGGGACCGCTAGTCTCATCAGAAAGCTGAAAAACCGTAGATATCTTACCACACTTCTGCAGCACAATTATTGTCAAAGACTGTTTTTAAATCTCTTACAAAGAAAAAATACTTATCACAAATTAATTATTTTTTTAACATTTGACTGTGTACTACAACTGAGTTGATACAGTTACTTGCAATTTTAGTGTCTGAAACAATAAAACAACTAATCTACTACACATAAAAGCAAAATCAAAACAAAATTTAGGCACAAAACATGCAAAATGGGGCAATTGCAAAAAAAAGGAATATTTATTTAAAAAATGCCAATAACTTGAGAACGGTTCAGAGGTGGAATTGTGTAAAGCAATCGTATTAGATTTGATTAGATCTGTCAAACCCTTTGTTCTTTGCCATTTGACTGATTTTACCATATGTTTTGAACTGTCAAATGAATATGATTGCTTTACACAATTCCACCTCAGTTTCGGACATTGGGTTCCATAGTCAAATCAGTTAGGTTAGGAATGATGTAAACTACTATGTTTTAAAGGATTGAAGTCAATTTTACATGTAACCCTGTATAAGAATCTAACACAAAAATATTTTTTCAAACCGGTTCAGTGGTTTTGAGATTAGCACAGTCAAACAAAATTTAGCTTTATATTATCAGCTTAGGTTTATTTTATTCTGTACTGCAAATGACGGAATTTATGCCTTAAAGTATGCACCACAAGTCATCAATGGGTCATACATTCCCCATGCCATGACCATGATGAATAATTTTTGGAATAAAATCTATCCTATAACAATAAACATCATGAGTTAGTTTAGTGTGGCTGGGAATTTTCTACATTAAGCTGCTTGATTTGGCTTTGAGCCACAGGACTTAAATGCAAATATGTTATGTGTGTTCTAAATTTATCAAAACAAGTTTGGATAATTATTTTGTATTCTACATGTACATCTACCAATTTGACAAACTTTGATCCTGTTTGATACTAATTAACAGAATTACAATTACAAAAGATATACACATGTTAAAAAAAAACATACCGTCCCTTAGCTTCTAACACCACATATAATTTTTAGCAACTTTATAGGAGACCAGAAAATCTTTGTGATGCTAATAGGCTAACCTAAGGCAGTTCAGACACTATTTTTAAAAATTCTGGCTTCTAATTATCTAAAATTGATAATTATCATGTGATTAGACGCCCAATGAGCAGTTCTATCTATAGGAATTAAAATGTCAAAACCTCAAATTTTCCACTTAAGCAATGTTGAAAGCTAAGTGACAAATATGGAATATTCATTTATAATTTTGGATAGTAAGGATGATACTCACATAAGCTGGTCCACATGCAGTTAACACACCCAGTGAGTCTATTAGGCTCTCTGGTACTACTTCACACCGTCCACAACCTTGCAAAATGCCAATTATCCGGCCTGTCATCCCAGCGCTCAAACCTTCAGATGTAATTAAACAGATCCCAGACCCAACTACCATAGGTACATTAGGCATAATTCGAGCTATACTAATACTATATAAGTCCACAACTTGCCCAAGTCCTGATGGAGTCAGGGGATTCACCAATGAAACAAAAGCCTGAAAATTGTTTTTTTATTAGAATAAAGTTTTATTTTAAATTATTTAGTTGTGTGATATGAATCACATTTGTTTTTAATTTTCTTAAAGAAACACATACCTTTTGAAGGCTTTTTAAATTTACTCCAGCCAACATTGATATTACCAATGAGTTTGAGTTTTCAAAAAATTTACGCAATACAACAGTACTTATGCCATGTAGAGCAGCTTGCAGCATGGCAGGTTTCACTCCGAGGAAAACAATATCACAATTATCAAACACTTCTTCATTGCTTTTAGTTACTTTAGCACCCATTTCCTGCCAATGTGTCAGGTTTTCCAAATGAGGCCCTGAGACCCATATCTTGGAAGGTGGATGAATATCTGTAATAAAAATAACTTTTATGTCGTAACGTGCGAAAGAAAACTCCAACTACTTATTTAGTCAAAGCGTGATAACGACAACAACAAGATATGGGAAAATACAAACCATTTTTCACGATTCCCCTGAAAATAACTGAGGACATATTTCCTCCCCCGATAAATCCTATGACCAAGGACATGACAAACAAACAGTATGCTTTGTAGAGCAACAATGCTTGAACGAACAACTTTATACAATAAAAAGTGAAACGTTGTGTTTTGATTTTTGAAGAGGTGGTCAGGCCCACAGATTAATATTTTTTTTTTTTTTTTTTTTTTTTTGATTTTTTTGGCCTTGCACGGTTTGTGCCACAGCCACAGCGAAAGGAGGGAACGAGACGATGATTTAAAGGTAGGGAAACGGATTTGACGGAAAAATAACGGAGTATTAAGGGAAAGGATCAGGAAAGTACATATGAATTTCAAATTACATAAATATTTACAACTTGATATTATTTTTACTTATAAAAATAGAGAGGATTTTATAAATATCAGAGTTACACATATATAATAGAGTGGTAATCGAACTAGGAAGCGGAATACGAAGGGATATCAGGGAAGTAATGAAAGAGGATCTATCGTATAATGGACAGGAAAAAAATATGTGGTTTAAATCCCCAGTATCAGTGCCACATCCGCACATATCACTATCGACAATCTTCAAACGAGCAAGATGGACAGGAGTACAAGTATGGCCTAGTCTCATCCTGATAATGGAAGATGTACCGAGCTTACCAAGGTTTGAGCTAAAAAACCATGGCTTTCTAAGAATAGAACTCTGGATTGTACTGAAATGTCTACCTTTAGTTTGACTACTCAAATTCCAAGACTCTTCCCAAGAAGCCCAGAGGAACCTTTTGGGCAGAGCAGCAAGGTCACAACAGTAATTTTTATATGGGTATGCGTCTCCACATATTATTGCATCGTTAGCCAGCTGATCTGCTTTTTCGTTACCCGGTATATTACAATGACTAGGAATCCATACAAAATGTACTATCTGATTATTTGTCTGAATTTTCAACAGTAAATTTCTACACATGAGCGTAACATCATTGATTGAATTAGATTTAAAAGGGAATTTCTTAAGAGCTTCAAGAGCGCTTTTAGAGTCAGAGAAGATGACTGTTTTTTTAAGTTTCGCTAATATAACGTATTCTAGAGATTTCAAGAGGCCGAAACATTCTGCGGTAAATATGGAAGATTCTGGGGGTAATTTTATTTGCTGTATTATTTTATATTGATGGTGATAAACTCCTACCCCTGTTGGGGTATTATAGTGTTTGGAGGCATCACAGTAAATATGATGCCAGTTATGCCAGTCTTTATTAAGGATAAAATTAAATTTGAATTTGGCGTTTTTGTCATCTTTTGTGATATCTATATCTGTGTGAATATTTGGTGATATAATCAATGATTCGAAGTTATTACGGAAGATGGGAAAATACTGAGATCTATGAGTAGGAGATTGCAAGGATAGAATCTTTCGGAAACTGATAATTAAACAAGGAATCCTTTTATGAGTCCAGTATGAGGATGTATTAACCAAATGAGAAAGATTTTGTAATTTAGGAAATAAAGGATGATTTGAAAACTGTAAAGAACGAAACAAAAACTTGTCACTTAAGTATTGTCTGCGTAGGTGTAAAGGCGGATCGCAACACTCCACCTGTAGGGCGTTTATTGGACTAGACTTCATTGAACCAGTAACAATTCTTAAGGCTTTTGATTGGATAGCATCGAGTTTAGTCAAACCTAATGTACTACAGGGATCCATTAAAAAAGTTGCATAATCCAAAATACTTCTGATGATAGCATTATATAGTAACTTCTGGGAGAAGGGATGAGCCCCCCACCAAACACCTGATAAGCATCTAAGGATATTTATAAGCTTCTCACATTTAGCAACAATATAATAACAATGAGGAAGAAAAGTTAATTTTGTATCTAATATAATGCCTAGAAATTTTATTTCTTTACTGACAGGGACTTCTTGACTGTTAAAATACACTGAGAAAGGAGGAGGACATCGCAATCTTGTAAATAAAACAGAATTACTTTTTGAAACAGATAAACTTAGTCCATTATCATCCAGCCAAGAATTTAATAGGGACAAAGACGAAGTTAGTAGAGTACTTAAGTGCTCTATCGATTTCCCACTGGTATATAGTAATAAGTCGTCAGCATATTGTAAAATTTTAATACCTTCTAAAGTTGTGATGTGTGATTCTAAGTCTGATGTGTAAACGTTATAAAGTAAAGGGCTTAAAACTGAACCTTGAGGAAGTCCTTTCCATACTTGTCTAGTATTGCAATGGTCTCCTTGTGTAACATGGACTGTCCTACCAGCTAGCATGGTAATAATGAAGTTATACATTTTTGGAGGGATTCCTAGCCTGCTAAGTTTGTTTTTAAGGATAGGTAAGGATACACCATCATAGGCAGATTTTACATCAAGGAACACCGCTAACAATGACTCATTATTTGAAAAAGCAAGACGGGTATCAGTCACGAAAAGACTTATACTGTCAATGGTACTCTTACCTTTCCTAAAGCCATATTGACTATTAGACAACAAATTTTTACTCTCTAGAAACCACTCCAATCTATTTTTTATAAGATGTTCTAATATTTTAGCAAGGACTGAAGAAAGAGCTATTGGGCGATATGAAGATGGATCAGAAGATGGTTTGTTAGCTTTAAGAATAGGAATAACTTCCTGACATTTCCAAGAGGTTGGAATGTTACCATTATGAATAATTGAATTAATAAGGTTTAGAAAATAATTGAGAATATCATCATTAAGATGTGACAAAAAAGAATAAGGAATTCCATCACTCCCGGGGGCAGAGTCTTTAACATAAGCTAATATACCTTTTAGCTCATTCAAGGTGAAAGGAGCTTCTAAAACTGGGTCATTATTATGATTATGAGAGGAGGAGTAACAGTCAAATAATTCTATAGGGGGAACAAAAGGAGGAGCGAGAATGTCAAGAAAATTATCGATAACATTGTCATCAATAAGGGGTGGAGTACTTTCCTTAAAAGATGATCTAAATCTTCGAATATTGTTCCAAACAGCTGATGGAGGGATGTCTGGGGAAATCGAAGAACAGAATTTTTTCCATCCATTCCATTTTTTTTGTTTAAATAGTTTGCGAGTGTTTTCTATCTCGATGGAAAGAGAGTTAAAATTGTCTTTAGTTGAAAGTATTTTAAATTTTTTTTCTGCTGCTTTCCTCTTTTTAATAGCAAGTGAGCATTCTTCATCCCACCAGGGTGGAGATGGGATTCCTTTGCGTCCTTTTTTAATTGGGAAAACACTATCAGCTACATTCAGCATAACAGAAGCCAACGCTTCAGCACATAATTCTTGATTATTTTCTTTAATTTCAGGTAATGAAAAATAATTGTTCCAAACTTCTTCCTTATATAATTTCCAATTTACATTATTTAAGTTATATTTTAAACGAGGATTTCGGCTATAGTTCTTTTTTGTAGGGATATTATTGAAATGTATCAGAATAGGGAAATGATCGCTACCATAGGTATATGAAAGTGTTTGCCAATTTATAACTGAAGCTAAATTTGGGGAACAAAAAGATAAATCAGGGGCACTGGCCCCCTCTTGAGTTCTTCGAGTTAAACTGCCCGTATTCAATAGGCATAAGTTTGTTTTGTCCATCAGGTCAATAATTCTGTTCCCATAGAAGTTGGAATTAGAACTTCCCCAACTCACATGTTGAGCATTAAAATCGCCTGTAATTAAAATTGGTTTTGGAAGAGTTGCAATAATTGTTTCTATTTCATCATAAATTAATGAGGAGGGATGAGGGATGTAAATAGAGACAAAACATATGTTATCAACTAAAACTGCAATAATTGAAAAGTCACTATTGTGAGATGGGATAGGGATATGTTTGAAATGTACATAATGGCTTATTAAAAGTGCTACACCAGCGTAGCCATCAGACCTATCCTCCCTAATGGAGGAGAAGCCTGATATTTTAAAATTGAATTTTGGCATAAGCCAAGTCTCCTGAAGGGAGATTATAAATGGCTTATGCTTATTAATCAAGTAAATCAAATCACTTTTTTTCGTTAACACACTACGGCAGTTCCATTGAAGTACCGTAGTATTAGTCGTTCTTACTACTACTATTTAGGTGTCCTACTAACGAATCTTCAATTTGGGCAACGATGGACGGTGATGAGTTATTTGAACTAAATTGAGACAAAGTTTTAATAAGGGTTATCATCAATTCCTTAACTGATAATTCAGATAGGGGGTCATGCTGAGAGCTAATATTATTTAAGGCAGTTCCATTAGATTGGGATAGAGGAATATTATTATCTTTAATAAGTTCTGCATGTGATGTTTGGTCATAACCTTTTTCATATTTTCGCGGGCTACTAGGTTTCAGTTGAATTGTTTTTTTGTATGATGTAGGGGGCTTTCTTATTGATGGAGTCATGTTGAATCTAGATGATGATGGTTTAGAGAAAGATTGTTGAGTACTTGGCAAAGAAGTCAAAATATCTGCATATGATTTTGAGATTGGAGGATGTAATTTTAAGGCTTCTGCATATGAAATACAATTCTTAGCCATTGATTCCTTAATGGATCTTTGTCTATTAAATTCAGGACATTTTTTACTGTTAGCATAGTGTTGTCCAGAACAAAGACAACAGACAGTATCATCTTCCTCGGCTAAACAACTTTCACCTGTATGGTTCTGGCCGCACTTGAAACATCTGGGAGTAGATTTACACTGAGTTTTAATATGTCCAAACCGGCAACAGTTGAAACATTGCACAGTTGGATAGATATATAAATCTACAGGCAGGGAATTATAACATAAAAACACTCGTTTCGGCAAGACTTGGCCATCAAAAGTTAATACTACAGTCTCAATAGGTGTAAATTCAGTTTTACCATTCACAATTTTCTTTTTCTTTAAACGCCTGACTCTAATTATCTTGCCGCAGCCTATTGGAACTGTAATATTGTTTATTATGTCATCATCTGTCCATTCGCAAGGAACACCTCGAACTACTCCCATACGGGTTACACTAAACATTGGAATAAGTGCCTTGTAGCGATTAGATTTTAAAGTGTTACTGTTAATAAAGTCATTAGCACTAGTGTAGCTGCTGAAAGATAAAGTTAATCTATTTCTGCCAATTTTTTTGAGACTTCCATCAATGATGTTATTAAATCTATTCTTTTTTAAGAAATATCCAAAAGTTACTGGGTGGACATAGCAGTTTTCATCAGGAGAAGCTGGCTCCCGTTGCACATGAACAATATATGGGGATGCATCCGAGGCTTGATATAGCATTCTACCTCGAGAAACACTAGGTGACAGTTCAGATGTCGGCGGAGGAGGCGTCGATTCAGACGGCGGCGGAGGAGGCGCCGGTACTGGGGTTATGTTTTGTGTCGGTTCTAACCTAGGATAATTGTTTTTACATGTCGCAGGAGATCGATCTCTTATCATATCGGATTCACATTTACATTCGTCATCGTTTAGCACTGAGTTTGAAGACTTGTGTTTTCTACGTCTTTTATTACAATGTTTGCAATATTTTGTATGTCTCTTTCGTTTAGTACCATTTGATACATAATTTTCAGAAGCATCTGTTTCTACAAATGATCCCTCCGTATCCATAGCTGGGTGATTGTTATATGATAAAACTACATAGTTGGATGCCTGAGGAACCCCCCCTCCGGGGTCCTCCGGATCCTCCATGGCAAAAGATTTATATGCAACTCACCAGAAACTGCAGTCAAATAACACAAAACTAATAAATAGATAAAATAACAAACTAAGGGAACTACTATTTACACTACTTAGCTGATCCAATAATGATAAAATTAATTAAACAAAAAGTGCTAAGAAAAAACTCGACCACCGGTCACGACGTTTCCCGCGCTTTTTTTCGATTAATATATTAGTAGCTAGCTAGTCAGGCCCATACTCTTACTAAGCTGTCAGGCCACAGGTTATAGGTCTAGGGTCATAGGTCCAGGCATATTTTTTTAATTGAGGAAGTTCTTGGCGTGGTCACGGTAATGTTGCGTGGTGTCCATTAGCCATTAGCCGAGCCAGCCACCAGGCAGGCAGGTCATAGACAGTGTTGCCAGGAGTCCCGATTTTCACGAGTCAAATAAAATAATATTTATTTACGCTACGTTATTTTAAGTCATCCATCATATCTCTATGTCAAAGAAGAAGATACACATCACATAGAAAATTGCTCCACACACTACAAAGATAAAAGGCATCATAATAAAAACTAAAAATATGGCATACTTAATATTATTTTTACAATCTGTTCATAAAAAATGTTGTGAACATTCGTCCAGAGACTCCGGCTACTATGAAAAGTCATTCACTGTATTGAAACTAGTTGGTACTAATATCAGGCGGTTTTAATATGTATGTTTGAATCATGAATGCTACATTGATTTTAAACGCAAAACAATTGTATACTAAAACAATAAAAACCATAAAAAATTAAAACTTTATTAAGGGTTTCATCTCTACGGTATTAAAAAAAAAACTACCAGCACCGCACTTTAAAAGGGCGGTGCTGAAGTGGGGACCTAACCTGTATCATATATTCATCGCCTGACTGAATCATGATCGGTCTACTTTTATATTTGCTTTGTTATCTCTGCGGGTTCCTTTTCAAACATCCATATCCTGCCTGATATACAAATATGATTATGATATTATATAAATGTATTTTTGAATATATATGTTTTAATAACATTATATTTTAATTTCTTCTCGTAAACTATTTAGTTTATGAATATAATCCGACACACATTTTAAACCTGATCCTTATCAAATAAGCTTATTCCTTTCCGTTTCCCTACATTTCTTACTCCGTCTGTGGCTATCGCAAACAGCGGTTGCCAAAAAAACATTTTTAAAATTGACCACATTTCAAAATTGTTGTGTACACATAGTCAATTTTTCCTAAAAGATCTTCTAAAATGAAGGCACCCATATTTTTTCATTTTCATTTCTTTTCAGTATTTTCCATAATAATAATTGTTTAAAAACTCTCCATTCTAAAAGAGCGTAAGTACATTAGGTTGGATGTCACGGGGTCATGTCTTTGCTACATTCCATTTAAAAAAACTGACGTTAATAGTGTTGTGGTCTGTATCAATTGTAGAATTAAGATGTCGATATCGATATTAATGGTATATCCATTAAGTATTTAATTTTACTTTATTATGTAACATCTGATTTATGTTACCTACCTATGCAAACAGTCACTAAACAAAGCTAACGTAGCATCCTTTCTTATTTAATATTATAATGATGTCTGAAAATTATTCAATTATTTTCTCATACCTGCAAATATCAATCATATTTCGAATGAGGAATCATGATGATTATTTTGTATCTAAACTAAAAAAAAATTTGAATGCATTTTTTTAAAAATCTTCAATTTAGCATATTGTGAATTATCGATAATGTCCAATACAACACCGGAAACAACAACAACACTAAATGTCAAAGTGACAGGTGATAGCAAGGTCATATACTATTATATTTTCTATGGTCATATGTTCAAAAGCAATTTTTTTCTGCATGAAATGTCATAGCAAAGGCGTAACCTGTGAAATGCCAACTTCCATGTTATTTTCAGTCTTTTTTATTTAACTTTAAAAATAAAGCGCAAAAAAATCTGAAAAAACATTTGTCGTATATGGTATCGCTAAATCTTGGAACGGTTTTCGAATTTTCGTACCTTTAAAAAAATGAAATGTTGTCAATTCCTCATGGATGTGTGAAAATTTTGCTTTGAAGATTTTTTTATATACTAATTTACCGTCTTTGGCTGTACGCCATACAGACAATATTTCATTATTATTTTCATTACTGCTCACTAAACCAACCTAACTAATTGAAATGCAAGGTGGTCCGGGGTCCTCATTCCAATGATAAAAAAAACAGCTAAGCGCAGGAACAATGATCCGGGTAATACGGCGCAATTAGAGCTCGCTTCACCATAATTCTCACTTTAACTTCATTGTTTTCTTCGAAAGCACTAATTATCATGAAAATTCCACCACACAAACACAATAATTGACCCGAAAAACAATTTCTAAAATGAAGAAAAATATAGTCCATCCTTTCCTTTTTGTTTCCCGCGCAAAACCCGCTTTGAAGAACAACAGAGGTAGGGATGTCCAGTTCTTGAAATAAAATCGATCCCAAACTTATCGATTTTTCTATCATGACATTGACTGACAGCTGGCGTGGCGGACTGACAGTTCATTTTTTATTTATCGATTTCAAAATTAATAAATTAAAAAAAGGTAATGTCTGTCCCTTTGCTAGCCAGCAAAGAGATAAAATAAAACCTATAGAGACAAGGGTTTCTTCTGCATCCTTTAGTTAATGTTGTTTTTAAAACTCTATTCTTGTGGTGCTGGTATTCGATTCAATTATCTGTTATTTTAATTATTAACGCAAGAAGCAATAAAATTACAGATTCATCTACCAACCAACACATTGAGCCTTACTTAAGTAAAATCATCGCAAGTATCGCGATCAGCAAGCGTGGTTGTTGTAGCTTTGTTTGATCCTGATAAATACTGTTATTGCGATAGTTATTTTTCAGCATAGGTATACCAATTAATTATTTTATCACTCACCTCACCAAATTCACCATGATCTCGCTCGTCTGTAAATCGATTGACATTTGACTTATCGATTCTTGGCGATGTTTTTAATTATTTTTAAGCCTGTACACACTCTCGCTGAAGTCCACGAGGCGAAGCGAGCGCGAGAGTGTGGATGATTTGCTCGTGTGACGACAAAGTTAGCGAAGTAGACGAAAATTTTTAGGGGTTCATCTTATTCAAACCAAGTGTAGACGGCTCGCACTTGAGAAGCCTCGCCTCACCAAGAAGGCGAGATGCCTTATCAGAGTGTGGAGCAGGCATAATGCCCGGTCCATACACTCGCCGAAGCAACACGAGGCGACGCAAGTGTGGGAGCGTGGACAGTTTGCTCGTTTTGCCTCGTTATGCGTCGCAGACGCTCCGTTTTGTGTCGTTTTTTCGGGCGCGAGTTAAAGGATGCGCGAGAAGGCGAGGCGAGGACACCAACCACACTCTTACGTTTGCTCACTTTGCCTTTAACTGCTGAAGACTACGCGCAAGTTTTTAAGGTTCATCGTATTCAAACAAATTTTGGTTAAAAGTTTGGTTAAAACACTTTTAACCGGATTTAGTTAGTTACGACGTATTTTTTTATTTATTTTTTACAATCTCACTATAAAAGTAAGAGAGTAGAACAGCAAATTATAATTACGTCGATGTTGTAGTAGGTGTACTAACAGACAACTGAGTAAACACGAGTGAACACGAGGTGTGGACGCCTCGCCTCGCCAAGACTCGTGTTGAGACGGAGACGAGGCGCCTCACGAGAGTGTGGAAGCGGCTTATATAAAAGCTTTGACAAAAGTGAAGTGACTCTTAACATACTCTTACTAATCTGTGCTCTTAATTTTGAAATGTGGCAACACTGACAGTTTGTGGCTTCGTTTTCTAGGGTGAGGTGCAAGTTGTGTTTTTTCGATTATTTTGACTAACTGTACCAGTTTACCAATATGAAATAATATAAAATCGAACGAAGTGCTCAAATATGTGTCGCTGTAGTGCTTTATCAATGTATAGTTGTTTTACAGTGTAGTGTCCAACATGTTTCGATGTATACCTTTGTTCAAATGTAATCGTCAAGTGGAATGTGTAGACAAGCGGCATTGCTCACTGCCAAACGTACCTGAAGACATATTGCGATATTCCAGAAGCTTGGAGGAACTTTTCTTGGATGCTAACCATATACGAGATTTACCGAAGGTAAATAATTTTTATAGTAACCTCTATCATATTGACGTGGGCGTTTACCATACTAATAAACTACAGGCAATAGGTGCTAGTATTTTTGACTAGACTTTGACGCATAAAATGTGTAAACACCTGATATTGAGACAAAATACTTTACCGTAACCTCAAGTTTCCAGTCTATTATGTACTTTATCTTGAACTTCTAGTGATAACTTCGTAACTTAGTACTGAATAGCCACCTGTTATATGTTATAATTTTTAGAAACTATGTATCATCCTCAGCTGATAAATCAAAAATGTTGAGTGGTGATATGTTGCAGAAATCTGGTTAAATTAGGCAGTAAATTAAAAAATAACACTTGCATCCAATCAAATGGCTAGGCTGATGATTGATTCAACTAGCAATATTTAATAAATTGTCTTATTGAAAAAAGTCCTCTCTTTTGAAGATGACTGATCAAGCAAATACAGCCAAATTTTGCTCAGTGTTTTTCTACCAAATCTAGATCAGTATTTTACTACCACAGTGCCATCAAAACAAATATGTTATTTTTTTGTTATTATATTGTTGATATTAATACTTCATCATAGTCTGAATAGCTAAAAAATATGCAGTTTCCAAATAATATTGTGATTTTGTATTCAAAACATACAGCCATACAGCTAAACATTGTGTTTAAAGTCTTACTTACTTATAGCCATTTTACAAGAAGCTTGTGTTCCATTTGCTGCTTGGGCTAGGGGCTTCCATACTATTTCATCCTGCAGTGCAGTTACAAAATTTAGTGTTTGTCACAGCACCCTACCCTTTGAAAACCTGCTAATAACTGTGGTTTTGTATTATTATAGAGGATAGGATCACATGGACCCTCTTTTTCATTAAAAGTAAAATACAATTTAATTCTGAGTTAACCCATACTCACCTAAATATATCCAACTGTGACTGGGTAAGGAAATATGTGTTGTGTCCTCACATAATACTTTTGATGTGTATACTACATTTAAAGAGCTATCATCAACCAAAGCTTTGAATTCTTTAAAATTTTGTGCAGATCATTCATTCATTTATATTTTAATTGTAAATTAGCTTGTATTTGAATTAAAATCTCTCTAATCTCTTAGACATTGTTGATGTCTAATGTGTCTTAGGCATCGGTGATGTGGCTGGGTTGTTGTGGACAACCTAGCCACATATTTTGACTAAGGTGTACGAAGGAACTGCAAACTTATCCCTGTAGAGTTTTTAAAGATTTTGAAGTGTAAAGAATAGTTAGAAGCTTGTATCTAACTTTGACACTGCAAGCCATGCAATTTTGACTTGGCAGCCATATTTTAAATAAAATGATTTTATTAGGATGAAAACATAAATAACACTTGCTAAACTTAGGCAACACTGCCTAAAAATAGATAATACAAACAAGTATAGTTTTCATTCCTTATTGCAAACCAACCACACCATATTTGTAAAAGATTAACTTTTATATTTTTAACACTAAAATAATTAAATGCTCATATATCACATATGAAAATCTACTCAGCTTTTGATATTCTAGATACTAAACACCAATGAATGTAACTTATTACAACAGATGCTTTAGAATGTTTTTAACACCCACAGTGTCATCTATACTAATAATATAAAGCTGAAGAGTTTGTTTGTTTGTTTGTTTGTTTGAACGCGCTAATCTCAGAAACTACTGGCCCGATTTGAAAAAATATTTTTATATTGGATAGTCCATTTATCGAGGAAAGCTTTAAGCTATATAACATAAAGATACGACTCACAAGACCACAGCAGCAATGAAAAATGTTGCGAAAACGGGAGAAAGATATTCCTTTTAAGAGCTTCCGCTGCGTACGCTGCGGAAACCGCTAAAGTTACACAAAAATCATGTATGACAAAATTGTTCAGCAATAAGAGTTCTATAATAAAGTCCGCGACAGCATAAGTCTATCTTTTATGGTTGACTTACTACAACCTTTTTTATGTTAATAAATTTGTAAAAAAATAATGCATCATTTTTATAGGTGTACTATACACAGGTATTTATTCTTATCAAAATAAGTACATTCATCATCACGAGCATTTCATTTAGAACAAAGTTGTCCTTTATATCATTTGATTCCAATAAATATCTTAGGAGCTATCACAGTTTTAACATAACTCCGCACCAAAATAATGTTCGCAGCTTAAGTACAACGTGCGCTTGCGCTAATTATATTATAAAGCTGAAGAGTTTGTTGGTTTGAACGCACTTATCTCAGGAACTGCTGAACCGATTTGAATTTTTTTCTGTGTTAGATAGCTTATTTATTGAGAAAGGATATAAAACATCACGCTGCGACGGGAGGGGAGGGAGCAAACTCAAAACGCGCGGACGAAGTCGCGGGGGACCGCTAGTATTTTATATTCATAAAGATGAAATAAGAAACCAAAAATTTGCGCACGGGCCGGACTTGAACCAGCAACCTTTTGGCAGACCGGGCCAAACGCTCTTACCAATTGAGCTACCGTGCTGTTAGTCCGACCCTGCGAAATTTGTAGTTTATTATGAAAACGTCAATTGCGTGACGC
The DNA here is from genome assembly GCA_963924145.1 of Pyrausta purpuralis. Classification (NCBI taxonomy): domain Eukaryota; kingdom Metazoa; phylum Arthropoda; class Insecta; order Lepidoptera; family Crambidae; genus Pyrausta; species Pyrausta purpuralis. The sequence continues at coordinate 18,693,199 of OZ001643.1, read as the reverse complement.
TTAGCGCCATCTAGCCGTCTGTTCAGGATCTTGAGAAGAATAGCAATTTGTGTCTCATTGAGTGTATTTGCAAACATTAAGCAGAATTCATAGATACGAGGGTCAAACTGAAAGTTCTTAGAACTGGCCACTTATAAACAATATAATAAAAAAAATATTCTAAAATTTGAAAATAGAACTCTTTGCCAATATTACTGAGTATATATTTCATTCATTTGTCATTTGTTTTACGATTTGGCGGCAAATTGAAAATTGTCTGTGTCACGTCAACATGAATTTAACACGAGAAAATTTTCGTGCAATGATTTTTATGACTTTCGATGTCATTTAAGTCAACAAGAAAGTTATGATAGACTACGATTGGCCTTTCACGATGAAGCCCCATCTCGTGCGACTGTTTACAGCTGGTTTAATGAGTTTAAACGTGGTCGCACTAATCTCACTGATGATGTACGTGAGGGACGGCCTTCTACGGCGACGACTGAAAATAACATCTGTGTTGTGCGGCGTATGATAGAGACTGACAAAAGAGTGACCTATCAGCAGATTCGGACAAGCTTAGGCATCGGTATGAGTCAAGTGCACAAAATCCTCCACGAACATTTAGCGGTCAGGAAGCTTTGCGCCCGGTGGATACCTCATAATTTGACTAAGGCTCAAAAACTCCATCGTGTGGATTGGTGCCGTAAAATGATTGAAAGATTTAACGGAGGTGACTCAAATGCTGTGTTCGACATACTAACAGGTGACGAAAGCTGGATTTACTGTTATGATCCTGAAACCAAAAGACAATCTGCTCAGTGGGTGTTTCCTTTCGAGGAGTTGCCAACTAAAGTGAAGAGAGATCGAAGTGCGGGAAAAAAAATGGTGGCCTCGTTCTTTGGAAGGATAGGTCATTTCGCAACAATTGTGTTAGAGGATCAAAAAACAGTTTCTGCAGAATGGTACACTACCAATTGTTTGCCACTTGTCTTGGAAAAAGTTCGGGAGAAACGACCTCGCAGTAGGATCCTCCTTCACGATCGACTATTTGGCGACATCAAACGTTGAATTACTGGGTCACCCGCCGTATAGCCCCGACCTCGCGCCTTGTGATTTTTATTTATTTCCAAAAATTAAAGAAAAACATAAAGGAAAGCGGTTTATGAATGCTGAAGAAGCGGTGGCTGCGTATCGCGATGCCATTGAAGAGACCCCTAAGGACGAGTGGGCAAAGTGCTTTTCCCAGTGGTTCTATCGCATGCAGCGGTGTATTGACGTCAATGGACAATATTTTGAAAAGATATAATAAAACTAATAACTGGCTAATGTAATCAGTTTTTGATTTTCTAAGAACTTTCAGTTTGACCCTCGTACCCCTTTTTGCAATTAATAAACTCATTAATAGTGACCCGTAAGGAACACTTGCATGGATAATATTATTTATGTATTAATAGTATTGCTGTGTGGCGATAAAATAGGCCTATCAATAGTATCATTACTTTCTACCAAATGAACAGTTTGGCAACCCTATCAATTAATATAGGATAGTTCAGCAATGCTTTAAATTAGTTTCTTTCCTTAAAGTCTTTTCAAGCTTGTTTCAATTCCTTACCATACTTTAACCTCATTTCCTCTCTCAATTCATCTTTTATAATGTTTATTTGTTTTATTGTTTCAGAACTTCTTCAGACTTCATCGACTTCGAAGATTAGGACTTAGTGATAATGAAATTCACAAACTTCCACCTGACATTCAGAATTTCGAAAACTTAGTCGAGCTAGATGTATCTCGAAATGGTGAGTGCATTATTCTATTTCATTCAACCACTATGATTTATCTACTAAAATCAAATGTGAGCCCTGACTAGTGTACGATATTGACAGTTATTCCTACTGTGGGAAGGTGAATATGGCTAAATTTTATGTTGGTACAGTGGAGCTCTCTCTTAATATTCTTGTTGTTTATGAAAACACCTATGTCTGTTTTCTCTATATTGTGTAAGTTGAAATTATAAACCCGGATCCCCAAATTTCCTACCTCAGTTGGATTTCATAAACATCCAATAATTACCCTACTCCGATTTGGTAAGGAAGGACGCCGTTACGACCACTGTTTGAGGACCCTAATCCAAACCGGATGCAATAAGCATTCTTAAAAGTTACCGAAATGGCAATGCCCCTTACATAGACCTAAGACCTCTGTAATCTGTATGCACGTGACGTCCCGAACTGTCGTCATTGTCCGTCCCTAGTTTCGCGAACGATGCAGGCAGCAAGTGTGATCATAAATAATGTAGTGAAACATAATAATTTTAGCCATAAATGGAAGTCTTTAAAAAGGAAAACTTCTTTTTCGGGTGAAGGTTTTTGAAACCAAAATTATTATTATACCAGGTTACCAAAGAAATTTTACTAAAAACGATTACATTATATGTATGAATAATTCTTGATTACTTGTAAATACAAAAACTAATCACAGAGAGGTATGCAATTAAACAATTTAAATATCAGGGTTAATTATGAGCTTGTGATAAATTACTGGAACCGTATGTCATCAACACAAATGGCATAATTAATTAAATTGTATGCCGCTTAATGAACAAGAAATTAATCCGCAATGTTTGTTATGATTGCATGAAGACACCTAATTTTATGCAATCAATGAATGCGAATTTTTTTCAGTAAACAATCCACAGTTATTATTGTCGGCTGTGATTGTATGCGAGAAGCCGTATGCGTATTTACAGAATCGCGACGGTTGTTTCTAAAGACATGTTTTTTAGGAGGTAGTAGATGATACTAGTCTCTCAGAGTCCCATCCCACTACGCGAAACGCGAATATAATAGCTCTTCCATGAATGAATTTATTGTCGAATTCGACGAATCTTATTCAAATTCGAGTAAAAACGTAGGTAGTGCAACGTTCTTTATTCTTAGTGCGTTATCTTTTAAGGTATATATCTGTTTGTGTCTGTGGTCGTGTGGAGGACAGCAATTTGCACTGCCGCGCACATGAGGTTTCCGTCGACCTCGCATCGAATGCGAATGCTATACGGCTGCAAGCAAATCTCCGCTTAGCGTCTTCCTTCAACTCATCATTCTATCTGAAACACTGCGATAAATTAAATTTTGCTCGTATTAGCCCTATTTTTAGTGGCAAATATAAAAGAGGGCTAATACGAGCTAAATAAGTATAACGTCAACTTGCATGATCTCGTGAACTGTACACTGGATGCAGACCGCTCGCAAAACTTTTTTTCATCTTATATGCACTGTTTGAACCGTATTTGTATATAAATTTATTTTTATCTTTATGTTAAAGGGTCGTCCTTTATGGTAGGCTGGAGCGCTGAAGAGCGAGGTCAAGTAGAATTTGCCTGATTTGGACATTTTTGTAATAGGATATTTACCATATTTGCTAATTCGGGCATGAGGCCGAGGGAATGTACTATATATTACCTTTTTTATGTTATCAAATGTCCTATTTAGAACATATCCTCTTAGGCACGAGCTCAATAATGTAGGTTGGTACTTGTAGTAAATACTTCAATGCATAGTTATTCGGCAACGGTTTTACTGCTGGCGTTTTGCACGAGATACAAAACGTAACGCTTCTCTATTGTGCTCGTATAAAAGTTGCACATTATTCGTGCGAGCGCACAACAATGCGGTAACGAGCGCGACACAAACGACAGTGTGTACAAGTAATCTGTCGCTGTTCAGAGCAGCTGACTGAACAGTTCTATAACACATCCCTTTGTAGATCTATAATAAAATTATTTATTGCAAATTACCGTTGCCGAGAGAGTAGAGATAATAGTTACGTGGTTGTTTCGTATGCAGATACAAGAATACACTCTATAGATTTGCATCTGAAACAAACAAAGGGTATTGTGGTATTATTAAAGTTGTATTTTACATACACAAACGTTCCCTGTATATACGTTCAAATTGTCCAATCCTAACTTAATTTTATTTTAATCCAGTGATTTTATAGCTTTTGAATAAGATGAAATGATTAGATAGATGTGTGTGTGCGTGTGCTGATTACGATTTAAGGGCTTTGTACGTTTTTAGGGTTCCGTAGCCGAATGGCAAAAAACGGAACCCTTATAGTTTCGTCAAGTCTGTCTGTCCGTCTGTATGTCACAGACATTTTATTCTGTAACTATAAGCACCACACTGTTGAAATTTGGTAGAAAGATGTATCCTGTTTACCGCTTTACGATTCTCATACAAAAAATAAAAAAAATATGACACGTATGGGAACACATGAAACTAAAACCAAAAAAAACTTTTTTTGTCAAACCTAATCGTGTGGGGTGTCTATAGATAGGTCTTTTAAAATGACACCCAGGTCCCTAAAACCATTTTCTTTTAAAGTCTAACGTTTCATAGCTAGACGTTTCCAAAGTGGTAAAATGGGCGTCCCCCCCCCCATCTTACTTCTAAACTAAGCAATTGTTAATTTTGAAAAAAAAATATAATGTAGATCTTAACAAATACTTTCAACGAAAATTGGTTCGGACGGAATAGAATGAGAAGTTTTTGAGATATAGCACATTTTCCACAACCGCAAACATAACTTTGTACTACACTATGAAAAACAAAGTTATATTTGCTGTCTACAAAATATTGTGGATATTACTAAGTGGAAATAAGTGATTCCGAAATTCAGTTAACGTTGGCACGGAACCCTCAGTGCGCGAATCCGACTCACACTTGGCCGGTTTTTTGATTCTACTATGAATAACTAAAAATTTAGCACTGCAGTAATCATTAATTTATAAATAGAACCGCAAGCCACCTCATATGATACGACAGTGTATTTCACGGCGATACAGTATGGGTACCGTTTTAATGCCGACGGCGAGGTCTTCAAAAAGTTGTATGGTTCAAGTAAATGCTTAAAATAGCACCTATTGCTGATGATATACGCTGTAAAACAGCACTACAATGTATTTGAGCTTCGCTTACGCTGTCTACATACTCGAATGGGTCTTTAAAGACTTTTTAAAATTTTTAAGGAGTGGTCCAACTTCTTATTATATATTAGGATATTTTTCTTGACAAGGCATTACTCGTATCTCCATCGGCATTGTTCACTTTCATAAATGTACGTTGTGCGAATTAAAAAGTTTGGTGGAAGTAAACCGCCGGTCTTTTGCGTCTTGACCCGCTGATACGTAGATACCGCTAGTCTTGACGTCATCGGGTGCACCACATTGAGTATCATTGTACAAGAATGTGTTCTCATACTAGAAGGCTAACTAGACGCACCGCCTGCGAAGTCTGCTAATTAAGCGAACAGTCTTTATTGGGCAAAGTGTATCCTCTTACCTTTGTATCGTTGAGAAAAAATATATTTTTTCGAATTGGATGCTTATGTTTTTCATTTAGATAGACAGTCTTGGCAAGTGAATGCGGCATAAGATGGACCATGTCTGACTTGTGTAACAGCCTATTAAGGGTGTCCAGAAAGTCAAGGTCAAGCCGAATCCTGGTAGGCCAAAATAGTCACTAGTAAATACAATAAAAAATAGCTGTTCTATTAACGTTAGTCTGAAATTAAAAAAACACAGCAACCACAATTTTCATTTCATGACACTTCTAAGTTCAACCAGGCATTAAAACTTATTACAAGGCCCAACTTTAAATCGCTGTACTGAAAAAAAAAAGGAACCCTCACCACTCACCTCACCACCACCCTCATATCGGAACCACACTATGATGAGTCTCAGACGTAAATATCTGTCAACATTAAGATACTGGTCTTAAAACTCTGTAATACGTGCTTGTAAAATTTGAGGGTTTCCCTCTATTTCCCCCGAATAGGAAACTTCTTCCTATTTTGTACTCGATTAAAAACACCTAAGTACTCATTACTATGATGGCACGCATTCTGGTATGCACTAAACGCATTTAAAAGTGATAACTAAAATAGGCAAAAAGCAGGTTACTTACAAAAATAACATAAAAAAGAATTTTACGAGGGTCAAACTGAAAGTTCTTAGAAAATCAAAAACTGATTACATTAGCCAGTTATTAGTTTTATTATATCTTTTCAAAATATTGTCCATTGACGTCAATACACCGTTGCATGCGATGGAACCACTGGGAAAAGCACTTTGCCCACTCGTCCTTAGGGGTCTCTTCAATGGCATCGCGATACGCAGCCACCGCTTCTTTAGCATTCATAAACCGCTTTCCTTTAAGTTTTTCTTAAATTTTTGGAAATAAATAAAAATCACAAGTCGCGATGTCGGGGCTATACGGCGGGTGACCCAGTAATTCAACGTTTGATGTCGCCAAATAGTCGATCGTTCGCTTGGCGGTGTGCGACGAGGCGTTGTCGTGGTGAAGGAGGATCCTACTGCGAGGTCGTTTCTCTCGAACTTTTTCCAAGACAAGTGGCAAACAATTGGTAGTGTACCATTCTGCAGAAACTGTTTTTTGATCCTCTAACACAATTGTTGCGAAATGACCTATCCTTCCAAAGAACGAGGCCACCATTTTTTTCCCGCACTTCGATCTCTCTTCGTGTTCTCTAAATGTTCGTGGAGGATTTTGTGCACTTGACTCATACCGATGCCTAAGCTTGTCCGAATCTGCTGATAGGTCACTCTTTAGTGCGACCACGTTTAAACTCATTAAACCAGTTGTAAACAGTCGCACGAGATGGGGCTTCATCGTGAAAGGCCAATCGTAGTCTATCATAACTTTCTTGTTGACTTAAATGACATCGAAAGTCATAAAAAATCATTGCACGAAAATTTTCTCGTGTTAAATTCATGTTGACGTGACACAGACAATTTTCAATTTGCCGCCAAATCGTAAAACAAATGACAAATGAATGAAATATATACTCAGTAATATTGGCAAAGAGTTCTATTTTCAAATTTTAGAATTTTTTTTTATTATATTGTTTATAAGTGGCCAGTTCTAAGAACTTTCAGTTTGACCCTCGTATTAATTTAATTAGCAAGTGTTGCACCATTTTCGAATCTGGAATAAGTGCGCTATCTTTTGTATTAGGTTTCCGTAGTAGTCCCTGTACATTCTTTTTCAGTACAGCGAGTTAATGGGCCTTACAATAAGTTTGAATTCATGGCTGGGCCTGAAAGTGTCATGAAATAATAACGGGCCATGTGCAAGTGGGACTCGCACACTAAGTTCCGTGCCAACTTTAACTGAAATAGAGATCCACTTACTTCCAATAAGCAAAAAAAAAACAATATTTTGTTGACAGAAAATATTACTTTGTTTTTCATAGTATTTATGTGAATAACAAAGTTATTTTTGCGATAATTGAAAATATGCTCTATCTCAAAAACTTAGTATTAAAGGTAGTGGGAGGGGGGGGGGGGACACGCCCATTGTACCATTTTTTTATAATCAATAATCTTTATTTCTCATCACATACAATCGTCAATATAAGAGACGTAAAGCGGTTAACAGGATACACCTATATCTAAGTTTCAATAAAGTGTACGGACGGACTGACGGACAGACAGACAAACCAATACAAGGTGTCAATTTTAAGATCTTATTTCAAAAGGCAATAACTCGAAATCGACATAAGTTAGAATTTTCGTTTTATTTTTCTAATTTTCATAATTTTCATAGTTTTCATAATTCAGAAATTTCATTTCATTTTGACTTTCTGGACACGCTGTATATATTCTATACTATTTTTTGTAACCTTTTAGGCAAGGTGATTTCCGCTGGAAAAGTATTTCAGATGAATAAGCACGGTTTTAGTAAATTGAGCATGAGCAGAGTACCTGCAAGACCTAGGTACACCAACGACCATACATATATCTCATGGCCAGAATAAGTTTCATAGCTTTCTCTACGTAGATAGTATATGTATAAGATTTTGTAAAATTTAATTATACCCGTTTTCAAAAGCCGATAAGCGTACCTACTCTGGAGGTTTTTTAAACACAAGGGCTGTTTACGGAAGCCTATCGAAGCACACTTCATTACCCTATTGACGAGGGTGCGCTTTTACTAAATTGTAATACAATATTGAGGCACTTTGGGACATCCTTTCCATCTATCCAATTTTACATAATATCATGATAAATACGATACATCAAACGCCTGGCTGAGGATGACACATAGTTACTGTCACATACCCTGTCTTGGCTGTATCGAATTATACTTCGAATCTCGCAATTGTGTATCGTTTTATACATCATTTCATTACCACTGGAGTTATTGTTTTCTATGTATATCATGTATGTATTTACAAACAAAAAGTATTTAAGTATTATATCCGTGGTCTGGCACCCATAACACACGCTTTGAGTAGCTTACTTTGGGACTAGATGGCGATGTGTGGGAATGTCTAAAGGATATTATATATATTATATTATATTATATTGGTAGAATATGGTTATTAAAATATTAGGGAACGTAAAGTTCACGGTTGGTGATTCGAATGCGATACCAGCGACCCGTGTAGATGAACTAGATTTCCTGTTAAACCCAGCATCAGGCCGCTGCAGTGTATACCTACCATGAACGTACAGTTAACTGCTCCACTCTTAATTTAAAACAATGTAGCTTTTCCTGTGTTATGAAATGTAATTGAACTGCGGATGGTCTGAAATTCTGAGTTTATATCACGAAGAAAAACGACGAAAAATTTTATCTTTGGATTACAAACCAGTGAAATGATGATATTCTGAGAGTGTTGACATTACATTTTCGGTTAGGATTTTTGTGCGTAGTAGTCCTATTTTACTCTACTTCTGTACATAAACGTATTTTCTTTGAACCTCTTAGACTTAAGAAAGAATTTGTTATATTAAGGATATATCAACTTCTCAAGTAGTGGATCTGGAAAGTATGTTTTACATCAGGTCCATCCAATCAAACAGATCCATTCTTTCTTCCATTTCTTAAATTTGAGTAACGGTTTTTTGACTAGCATCGACTTTTGATAGTTTACTGAAATGATCTCATTTATGTGTGCGCGTTTTCTTTCATTCGAGCTCTGAAATAAATTACATGTACATGGAACATTTTAAATACAATTCTGACTTTAATCCACAGTTCTTATACCTACTGCAATTGACAAATATTCTAAATACATCTTATCAAATGAGGTGATAAGACACAGTTAATTATGTAAGTCACAAGTATTACGACTTCTGGTTTTTAATGTAATTATTATAGACGAGGTGCTTTAGATTTGTCCCCGGATAGTAAAGTTTGCCTTATTTTTATTTCAGTGTAGTATTTTATAGAGTTTTAAAAAGCTGAAGAAAGTGTCAAGTATTAACGCTTTCATATTTTTGTCAAAATCGACAACTCTTTTGATTTAAAAAAAATCTTTAATAAACCCCGTGCCATCCCGAACCTGCCTTTATTGTCTCTAGAATTTATTCGATTAAATTCGATCGATCTGTCGTAGCTAGGTCGTTGCTAAGCCCTCGTCTCAAAGACTGTAGCGGTCGTCTGGGTGCTGAGCAGATCACTCGGCTGTTGAACCGGCCCATTGTGCGCGACGCTCCCACGCACCGACCCGGCTCACAACCCATGCTAGAGCACATCGCTCTCATGCATTCCACACATTTTAATTGTAACACTTTATACTTATTCTAACATTCAATATGATCACATAACCATGCTCTCGCTTCCAACGAAAGTCGCGCCCGACAAAACGGTTCGGATCACCAGACAGTGAGGTCACTCTCCGAACCGGTTTGGTTACGTTATGTTATGTGTAGAGAATTTCAAATTTTGTTGTTGTTTACGAGATGCGTAATGTTAACCAATCAAACGCAACTTAATGAGTACCTACGACGTACTAATTTTAGGTGATTTTGTATGGACTTTAAGTAGATCGTGTGCCAGGCGGAACAATTGGCGAAACAATTGCTTGCGGGGCGGCCGATAACGTTATTGGGTGTGCCATTATTTTTATACTAATCTTTAGATTTTTAAACAACGTTTCATCTCTGAAGGACATATGGAAATTTTCTATCGGATGTGGGACTTCTTCTTCGGTCTCATTCGTTTTCATACATCCTAAACCAAGCTCGTACGTCTTGATTTAAAAAAAAACTGTAAATAAAAACCCAAACAACCTTCAGAATTTCGACAGTTTAAAAAAAATAAGCCTTAAATTTAAAAAAAACGAAGAAGTACAAGCTTAGTTTAGGATGCATGCAAACGAATGGGACTAAATTTGTCTCAATCCATAGGTTTACGGGTTGGAAAACGTTATCGCCTGCAAGCATATTTCGACCGCAAATGTAGGCAATACCTCCAATTGTTCCGCCCGCACACAATAGTCTTGAAACTTTGTTTGGATTACATAATTATAATAATAAACAGTTTATGTTTACCAAAATAATGAAAAAAAAAGTTAAAGTTTCCGGGTAATCACCGCCCAGAAGCGCTATATTATGATGATGAATCAAATAGTTTTATTTGATTGATTACTAACTATTCTACCCATATATTATTATTACATAGACAACCAGTAAATGTTATCCTAACGCTTTTAAATACCTACCAGGGCAATGGATAAAATTTTGGCAAAAGCTTTTGAATAAAAATTTTCCTCTCAAAATATTTCTCCCACGGCCAGTTTCATACTTTTTGAGTGAAACTTGTGAAAGATCAATCGTCAGGTCTGTTTACATTGCCCGCACAACACCTTGCATAGCTCTACCAACTTTATTTTACAATATAAAATCGTTAACTGATGAATAGTTTTAAAGCTATTCTATTTTAAAGTTATTTCGGTACCGATTGCTTTATTTTCCCTCGCTCGAATCTGATTGAAGATGCGTTGAATTTATAAAACCTCTGAAACTAGAGCAAACGTAATTTATACAACCGAACAATGGCATATGTTGCACAAACACTGACACCGAGCCCATTCACACTCCACAGATTTATAATGAGCCTCATCATTATCATCTGGATTTGTCAACATTATGAGGAACATATGAAGTTTTTTATTTCAAAAGTTTATTACACTAATCTGAACTAAACTTTAACGTATGCAGTAAGTATGGTTGAATGATGCATATCACGTTCTTAATCCGAAATTTGTTCAATAATTTGCTGATGAATGCGACAGACTTGTGATATTTGTATTGATATTTCTATTTAGACGCAAATTGAAGACATATTTATTTTGGTTGGGTTCAAAGCAACGGCAAATATATCTTTCTTTCTTTTAAATCGGGATCGGCTTAAAGTCGAAATCAATAGCGTCTATCTACAGGCGATTATTTTTATTTACAATCCTTTTACTTTCGTTACCTAGCTTATAATATCACTAGGCAACAAGGTATATTAAAGCTTTTTTCCAGTAATGAAAAGGTTAAATATCAATTCCACTACGTATAGTTTTCTATATTAAGCTCAGTCAAGCGCGCGCATTGCTAATAGGATTTGTACCTGGTTGGTAGTGTCTATTGTGCAGGTAGGATATCTACCTTTGACCACGAGTTGTTGAATATTATATTAGCTCTAATAAAGCCATATTGTCATGCCAGATAGATCATGCAGCTATCTAGGTTTTAACTTAGAAAGCTCGGCTAACTTAATACCGTTCCAGCCTCTCCTCTACTCTTTCTTCACATTTTAAATGCTGGCTATTGAATTTCCATTCTCAGGTCCCGCCATTACTGCAATTTCCTTACCCTTGAATAAAACCATTGCTATTATGTATGATTTAGTCCTGAAGGCTTAAGTTTCAGACAGAAAATGTAGTTTTTTCTGTAATAGTAAACCCATTACAAGAGCATTAGAAAGCATCGAGTTTTGTTTAAAATTAGATTGTTGCCGACCTTTTCCTACGTGCATGCATATGACCAGATTATACTTATATGAGCATCACAGTCCAGTTCAGTTCGCCCGTCGCTTTGTGCTTCGTACAACTCAATAACGCCATAATGGGATTCCATTCGGTGGCAAGCCACGCGAGACCGGCTGGTCGATGGCTATAACTTTTACTGCAGCTCACATTAATAGTCCTTATCGCCCATCCATTGTTTGAACAGCTTGCGACCTACAAAACCTGTAACTGTACAGCTAAAGGTTTTATGAGCAAAAGTATACGTCATCCGTTATAGGCTATAGCACTCCAAGAGAGTGGTTTTCCTTGTTCGTCCAGTATTGTTTCTTTTACCTCGAACACCTTCAATCGCTGAGGGACTGAGCCTTGGAATACAACTTTTGATTCACATCGAATAACGTGTCCCATATCTCAGACACGTATTCATCCGAACGCAGAAATTTGCGTGTTGACTAGAAAACAGCACGTACAGAATTCAAATGAGGCTGATTCACTTACTCGGTTGGCGCGTCATTCGTCGCTTTTTATGTAGGCACGTAATGAAATCTAATGCCTATTGTAATGCGCTGCGTAACTTGTATGTAATCATTGGTATCGAACTCGTAGATTTCCCTGTACTCCCAATTTGCAATCTTGATAGATACTCAAGACTTGCTTACCTAGTTATAACTCGGACGAATGAAGCACAACATTATTGAAATATATTTTTTTATTTTATTTAAAACACTTCATGCACAAACAAAAGGTACATATGGCGGACTTAATGTTAAAAGCATTCTTTACCAGTCAACCATAGGTCTACTTATACAAGAAAATGCTGGCGGCGCGAAGAAAGTGATAGAAGGGCAAAAATGAGAGCTTGATTATATTAACAATAGGTATTTAAAACAAAAAATAAACATACGTACTACTAAACATAAATATTACAAGAACAATGATTTTCTTGTTTTCCGTTTTGAAAATACTCCAAATAAACTTATAAAATTGGACTCTATACATTTTTTCCACAGTATGAGTAGTAAATATAAACCTGCAAAAAGTAGACTTTGAGAAATAAATTAAACCAAACGGTTTAATTTTTCAAAGGCAATTTGTTTAAGAAAGAATGAAGCGGCAGGGGTCGAGATGATTAAATAATGGGGTCAGGTTGATTTTACAAAGTAAATATAGCATGTAATTGTCACTTTTCCATCTTGTGCTAATTTAGATACTCCTATTTAGGTATTTTACATAAAATTAGTCAAGGTGCAAATATCTGACTATACTATGTAATCTGAGCCAAGGCTCATGATATAAACATTTTTGACTTAAAAGTTAATTCTTATCGCACTGAATACCTTCCTACTTTCATTAGAAAACAACCAAAACCAATCTGTATCGGTCACTAAACCATTAAATAACGGACTCCGATAATAATTGGTTAGCTTTAGTTTATCGTCTCAATTTTAGAGAGTATGATAGATGACAATCAGCTTTGGTATCAAAAGATGTAATTATTATTGCTATAGAAAATCAAGTAGATAATCCGTCACTCATCGACCTTTTTCCACTCAACTACTCAAGTTTAGCCAAAAGAGAGTTCCATAAATTGAATCATTTGCTTACCTTGAGTTTAATATAAGCCATCTGAAGCGTTTAAAATTTAAACTCTTCAAATTGTTCAGCTGTTTGTACGGAATGGGAGCACTTAGATTCCAAGTTGGTGCCGTAAATAAACAAACAGTTAAGAACCGTTTCGAAAGCTCAGCGGAAATTCTATTGCCTCAGGCTTGACTCTCTGAATAGCTCTGCCGTCCGTGGCCCGAGCTACACCCCTACTATAAACAAGACAAGCCGGTGCACTTAGAGACATATTCCTCATAGTGGCCGTAACTCCTAAAATAGACTCCAGGGCACATATCGCCAGCATTCTCCTTTGAAAAATCTCTAACATGAAACATGCTTATCATCTTACCACCTTACCGCTTACATTTTACAGAGCATCTTTTGATTTTACGACCCGTTTATATTTCAAGTTTGGAACAAGTGTTAGTTTTTAACCGTAATTATTAATTGCGGAAACGTTCTCGCAATCGTAGTATTGCAGAACTCATTCACCTGCTGTAAAGTTATCTTATCGGTCGGCTCTGCGAGTTGATCTAATTCGAAATCGCGTATATCGTTTGACCTGGTTCACGCCGCTGTAGTCGTGGTTTAATTACAAACTCGGTCATTGTTCCCAGTCCGTCAATAAACGTTCTAGCCCTCCAGTTTCTGAAGCTTGACAATTGATGACGTCACGCCTGTTGGAATGTCCGTCCGTAAACCGGAAACCAGGTCGCACTACCGTTACTGTCACGAAATTAGTAAACCGGTTATGCAGTCACTTCGATAATCGTTTTCCTATCATTTGATTGTTGAAGATTTACCAATTGGGCCAATAAATTCTTTTAAAACTGGCGTAACACTGAGTTATTATTTTATTTTGGCAAGTTGTATAATATATTTAAATAAGTTGGAACTAGTCCGCGCAGACGTAGCGGTAAAGCTATAAATTGTTAAAATATGCATATGCTGACCTGTCTTATCCCTCAACCGAGTTAAGGCCATACCACACAATGAAAATACTGTAATGTTATAATGTAGACGATGTAAACATAGTGTATTACAATTTATTTCAACAAAGTATTAAAGACTTGTTGAAGCCAATAGACTCTTATGGTAAATTTTTTCGTTTAATGATTAATTACAGTGTATCATCTCATTTCTTGAGCGATGTGAATTTCATTGAGTTGATGTGCATTTCATGTATAACAAATGTTATTATCGAGAGATGCAGACTTCGCGGCATTCTGTATGTATGTACAGTTAAACGCTCGTGCACGCCCATATTAAAAGTTTTTATCTTATCGTCAACTTAAAGCTGATTATGCTCCTAATATTTCGAACATTGAGTTTGGGATACTTTTGTAAATGTTCAAAAGCAAAGCATTGCAGCACAATCAGGACATCAAATTAGTTGTAAAGTATGGCCAAGTTGGTGTTTGGCTGATTAAGCAGTAATTGTTTTATATTTATCTTAAACCATTTACTGTAAAAAAAACGTCCCATTGCACCATAATATTGATACCACAATCTAAATCGTATATCAATCAAGATATTGACAAACTCCGCACAGTTTGTTCAACGAAATGAATCTCATAAAAAAAAATACTGACGCGCAGCGTGCTTAATAGATTTATTTTTATCTTTCATGTAGTGGTTTCAATTGAAACCAATAGACGTAATCTGTTTGCCCTGCTTTTTATCAATACTCTCAATTTGTAACATTATCATGCATATTATAAGCATTGTACTAAGACTTTATTTGTGTATTCAATTAATAGTATCACAGTGGTATTTTACGAATATGTAACATTACATAGCCAATGTTCCACAAAAAACTTGTAGCGGTTTGATTCGCCCCCAAATTATTTCAATTTGGGCTGTGGTCACCTAGTCACCTTGGCCTTGTTCTCACATCACACACAATGTTTTCTGTAACGTCGCGAAACGTTTGCGAATTATTTTCAGGACTGCAATGTTTACGTTTGCGTGTCCATGTGCCAATTGTGTTCTATCGACCTTCGCCGGCCCTTGCTCAGTGAGCAGTGCGCCGCCACGTAATGGTCATCGTCTGGTTAACTGTGTCATAATTGTGCCAGTATCACGATTCAGCGCCAACTCCATGTACGGTAGATCAATGTCGTCTGCACCGAAATGTCTGTGCATGCAATTGCCAAGTTTCGCCATCATCATTATTTGGTCAATCGTGGTAGACTTTTACTGAGCCAATGTCTTGTGTGAACTTTCACGTTTGGGCCACAGAATTTATCCGATTTTTCATTTATCAGCTTATTTGTTTGCAACAAACGACTACATTTTACATTAGCCGGCCATTTTCAAGCAATAAATTGCTCTTCTTGCGATCGTAATTGTAATGACGATATGCCGTGACTGGCTCGTGAAACTATTTGACAAACAAAATACGTGCTAAACGTATTATTTAATTAACCACAGTGTCGCGTAGAATGTCTCGCTTTAACGCAGCTGGTAAAGTCACGTTAGTAAATAGGAATGCCATTTTATACGTGCCTTTCAAAAAATCCATTCCATACAGCTTATGTGGAAGTAGGTTTTAATACTTAATTCCAGCTCCTTAAGACTTGAAGTCTTTTCCTTCTTTTAAGTTAGTTCCTGTCAAACTTTCTTGGTAACAAGGTTTCTAAGTGCATGTAAAGCATTATTCTTAACACCTATACAAAGTTTTCCAATTAATTTTACAACTATCTCATTAAAAAAAGAGAGTAAAAGACGACTATAGCCGGTACGTCGAGAGCTGTTGGTCATCATCCCCTCATGCCGTCGGAGCATTGATGATTAGCCCCTGACAACCTTCCGTTAGTTGACAGCAGTTTTTCGTTTGCCACAATCTAAATAAAACGCCTTGTTTTCTTGCAGACATTCCCGACATCCCGGAGGACATCAAGAAGCTGCGGGCGCTCCAGATCGCAGACTTCAGTAGCAACCCGATCCCGCGGCTGCCGGCTGGCTTCAGCCAACTCCGAGCGCTCACGGTCCTGGGCCTCAATGACATGTCGCTCACCAGTCTGCCCAGCGACTTTGGCAGGTTTGTTAAACATATACCTACACATCGATATAAACCGGTGTTTCTTGAGGATTACAAGAACATGATTAAAGTATAGAGTAAACAAGCTTCTTCTGGGCGAGCTGTATCCGACAATACAAAACCAAAAACCAAAAAAATTGCTACGTCAAAACCCACGTATAGAATTCTTCTCATTTGCCGTGGGTTAGGAAAAATCAGTTTTTCTTATGATTACAACCAGAATCAAAGATTGTTTACGAACCTTTGTCTGTCAATCGGTTTCCACTTTGCAGAGATAGAAATCTATGCCAAGTTTTAGAACCCCAACTAACCAAATCCCACATTAACTTTATTAATTTAGTAGACACTGTTTTATGTCTGAAAAAATTAACCTGATATGATTTCAGCGATTTTCGTATATTTATGAATACATGCTTAAACCCTTCATTTAAAATTCACAAGGCACCTGAATATGGCTGCTCTAACATTCAGTTATAAATTATTCACTGTTTTCTAAAACCTACTCGGATTGTTTTGTGCTTCATCATAATAACTGAACAATATTCATGGCGTGTCATGAAAATTTACATTTTATCCTACGTAAAAATAGTACTTACATAAATAAATAACTAAATGCTAAGTACGCACGCTCCGTGTTTTGTTTATAACAACACGTTACAACACTCGTTAAATCTGTACAATTCGTTTATTTCAATAAAACACATTAAATAAATTTTACGGTGCCTAGTCAAAAGACAACAACGTTCAGTGAAAAGTATCCAATAAAAATATCAGACAACCCATTGTTGTTTCTTAAACTCTGGAATTCCGTTGAGGGTGGTTATGTAACTGTTTTTGTTCACTGGTTCATCCAGTGTTGCAAGTAGTTGTACACAACACGACATCACCTACTACAGTAATACGTTGGTGTGAGTTGAAAAATGCATATCATGATCCACGATTACATGATCTACGTTGGTGAGGGTGTGTTCACCATTGACCGGGCTTTTCTGATAGTATGTTACCAACGAAAATGAAAGTCCCTGGAAAGTTACTGGCCGCCCCGAGCGTAGCCTTTTATAGACGTCTTAACAAACACCACTTCCATTGAACTCTAATAGTGTTTGTTCTTTTTGTTAGCATAAGTATGATCTTTTTATAGATCGGTTGCTTGCGCTATGAGCTTTCTGAAGAACTCGCCACGTTAATTTATATGAAATTCGAGACGATTCTGTGGTTATGTGAATGGGATGAAAATAAGCCGTGAAATGGGTATTGGGTATAAGCTTGGGATAAAGAGGGTCAAAACAAATGATTATATTTTGTCGTTGTGATATTAGTATTAATTTTTACGAGATACTTCGTTTTGCAATAATGTACTAGTAAAGTAGTACACTGGTAGGAGAATTGGTATCTCTTTGTAGTATTCTAATGTCATTGAAATGATCTCGGGCAGGATTTCCACACTTAATCTTATCATACCGAGTAAATGCGTTATATTCTTTTCTTGTTTTGTTAGTGTCACCCTCAAGCGAGTGGGTTAAAAATATGAATGACTTATAATTACATTCAATTTATATTCCTACGAAGTTCATGTTAAGTAACAAAATATTAATAGCCTACCTTTACATTCAGAAAGTATTTTGACGTCGATGGGGGTTTGTTATTTTTGGATGTATTCCAAAACATTGTAAGTTCGAAATTGGGGCCCAATGGAACATTTCCAATTACCATTTACTGCCTTTTGCAATGTTAATCATGTTTTCATTTCTCTCTATCGTATTCGTTAAACCAACAGAATTAACAGCGAACTTCATCAAAGTGTTACCGTGCTCGAGTTTATTGACATTTAGTAGAACATTAATTAACGTTTTGGCTGTGGCAGTTGTCATTGAGAGTAAGCAAGTTATATCAGATCCCTTAAATACACACACCGGCACAATTAGGGGAACACAAAAAAGAGTTTTTTCAATACCTTCGAATATCTTGACAACTTGTTATTTTTTAAATGTATTACTACCCTGTCTAGAAATACTCTTGAGCACAAATTTCTCATTCACAAGTGTGAGAATAGTTTTTATGACACTTTAAGAATTTGCTGACACTTAGCGTTACTATTGTTTCTGATAAGAACATTGTTGGGTCCACATAGTGACTGCCGCTCATTCAACTGCTATTTTTTTTAATTGTGTACACATTCTCGATACGAAATGAGTGATTTGCAGCAGCTACAGTGGCTAGGGCTGTAACCATGATTAAAGAGGGGCATACCTACCGCTCAGTGAGTCGAGCTTCGGGTGTATCGAATTCGGTGGTTCATCGCGTTGTTCAACGCTAAGGAGGCAGGATCTTACGTGCCGAGGCGAGGACAAGGCCGAAATCGGGCTACATGCGCCGTTGATGACCGTTTCATCACCCTGAAAACTTTGAGGAATCGGCGACAGACCGCGGTTCAGACCGTTTTCAGACCCGAAATCAACTGCCTGAGGTCCGTATCGTTTACCATTTAGATCTTATATGCCATAAAAGCACCTAAACTCGTGGCAGCTCATCGTGTGGCAAGGTTAGCGATCCCCCGTGCGCACCGAGATACAAGTGACGCGATGTATTAACCGATGAGAGGCGTTTTTGTGTGAATAGACGAGAGAGGATGTGAAGATATCGTGGAGAACGATATAACCAAACAAACTTCACAGAAACAGTGGCATATTGTGGATGATCATGTAATGGTATGGGTGGGCATATGTTTGGAAGCTCGCACAGACTTAGTGCTTATTGAAAACGGATCTCCCACTGTACAGCGATACGTAACAGAGATCTTAGAACCATATGTCATGCCTTTTGCCCCATTCATAGGCCAACATTTCGTTTACATGTAGGATAGCGCGCGCCCCCATACCTACCTGAATGAGGTTGGCATTAGTCAAATGAACTTGCCAGCGCGATCACCTGCATGATCCCTATAAAACATGCCTGGGATATTCTGGGAAGAAGAGTTCGACAGCGAAATACAGCTCCCTGGAATGTTGAAGAACTGAAACAGGCATAAGTGGAAGAGTGAAAAAAATTGCCTCATTCAATGGACGACGGCCTTATTCTGAGTATGGGAAATCGTATTCAAGCTCTCCTAAGAGACCGTAGAGGCAACACTCGCTATTAATTTTATTATTTAGGCAAAAAAAAACAATTTAAAATCTCACACTCCTAGTGCCTTATTTAACAAATTTTTGAAATTAACGTTTAATTTCTTTAAAATACGGGTAATTTGTAGCTTTTTTATTACTGAAATAAATTTATTACTAGAGACCAGAAGAAATATTAAAATACGTATATTGAAAAAAAAAACAACCTTTGTTTTGCCTTAATTGTGCCAGTGTGTGTAAAAGTTTTTTTTGGCAGAATTTAACTCTGTTGCATGTTTTTTTGAAGACGCATTTCATTAGAATGCGAATAGGCGATAGTGATTTTAGAGCTTTCCGTTATCTTATTTTTAATCTGCAGCAACGATATTGACACTGTGTAAAATGATAATTGCATTTTGCAGGCATACATTTACACCAAAAATTATACATCAGAAAATTAGTACAACGGATGTTTTATACCTACCCATAACATACACAAACATTTTGTCATCCATGTCATGACATTTTAGTGTATTATTATGTATGTTATAATTGGTATATCTTTAAATGTTTTTGCGTCCACACAGATGTGCTCGTTTCATCAGTAGAGTCCCAAACTTGCTTCTTCAACGATTTTAATAATATGGGTTCACAAACAGTGAAATGTACAAATACAGAAAACGTGTTCAGAAGGCGGATTGATGATGAGTTAAGTACGCAACGAGCTCTGTGATTCATAGCAATGTTTTGTGTAGCTAGTAGAGCCAACGCTAAGTACTTTGACATCTGCTTAGGAATGCGGCCTCAAGGTTCTAAACGTGAGGTACGTTCAGGCGTGTTATCAGTAAACAATATTGTTCTCTCTGACGTAACATCGTCAAACAAATTATCGTGAACGCGGTTGCTTAATCGTGCCCCTTTTACAAACCCGGCAATGTTCCTTAGCATTAAATATTATGACGCATGCAAACATTATTGCAGCAGTATGCGCACATGCCAACAGGTTTGTTTTTGGAATTAGGTACATACAATAACAAGGATGTCAACACAGTATTCTGGAAACCCGCAGCGAGTCCAAGCAACACTTACAACGATATTATCGCGTTGCGGTTAGAAACGAAAACACACAGACATTTTGATATTACCGCTTCCAAGAAAATCCTTATTTTGTTTGCGTATTATTTACTAAACCCGACAAAGTTATTTCGGTTGTGTGTTACTTTTGTTAAGTGGCAAAATTAATACTTTGTCAGTTTTATTAGTATTATATCAAGTAACTTTAATTATTCGTGTATTAAAGTAATTTAAATTTATGCAGCGAGCGGATCAAAAATCTTTAAACTTGTACCTATGTTTTAGTTTACTGTCCATTGTATTTATTTTGTCGTGTGTGCGCTGTTTATAATTATGACTAGAAGTCTGATCAACATTCTCGTAGAAATACTCGGAGCGGCTTGTGAGTTGCAAAAACCTGATTTTCTGCATGCATTTTGATGGCGCATTCCTAACAGGATAATTTTGTGTCGCTCAATACGACGTGACACGTAACTTGGTCTGAATGACAAAAAACAACTACCTACCTCAGAATATTTTAGATGTCTGCGATATCGTGTTAAATGTACGTATGAAAAGAAAGACTCGATGCTATAAAGTAGAAAACAAAGACTATTTATAAGTGACATACGTCTTAAATACATACCTAGGTTTGGTATTATTACACACATTGGCCGTAACTGAATCATCATAAGGCATATAATCATATAATCATATTTATGTATATTAATAACCACTAACTATAATTAAGTGCTAGGGTTGCATTTGAGACGTATGATCGGTCTTTATATACAGTACACGCTGATTTTACGGCTCATTTGATATGATTCGCGTTTAAGTCAAAGCCCTGGACTTTGGATATAAATCTGATGTGTCATCGTTTGTTTGTGTCGCTCTCAATATAAGTATTGTAATAAACTCTTTAAACACTATATCCTTTTAGTTGGAATTCCCCAATTCCCATTATTTAATATTGTAGTAAATCAGCTCATAATACGAATGTTTAAAGAAACTGTGTTGCATCACTATTGTGCTCCAAATCGCGAATGCCTGTGATCGGTTGACCTAATTACATTCAATTATGATCGTGTTCGGCTGAAACAACGTTTCTGTGGTTATGTAAATTTTCAACATTTTATACGGTCGACCTAGAATATGAACATTCCCATCACATTAAACCATTTACTTTAAAATTATTTATTTATGAAGTCGTAATGACATCTATCATAGTTCACCTTGCACCGGTGCAGTGTGGTTATGGGAGGAGGTTGTTGTCTCTTTGAGTAATTCTATTGTGTTTCCGGCTCGTTGATTTGTCTCTTCAAATTGTTATGTCACAGTCACTGAAGGTTACGTCCGTTTTGCACGGGAATTAAACACAAAATATCATTGATTAAACAGTAATGTTTCCTATGTACAAACATCTGTCTTTTTAACTAAAAATACAACATCATTCAGAAAAAATTGAAGGAAATATACGATGTATTTCATGCTCTAGTAACACAATATTGAGTACCTATTACAACATTAGAAGTATTAAAGATGTATTGATATAAAAGAAAATATTTCATTAATTTTCAGTTTGATGTCACTGCAGTCATTGGAGTTAAGAGAAAATCTTTTGAAGTCATTGCCGGAGTCTCTCAAGAACCTCACCAAACTGGAGCGACTGGATTTGGGAGATAATGAAATAGAAGAATTGGTAAGTTTAGTTTAGCAATCTTCTTAGGCAAAAATACTTTAAATATGATTATCTATTGATGTTTTGTTTTCTATTGTGATAGCCGGGATTCATCGGCGAGCTACCCGCTCTAGAAGAACTATGGTTGGACCACAACAAACTGCAGTACTTACCACCAGAAATCGGTAACTTAAAAGCGTTGACATGCCTCGATGTCAGTGAGAACAAACTGGAGAAACTTCCAGAAGAAATCGGAGGTCTCTCTTCCCTTACCGACCTTCATCTATCACAGAACATGTTGGAAACTGTACCAGACGGTATCGGACATTTATCCAAGTTAGCTATATTAAAGTTGGACCAAAATAGATTACATACGTTAAATGATAATGTAGGAAGGTTGGTACCTGTTTATTTCTATCTTATTCCAATTTGTTTATCTTCACAATTTACGACTCTAACTGTTCCTTACGGACATTGCAGGTGTACAAATCTACAAGAGCTTATATTAACGGAGAATTTTTTAATGGAACTGCCGAAATCAATTGGCAACCTCAATGAGTTGACAGTACTGAATGTAGATAGAAACTCTTTAGGTGAAATACCAGTAGATATTGGGAATATGATTATGCTGGGAGTGCTAAGTTTAAGGGACAACAAGTTAACGAAGCTACCGAACGAGCTGGGGAATTGTAAATCACTACACGTTTTAGATGTTAGTGGAAACAGGTATGACTCAACTCATATTTTTTCATAACGCTCGGATAAGTAAGTTAACATGAAATATTATTACAATGAAATAAATCTTTAGTAAAAACACATGAAAGAATCCTATCAAGATATTTTGGTTGCACGGTTCTTGCCGCGATAGTTTATTTATCCAACGATAAAGTAATGTATGGCTGAACAGCAGTAGTGCTAAATCAACTACGTCATCTTACGCGTCCTTCAAAGATTGTATACGGTGGAAGAAACAGAGTATTCCAAACTTACTAATTAGAACACAACCCAGAAGAGGCAAATTTCATTATGCCATCCAAAGTTTTTGCAATCAGCCTTGTTTGTGCCAAGTCATTCCGAAAGTTTTATGTATGTATTCTTAATATCGTCCGCGTACTGGTCTACGTATTTATTGTTTTCTTTTTACAGATTACAGTACTTACCGTATACACTAGTGAATTTGGAATTGAAAGCGGTGTGGTTATCAGAAAATCAAGCACAACCGCTTTTGACATTCCAAACCGATAGAGACGAAACGACCGGTGAAAACGTTCTCACTTGCTTCCTTCTACCGCAGCTTAGTTACACCCAACAGCCAGGTATGACCATTTTAGTATATTCTTCTTTATGCTTTTGGTGTTTTTTTTGGTTATTTTGTACACTGAAAGCCAATATCGAAATATTTAAGTTTACCATTATTTTCATAATTTTCGACATTTAGGAAGATCTTTTTTTGTTCACACGTGAATTTAAACTTTACTTTTTATTCAGCATCATAAGTTAATAAGTCGTTCTCAGCATCTTGGCCCATCACTTTTTGTAGAAAATTTGTAACACAAAAATAGTCCTTTTTTATGCATTTTTCAATCAACTTGATCATCTGCGACAAGATTTTCAATATTTTGTACTAGTTGTTGTGATGTGAAATGGTGTAATTGTCGCTCTTGTGAATGCTTTTCGTGCTTTTTCTTAATTCTGCTCCAACCGTGACCATTTGCAATAAAAATACATTAATTGTGCATGAAAATAAACCAGATTTGTTATATATAGTTTTCATGTGAAT
This sequence comes from Pyrausta purpuralis, assembly GCA_963924145.1. Lineage (NCBI taxonomy): Eukaryota > Metazoa > Arthropoda > Insecta > Lepidoptera > Crambidae > Pyrausta > Pyrausta purpuralis. Next base: position 18,669,128 of record OZ001643.1, on the reverse strand, counting down.
GACATTCCGATCATTGTAAATGGTTGCAGTTGCGTTATTGTTTTGTTTTTGCCGTGTAAATACTAAAAGCCACTTTTGACACTTACCTTACACGAAAAATAGAGCTGGATCACACAGAGGTCGGCAGTGGAAACTGGTTAAGGGATCACAGATTTATGTCACAATCGCAAGAGCTAGATAAAATAAGAGGTAAGGTTCACAAGTATAACTCACGTTACCATATCGTAAATGTAAAGGTTCTTGATAAAATAAATAACCCTATAATATTCTGTTCATTGAAATAGAAAAAAACATATACAATCCGGAGCTGCTAAATTAACCCTCGAAATGTTAATTAATCTGTGAATAACATCGTATGTGACATGTATTGCCGATCATTGAACATCGTGCGAATAGAAAATAATGAGCGCGCCTTCATTCAATCCGAGCAAACCCATTATTTACTTGTAATTTACGTCACGCAGCTATTTGATTCAAAAAGTGTAATTACTCTGTAACAAGCCGCAATAAATCAAGGGTTGTTAACACCACGCACACTATTCCTAAATTCAGTTTGTATTTTGTGCTGTATGTTTAGAATATGTATATTAAAACTCTAAATAAATGTCTGAACCTTTACTTTTATGAATGTCTACTACTCTATCTTACTATTCGAAAGAACCTTATAAGTTATATAAATTTAAAAGTTATGTAAAAAAAAATATTTGTCATAATTATTAAATGGCTTCCAATGGTCAGATTGTAGTAGCAAGTTGTTTATTTTGCGCAACGTCGCTTTAAATGTAATTATTTTGCATTATGTCGTTATTCTAAGTACGCCTTCAATCACCTGTAAAATAAGCACGGTGTAGGCATGTTATCATAGTTATTTTAAAAGTTAAATGTTGCAAATAATTATAATGACCAGCTTAGCGAGATAATAGTCAAATATGCATTTGCAACGTTTCACTTTTGCACAGCACTGAAACTTGTCTCGTCATGTGTATTATGCCTATGTTGTGTATGTCTTCTATGTTCGTCGTTATATCATTATGACACATATTAATTTTGGCTTCTATTAGTAGTTGTTCTATTCCGCCATTTCTATACATCATATTGGTGTAAATCTACGTTCTAATTCTGATTTCTAATTATATCGGTAACTAAATCCGTCCTATCCGTAACTATTTTTCTAATAAACTTTTTTGTGTACAAACAGAGTCGATACCCCGAGACAGAGATTCGGACAATGAAGATTGGGAAGAGAAAGAAGCATCACGAACGCATTCTGTTAAGTTCACCGAAGATGTCCCAGAAGCTAGAGAGGTGAGCTGGTGTTGCTTTAACTCATGCTATACATCGCGACAAAACCCTTACGTCACTCCAAGTTATAGAAAAGCTTTTAAGGCACTAAGGTACGAAGGGCTACGCTTTCACAGAGCAGGCAACAGAATCAGGCAAGGATACAATCATAGTAGGGCTTGGTTCGGGAGAAATGTATGCGATAGATTCTCGATGCACAGGGCTTATTTAACTTTGAGTGCGATTCTGGTGGCTTTAGAGTAAACATTTGTGGTAACTTTCGCTTGATACACTTTGCATGCTACGATTTGTTTGGTACTAAAAGATTTTATGTATTATTGTCACAAACACGATCTGAATGTCTTCATTTTGGTAAAGTTATCGAATTAGGGATTGGTTTTTATTCCTATGTAAAATCAGTATTAATTATCGAATATATATTTTTTCTTTATTTATGTAAGTACCCTTTGTTATACTAATTATAAATAAATGCCATATTATTTTATTGTTATGTGTCATTTTATTTAAATGAAATAATATTATTGTTATGACATTTAAATGATAAAGGCCCAGTTGCGCAAGTCAGGATAAAAGCTTAGTTTTTGGGTTGAATTATCAGGACAAGTCAAAACCGTAAGCGCAAGTTATGTATTCATAGAATGGGCATAACTAATACAACAAGTTTGTGAAATATGTAAGGGTTAAAGAAGTTGGATGACTTCATGTTGATTTCTAGACTGATATGTAGAAGCAATCGAATTTTTCCTGTGATATACAATCTGTAAATAATTTCTCGTACGATTCGTTTTATTAAGAAGCAATGCAATGGAAAAATAATGCAATGCAGTGGGTCTGGGTATTATGGTATCACCGTTGTGTCTGATTTCCATAACACAAGCGCATTGGCTACTTACTTTGGGATCAGATCAATGTCTGTGATTGGTGTCTAATATTAATGTTATTATTTATATTATATTATAATATTATGTAACTGACATAAGGGAACGCCATAGAAATGAATGGGACGAAAACACGAATGAATTATTTATTATTTCGTTCTCAAATTTGTATTTAATTAATAAAGAAACGAAAATGTCAACGCGACACAAATCGTCAGCCGAAACAAACGTGCTGTTTGGTTTTAAGGTGACATCGATTCAGGAGGAAGACGAAGACTCGACGCCCACTGACCATTTCTTCGCACCACAGTCGATGCTCGCTTTCCGACGGCCGATAAACGTAGTCAGAAAACTAGTGACCACACAGCGGAGGAGTTCGCTACAGAGGCTCTCCTCCTCTATAACTAACCTCGCGGAGGTACGCGGCTGACGACTCGGGGGGTGCAATCACAAATACCTGTAAAAGAAGTTTTAATAGATCGTATGAGTAGGAGGGATACGCTGAACACAGCATTACAGATGCGCTTAATGTTATTTTGGATATTAGGATCATTTCGTTTTTCAATATTTGAAGTACACTGAATGTGATTCAGTGTCTAATGTGCTAACTGGGCACAACAAATTTAAGTCGCTTAAACATCGACACGGTATTAAGAATATTGGATAAAATTGAATTTACTCTACACAGGACTCGGTTTAATTACGCAGTTACACAATGTTCCTGATTACATACATTCATCGCAGTTTAGCTTAGCAAATATATATTTACGAAAAAACTTATCAAGTCCTTAAACGATGGTTTAACTTAGTTTCCCGACGACGAAGACGAAAAACAACCACATTTTTTCTTAAAAACGAGGCAATAATAAACAATACGTGTATGTTTTGTTCAAAGATAAAACAAAAAGGTATATTGCGTGCATTCAATAATAAACCTGATGATGGAATGTTATCACTTATCTGATCTACAAACACGACAGCGACTTATTACTATTTGACTATTTATAGTATAAAAGACAAATATGTAACATACATCTTGGTGTGGAATATTTTTTATTGAATTTAGTTTCCTCTCTCTGGTTATAATGACTTTATGATTCAGGAGCTAGGACTGTTAATGCTCGTGATATGAAGGAATCCACTTGGAATCTGAAAAAGTCAAATGAGTGTGTTATCGCAAATTACGTAAGGCGTTTGATAAGAATGCATGCTTGTTTCAAATCGCTTTACATTACTAAACCGGGAAATACCAGAATGTGATTTCTACCATTTCTAACTATGCAATGAAGTTACATTCATTTCATAAAAAAAAATTAGAATAGGATTATTTCAGGAATTTTGAGAAAAAATAAAATACAAATTGTGATTGCACGCCCAACGAGTCGGTATACGCTGCTTGCCAATAAACCTCTTACTCCTTCCTATTAAACATGTCTATGGCCCTAGATATAATATTTTGTTTATGCTGAAAGTAGATCTATGGCAATTAGACTAGACCGGTTTTTGTTATGAACCTTTACAATCCAACTACAATTTACCGAACACAATTATCATACCTGCATTACATAGTGGAATTAAATTACCTTAGTGCGTTCCATTTATCACCTGACTGTAGTTCCAACCATTAAATCTGGACCAAATAACTGTTACTTTTACTTAACAATGATTGTCTTGATTTTTGCTACTAAAGTCCTTGCTATCGTCACACAAGTTTCGTAAAACACAGCACCTTGTTTGAAATGCACTTAACAGAGATTACCACTCGTAGACGTCGCGCCGTTTCGGCCGAGAAGCTGCGTATGATATCATATCCTGTGATTCACGTAGCCTCGCCTCATTTATTAAATGATGTGTGTAGGTTAAATGACAATTACCATTTTTTTGGCGACCTCCACAACAATGAGCACACACCTCGTACAAGTCAAAAGTACTCCACATTACGATACGCTTAAGTAACTTACGCATTGTTAAATTGCAATTTAGTTAGCTAGATTTTATTCTTCAAAATGCTAAACAAATAATAGTTTAAGTTATATGTGCAGTGCTTCAAATGAAAATAATAAGCATATAGTGTCTTTAAACATCGAGCTTTGTTTTTTTTTACATGGTTAGAATAATATATTTTGCACTCTATCATACAACCTTATCACGCGATAGAAATGATTTCTTTATAAACTACTCGTAGCCCTGTTGTAAATAATATCATTATGCACAGGTAGTGGTACTCTACTTAAAAGCCTCTTGAAACTGGCAATTTTTGGTCGCCGCTCACTTAGATAGAACTCATCTTATGTCTCTAATACTGTGTCTACTTTGACTATTAATAAGCATGGCATGCTTCTATTCTAGAAACCGGCGATCTCATAACATCCATATCTTCTATTTACAGAATGAGCTAACTTGTATTTTCTTTCAGACTCCATTCGTGCGTCAGAACACGCCGCATCCGAAAGAACTGAAGGCAAAGGCGCATAAATTGCTCGGCCGGTCGCCAGAGGTCGTCACCGCCGTGGAACCGCCTACGTCCAATGGTTTACCGCTATCGCCGCCGGAACCAACGCCGATCCCCGTGGAGATTATTGAAGTGAGTTGCTTATACTCTGATTTTAAATAAGATAGACTAGAATGACATTTGGTGGGTGGCCAGTTATTTATAATTCAAAAATAGTGATGTTCCTAAGAATCAAATGGAAAAATTAAATTTATCCAATCGTTATTTTATGTGATTATGGAATAATTAAATAGTTGTATTTTGTTTTTTTACTACTTGCATGAATTATAAAAAAATAAGCTACAAAATAAAAATAAAATGAAAATTATGTTTTTTACAAGTATCACCATTCTCAATCATAAAATATTTAAAGAAAGTAGTAAAATGTCAAAATAGGCATAAATCATGCAATAATATTGCTTTCTCATTAGAACAACTGTTTTGTGTATTCCGTTTGTTTAAAGCTCTTTGCAACGTTTTACGTGTATTAATCATCCAAATAAATAAAATATGTTTAATGAAAACTCATAAAACAAGTTTAATTAATCGCACACAATAGAATTGTCACAACAATATTGTACTATGGTTTGAACATTAAAAAAGCATTATTGCGATTTAATCTTTCATTCTGATCTATCTCATTAAAAATCAGAGTACTTTCGTACGACATAAGGAAAATAAATAAACGGTTGTCACTTATTTGTACATATGTGTGTATAGGCTGTGCTTTAGAAGTGTTGCAATATTGGAGTGTCAGACTGAGATTTCGCTCAAAAATCATCAGCTCATGAGTCATAGTCCTAGTTTGATTATATTATAACATGTTGATATTGACAGCTTTTCATATTCACTTGCTTGAATCAAGCAGTTGTATAAATCAACAACTTTTATTTCCTGTGTTACAATATCTCTTGAAAAGGAGCCTGTCTGGGGATGGATGGTCGTGCAGGATCGGAAGGGAGGTACCGCCCGGCAGAGAGTGTACGCATCCGTGGGGTGCTCAGTTCTGGCTGGAATGTCCAGAACCCTCCGCAGTGCCTACAGTCCGGCCCCCACGCTTACGCACACCGTACCGGCGGTCGGACTTGTTCACAATCGCTCGCGCGATATCAAGAACCTTAGGCGAAAAATTGTGTAGAATTTTTCAAATTTATACAATCTGATAAAGCAGGCGACCGAAATTCTTGCACCTGGAGGGCTTGTACACAAAACTACGTTGCGACGTCGCATCGAAAAATTCTTAAGTAATCTTACGACCTATTTGCTAGGTGTTTTTGGCGTTGCGAACACGCATTGCGCTGATTCGCAGTTTTGTGTTCCCCTTAGTTAGTGCCGCATGCATTGGTATGTGTGACTGCCTCTATGGTGCAGCTGTTAGAGAGTTGCACTTTAAAGGATTTGGCACACTGACTGCGGTCTGCGGTCCGGTCAAGTCAAGTATGTATGAACCGGACTGCAGACCGCAGTAATTGCGCCAATGCTTCGAGTGACGGCTGCTCCAAAGGTCCCGGGTTTGAATCCCGGGTCGGGCCAAAAAATATGTACCTGGGTTTTAAATTCTTAAAGCTTCGCGGAATTGTGAAATTGGCGGTGTTTCACCCCCGTGCCTCGCAAAGCACGTAAAGCCGTTGGTCCTGCGCCCTATCTCTCTCTGGTCATGCCCGATTGCCATTTCATCGGGCAACAAGATTAAAAAGAATAAAGAGTGCACCTGTCACACACACTTGCATACTTGTATAACTATAATATGTCCCTAAAAGTCGGCTAGTCGTTGTGACTGGAAACTATAGCCTAGAGGCACTATTATTATTTTTATTACGATTGTCAGAATTAACACGTATCACATTAGCACGATAAAGCTTACTATGAATTACTTATTAGCACCAAATAAATATATTTTCAATACGACATTATTGATATCTCTTTCCTTCCATTAGACTATACAAAATAACCAAGCTCCGCCCGAGATCGTGAAAGACGACGACAGCGACACACAAACGGCGGCAGACGGCAGGGAATCCTCAGAAGGCGAAAATGACGACGACTCCGAGGAATTAGAAGTAAGACTTGTAACCATACACCTTATAATTAATTTACCTGCTCATAGAAACGTTCCGGCTAAATGCACATAAAGGGATTATGTGTTATTAAATTGACTCCAATCAATTCGGAGATGTCTTTATCACATTGACACACACAATTCTGGCCGTCACAATGATGCAGTGTAACTGCATGCACGGCTAACAAAATAGCGTTTGTCGCGCTAAGAACAGTATGTGTGTGAAAGTCCCGATATATCGCGCGGCTGATGAAGCGATTTTGTAGCACTACAAAAACGAATTCAGTGTACAAAGTGAAGGCCCTAACACATTTTCAAAGTTTGATGTTTCTTCTAAAAAAGGCATTAACAGATGTAAAGGTAACAATATAAGTAGCTTAGTTGATCTCTAATGAAAGAGATGGTATTTACTAACTTGCAGTAACTTCAGTACCGCTGAATTGGTTTACATTTTCTATTTAATTTAATTAAATAAATATAAAATCAGTGATTGATTTCTACGAGCATCGTTAAAAGTCTCGTTTCAATTCAGCGGTATGTGGAGTGACTTTCTTTAGAATTACTTCTTTTAACAGAATGCGGGAACTAATATTAACAATATTTATATAATTTGGTATCTTACAAACTTGTAAAATGCATCTGATGTTGTTACAGGCGTATACTAAAATAATTTTGCGGTAGCTTTCAGCATAATACACTTTAAAAGTATACTTATATTTAAAACCTATGATCGTTGTCTTTGTTATAGTTTAAGTGAAGTAGATTGGATATCTACTCGAAATGTATTTTGTATTGATTTTTTGAAACATGCAATGTTCTGCATAACCTATTATTTGATGCCCATTATATGGTGTAAAGAAAGACCAACACAAGAATCATCACCTGTCAGATTTTTTCTACAGTCTAGTCTAGTATTAAAGTTTCACAGTTGATATTGAATAATTGGCTTTGATTGCGTGAATATACATTTCAAGTGTTAATTAAAATGCTCGACCATAATAATGATGATAATTGCATATTGAAATTTTCGACTGGGAACCATAAAAAGTTGATTTGAGTCACGTACTGTGAGAGCCATTGTAATCGTTCTATGAGAATGAGCCAGCATTTTGTGTTATCATAACGAGAGTATATTAAAATCTAAAAGTAGTTGAAATATATTTTCCTCTTTCTTGTTATGTTTGGCTGAGATTACACTTAAAATTCAAATGTAAGAAAGACGCTCAAATCTTTTGTCATTCTCATGAATTGCTAGTGACCGGCTATAAACACAAAATGCACTTAAGTTGATTATATGTATGCTAGAAATCAATGGTGTTAGAAATGGCTAGCTAAAATAAAATACGTCTGAAATAAAATTGAAAATCTTTAGTAATCAACAGTCAAAATTAAATTCTCTCACATATATTATATAATTAGCACAGAGCATAGATCTAAAAAAGGGTTTCAAAATGCAGAATTGGGCTAATTTAACAATAATAACCGGGTATAATGGTGGTGGTAGCGTGACGGCTCGCGGCGGGTCGCGTGGCGCGCCACAGTGGAGGAGCGCGGCGCCGGCCCCGGCGCTGGCAGGCTACACCGCCGCGACACGCCACACCATTTGAAGAACAAACGCGTCAACCAGATCGACGCGGGGCGCGCGCGCGATCTTATTGCGCAGGTGCCGCATTGTCGCTTGCGTTGACGTTGCTATTAAACGCTCTAGATTTAAAAAAAAACGGTCGAGTGCGAGTCGGAGACGCACACTAAGGGTTTCGTGACAACTTAAACTAAAACCTAAACTAAAACTACATTAGACACCATTTTACACTGGAGATGAGATATCGATATGTTTAGTTTACTAGATAGCTCTTATAAAGTGAATTCATGATTTGAGAAAAAGAGAATAGACTTCCGACTAAGGGTTCCGTGCCAACTTTAACTTAATTAGAGATCCACTTACTTCCACTAAGCCAAAATAACACAATATTTTGTTGACAGCAAATATTACTTTGTTTTTAATAGTCTTTGTATGAATAACAGAGTTATGTTTGCGGTTATTGAAAATGTGCTTTATCTCAAAACCTATTTCGATCTCGTTCAAACCAATTTTCGTTGAAAGTAGTTGTCAAGATCTACATTATGTATGTATTTCCAAATTTACACTCGCTTAGTTTAAAGGTTAGATCGGGGGCGCCCATTTTACCACTTTGGAAGCCACTCTCAAACGTTATACTCTTAGAGAAAATGGCTTTAGGAACCTCGATGTCATTTTAAAAGACTTATCCATAGTCACCCTCACGCATAGGTTTTAATTAATTAAAAAAAAACAAGATTTAGTTTTTAATTTCATAGACAGACAGACTTGACGAAACTATAAGGGTTCCATTTTTGCCATTCGGCTCCGGAACCTAATAGAGCTCTTAGGGCATCGACCCGTATGGATAATACTTAGGCAGCGCTGCCCTCATGGACGCTTTTTCTAAGTTGTATCAACTATTATAACTTGAAATTAATTACGTGTTATTAAGGTCCAAAATCAATGGCAATATTTGATTTGTATCATTTAAGGGTATTAACAGTCCAGCAATGAATGATTGATTAAGGTTTTTTCCCACTGCTGCGTATCGTGCTCTACCTACGCTCTACCTTGCCCACTGAAAGGATTGACAGCGTTCTGTCTCACCGTTATATGGAGCGAGAGCGAGAGCGAGCGAGAACGTATTTTGCAGGTCCTGATACGCTCCGTGCATGGCACGCTACAGTGTTTGGTTCGGTGACGGAACGGTCTAGTGGGCAAGGTGTCATAGTTTCCAATACAAAGTTTTTTTTTCCTGACAAGTTTCTAGCACTGTCACGGTATGTTACGGCGTGTGGGAAAAACCTTTAGTCTGAGATAATGATTATTTATAACATTGCATTATCACCTTAAAAGTCAGGGTGATCAGGCACCTTCTGGGTGTGCTCATTAAATTGACTCTGTTAATGCCACAGTGTTAGCCCAAGCAAGATAGTCATAAGTAAAACGTTTTCAATTTTTTAAAAAAAATAACTACAGAAAAAATCAAACTTTATAACAATCCTCTTTTTGATACCTGTTACAAAAACATAAAGCTTCCTTCTTCTGTTATCACCAGAATACGATACAATAGAAAATATATTTGGCCAACCTTTGCTGCAATTTAAATTAACTGAGCATATGTAGAGAGGTACTCGTAGTTATGAAAGGAGTAGACATATCCGTAATTTAAGGTTAAGAGCGTTTAATACAACGACAAAGCAAGTCGCCCGCATGCATTGTGTACTTGTGCTATCTAATACTTCGATAGAGAAGAAATAACATGACTAATATGCCTGTATCTGTACTTTTTGCTTCTCTGATTTTATTGGTGTTAATTTTATTACTTTTTGTAACATTGTTTCCCGCTGTTATCATATTTCGACGTAACATGTTAGCTTAATAAATATATTTCAGCATCACCAACCGATTTGTTGATCCAAGTGAATGTTTAGACAATATCCCCTATTACCAAAATGATTATTTTAGTAAGATGGTGTTTATAAAAACAAAAATATGTTCTGAACAAAATCTTTATGAAGAAATTGTGTAAAAAGCTTAGTTTTCAACTGTCTGCCTGGCATTAATGTAGTCGTTAACGCCTATAACGATAAAAATGAATAAAAAAACATTACTTGCAGAGGTTGTATCATATTTAAATTAGATTGTTTCATTGATGATTATAGTAATATATATATATATAATATAGAATAAATTAAAAACTCCGTATGCATTTTTGCTAGGGGAGCTTATGGGATGATTTGACTGTAGAATACATTATTTTAATCCAAACTGCATGTGTCTTAGATGTGCTAACTACAGTATTATTAATTTGTTCAATTTCATATTCCATTCATCACGTGACCCTTGACATTAATTGCTAGGTATCCAGGTCCAATGCTAATGAATGTATCGTTGCTAGAGCCCTGTTGAAGACTTAATGAACAAGCATAGCTTTCGCCATCTCCTGCCAATTTATCTTCGTATCTGCAAATGTCAATTCGCTTCCGGGATTTATTTCCTTCGGTTTTTATCTAGACTGTTTTATCTCAAGATACGATAGTCGTTTCTAAAAGTATGCAAAGCACTTTCATACTATCTACTTTTCATTCTTGAAGAATCGCAGGTGCTATGAAATGTCACTCGCTCTCTATTGTTTCGCTAAGTGAAACCTTCCACCATCAATCCACGCCCAGACAAAACTCTGTGGTATTTCTCAAAGATATCTATCAACCGGCCAAAGATAAGACGTTTATAAAAGCAAGATAAGCCAAAAGTATGGTACATCTATTTTGAAATAGGTACCTATTCCTACTGTTTAAATCGTTCACGTTCACAGTAACATTTCAAATACACTTACTGCTGATAGGATCAAAACTATTAATACACGTTGGTTTTGTTTTGATCTACCGATTCCAATTACCGGTTATAAAATAGTACTGTACAGATTACTCTGGCGATATTTAGCGTTAATCAAATAATATAAAAAAACACTCGATAGCAATCGTGAGCTATTTATCACAATGACTTCGAAATTGTAGACTTAGGCACACGACTGCGCGAAAGGGTAAAAGCTGATGGCGGGCTGGCTCGAAATTTCTTGTTCGATGGAGAATAGCAGAAACAATGGAGTCGTGAGATTGTTTCACATAGTACCCATAGACTGCGACCATAGTATACGCGGTCGGCGGCGCGGGCAATCGGGCTCCTCTCGTGATTTTTTCAAATTGAATTCTCAGAACAAAAAGTTATATTCACAACGTAGTTCATTGTTTACTCAAAAAATTCGGATAAGATCAAAACCGGTGTGCAAATAAGTAGTAAATCAGTGTATAAACCGCTCTGCTTCTGTAATCACGGCCCAACCGTGGTAATTGTTGGAATACGGCGGGTGTTCCGCGCTGGTGCGCGTGGGCCCTCGACCACAACGTTCTTCGTAGACCCTCCGCGAGGCTCGCAGAAATGAGTGCCTTGCACCGCAGCACCGCTCGCAACAATGCTTCGTGTACCGCGATTAATCGATAAGTGAAGTGCCGCTTTCCCAATACCAGTGTAGTGTTAAATAAATCGCCAATAAACAACAAACCGACTACTACCTACTCCTTATCTACACTTATTAAAATGAGGTGCTTGAAAGCGGCGGGAGGATGGCTCGCTCGGGTGAGATACCTTCGAGATAAACCGACATTCAACGCGAGATTTCAATTTAGATTCGACTGCATTTAGTTTTGGCTTACCTCGCTTGCGTATTGTGGCATGATCATTTCATTTCACTTACATGTTGTATCGCGAAATTTGTGTCAACTTCCTTACGCGCAGCTGTCGATGTAGCCAGAGATTATGTTTATTTAAACCTTAAACACCTCGCCTGTTTCTTGTATTGCACGATGTTTCATTTCGAAAGTAATCCAGACCAGTATTTTGAAAGTGAGCTTTTTTGCAGGCAATTAAAAAAAGGGAGCAGCAAGATGAACTGAAGACTGATGACGATGAAGCCGCGGAGGATGTGCACGATGGTGAGTTACTGTTTTACGTACGTTAGTTTAAGTAAACATTTTCGGGTTGCGGGTTCGATCCCCGCACAATACAAACATTTTTGTGCATGAACATGTCTGTTTGTATTGGTCTGGGTGTTTTCTATGTATATCATGTATGTATTTACAAACAAAAAGTATTTTAGTATTATATCCGTTGTCTGGCACCCATAACACAAGCTTTGAGTAGCTTAATTACTTTGGGACTAAAAGGCGATGTGTGGGAATGTCCAAGGATATTTATATTTATATTATTTAGCTGTAAACAGGAACAGTTATACGGCCAGGTGACATCGGTAGTGCACGCTCTGAGATAGTCGACTGTTGTGACATTATTTTACGCGGTCGTGACCACACTCGGTCGACTTGCGATCGCGAGCGTGAATCGGGCGAAGCTTCAAAGCTCGTCTGTCACTCTCGTCACCGCACACAAAGGCGCCATTGCACTTATATTTTTACTAGCGGTCCCCCGCGACTTCGTCCGCGCGTTTTGAGTTTGCTCCCTCCCCTCCCGTCGCAGCGTGATGATTTATATCCTAAAGCCTTTCTCGATAAATAAGCTATCCAACACAGAAATATTTTTTCAAATCGGTCCAGCAGTTCCTGAGATAAGCGCGTTCAAAGAAACAAACTCTTCAGCTTTATAATATATTAGCGCAAGCGCACGTTGTACTTACGCTGCGAACATTATTTTGGTGCGGAGTTATGTTAAAACTGTGATAGCTCCTAAGCTATTTATTGAAATCAAATGATATAAAGGGCAACTTGGTTCTAAATGAAATGCTCGTGATGATGAATGTATTTATTTTGATAAGAATAAATACCTGTGTGAATAATACACCTCTAAAAATAATGCATTATTTTTTTACAAATATATTAACATAAAAAAGGTTGTAGTAAGTCAACCATAAAAGATAGACATATGCTGTCGCGGACTTTATTACAGAACTCTTAATGCTGAACAATCCTGTCATACATGATTTTTGTGTAACTTAAGCGGTTTCCGCAGCGTATGCAGCGGAAGCTCTCAATAGGAATATCTTTCTCCCGTTTTCGCAACATTTTTCATTTCTGCTGTGGTCTTATGAGTCGTATCTTTATGTTATATAGCCTAAAGCCTTCCTCGATAAATGGACTATCCAACGTAAAAAAATTTTTTCAAATCGGGCCAGTAGTTTTTGAGATTAGCGCGTTCAAACAAACAAACAAACAAACAAACAAACAAACAAACAAACTCTTCAGCTTTATAATATTAGTATAGATGAGAGCAATGCTACGTGACTTTCGTACGTTTATTTGGAGAGCCCGTAAAAAGGTCATTGTTCATAAAATTCGTTTAGTCTGCGCGGAGCCGCAGATATGCCTCTGCATAATTCTAAATTGCGTGCAATTTTTTACTGTTCTTTGCGGTTTCTTTCATTATACTAGTACTTAAAGTTGATTATGGTAACTAAACTTAACAGTGAACTTTATGAGGTGTCAGTAGGGGAATGAATGTCGAGGTGTGCATTTTTTTTTGCATAATACCAACAGTTTGTCTCATTTCGATTTATAGTTATAACTAGATTACAAAAACCCATTTCCCTTAATGTTGATTTTAAATATGATTGATAAACAACGTTGATAGAGCATCTAAATAGGCATCGGCAAATTGCATCCTATATTAGATTACTGAATGACTTCCTACTTTCATTTCGAGACTGAACACTACTTTTCTCTGGCCGTGCCCTGCTGTGAATAGTGAGTGCTCGCTGTAACCGGATATTATTTCTAATAGGATTATAATTACAGATTAAAGTTGTTATAGATTAGACTTTAACTTCGAAGTTTGTTTTTCGTGATAAATGAGTTTTTTCAATTCAACGCAGTGTGATGACTAAACCTTGCGAAAAAAAATGCTTATCGGATTTTAATCAGGAAGTGCAAATAAATTGAGCAACGTAGGGCATAAGACACGCTACGCAATGTCCGCTTTGTATAAAATCGTTATCGCTCTTATCAGCTTATCTGCCGTGCTCGACGTGCCATTTCGCTTCGTCGACCGAAGCCCCACAGTGTTTCGCTCACTGCCGCCGAGTCCGCTTATGATTCTATCACCTATTTGTGAAATTTAATAAACGAGTGTTCGTGTTTCGCGTGACACACACACCGCTGCTGTACAACACTGAATTCATGATCTGTGACCAAGACGAGATATCTACGTAGGCACCGACTCAAACGTTATAGACGTATTCGATTAGTATGAAAACGGATTGCACAGGCGATAACCACGTTCAGTGCTTATTTCGGAAACTGAATGATTACTCAGCTTGTGTACAGTGCTCGTAGTGTAGTGTGAAGTGATGAAAGTGGTAGATAATTTCTGAATATACTCGTTGCAACGCCTTCATTACGCCTAATTACCTACTTTACTTAAGTAGTTTAGAAGTAAATAATGAGCTGTCAATTACATATCGTTTGCTAGAAACGTCGCTTCGACTCGGGTAGACAGTGAAGGTCATGTTATTGTTATAATGACGCTAAGAATTACATACTTGCCACGCCGTTAACCAATCACTTCGTATCCTACACGGAAACTCGGATTTGCTCCGTTTACCCTAAAATTGTATGTTATACCCTGCACTTACTCTTACACCTACTTTCTCCGTAGTTCAACCACAGCCCGCAAAGTGCAGCGTTACTTAATTGTTTATAGCTTCACCGTCACCGCTACTTGGTACTTTCCCACACTGGAAGCGATCTCTTAATTTCGACGGTCCTATACAAACAGTGGAGATCCCACACTATTTAGATACCTTGAAAATCCGTGAAGAGTAGTAAATACATTTGTGTTTGATTTATAAACAGTAACTAGCATATCTCCAGTTTGTTAGGAAGCACCGTGTCGAAACGTTAACGTCTTACACTCATCTGATACGCGATAAAATGTTATGTAGAGATACGCCTTCATGGTTATCAATTGGGTTTAAAAACTTATTTTGCTTTTGTCACACTTTTTGAAACAGTTACTTTAGTGTCTTGCATAACTTACTATAAGTTTAAGCTATGATGGTATAGTACATTCTGTTGTTTGAAAAAGAAAAGTACAGCCGAGGAAAACGAACATACACGTAATGTAATGATAATGATTCATTCTAAATACTAACCTAAACCTTGACATAGTAAAATGTGAACAGTGATGAACTCCTCTCAAGGTAAATTCACTTCAAGTCTACGTGTCGAGAATTTTATATAAGGGAAACAATAGTGTTCTGTGTACAATGCCAATTAACTAAGTTGAATGATAAAGTCAACTTTGTTCCCTAAGGAGTCTATTTGTTCGTGATACATGTTATTGAACCAGTTACCTTATCTTATCGTTATTATAACTTGCAACTGTTCCTCAATTGCTCTTACAAAGTTAGTGGAAGTGTGTAGTGCATTAGTTACTTGCGGTTGACATTTCTGACGATTTTATTTAATTCACGCTGTTATTCTTTTGTTTATTGTTCCTACTGAAATTTTCTAAATTCCTCAACTGTTATTATTAAATTAAAACCGATATAAAACCAGAACGTCGCGTGTTTACAAGTTGTTTGTTTAGTGACTTCATCGTTTACATGCTTTATTACCAAACGCTCTGTCCTGAATTTTCCTTACCGTGTATTGTTTTCGCGTTTTGATTAGATTTAGCGATATATTTCTACTTTGTTTGTAACGATTTGACTATTTCTCAATTACAAATCCAATAGTGACATTAATCATACTGCCATTCAAGTATAGATGTAACTGCCAATAGACGCAAATATCTTTTCATTTGCTTAACTGTCAAACCGTAAATTTCCTTTAGCACCACTTCGTCTCTAGAGATTGCCTATCGACAAATTCTCACTCGTCAATTTTTATTATTGGTCGTGGCGAGGTTGTCTATATGCCATCTCATGTCACGAGGATTGACAGTACCTTTGTCTAAAGTCGTGTCGACTAAGCCATTTTAACCTCAATTAACTTGGACAGCATCATATTCTCATGCTTGAGATCGTTTACTTGTACATCATCAACCACTGCCCATTAGTCAGGCCTCGTGAAGAGCGTTGTAACCGTCATTTATTTACTTTCTTTCGTGATGCATTATTTTGTTGTGTAATAAGCGCCGCAAGTTATAATTAATTTATTTAATGGGTAGACAGGGTTTGTAATTTAAGGTTTTAAAATGTCAAAGTGTAATGTTTGCGGTGGACTGTACAGTGCTGACACATAATAGTAATAACTTTATGACCAGACTGCTCATAAGTACGTGTAGTCAAGTCAATAATGAAGGATAAAAGACTGGAATTAAAGCTCAGTGTCCGCGGTGACGGTTCACTGGGCCGGAACAGCAGTGCGAGGAGCAGTAACAGAAGCATCCGAAGTAATATGAGTAGCAACTCTGGTTTGCCCGTAAGCGAGATATTTGCTAACGATCGTTTTACGGCTATACCTCACAACACGCCATTTGATGTGTCTGAAAAATATCGACGACGGCCAATACAACATGGCTATCCTGCACAGAGTTTGCAAACTTTGAATAATTACGAACAGCAAAGATATTACGAATATGACAGCGTTGATAGACGTAACCCATACGTCGATTATAATGAGCCATCAAGGTATACGCCTCTGCCGCAATATATGCCGGCTTATGGCGATCGGTATAGACCGGCTTACCAATCGCCACCGAGTTACATGTACAACAGTCTTCCACGAACGCCAATCTACGAGTACGATCACAGAGGTGTTCCAAATTCTGGGCACAACACGTTACCGGTCAGGTCCAGCCTGAGGCGAGTGCGCATCAGCACCCAACGGCCTATTGTATACGGCTACGGTATGTTATCTAAATAATTTATCTTATGTTATACCTTTATCTTTTTAATAGTATTTGCGTGTAAAGAATACATGCAAACCACTTTCATAGAAAGATTTCTCTTTCCTGAATGCAACAAGATACCCAGTGCTCGCAAATAATTTTATTCATAAAAACTAAATATAGACAAACTGCACAGTTTTATAGAGGGAGAAATTTTAATAGAAAGCAGCTATAAATAGAAGCCGATCTAGTCGTTATTCTGAAATACATCACATTCCTTATACTGTAGTTGTTTACCATTAATGTTCACTTTCAGTTTCGCACCTATTGCTTATTACACCTCAAGTGGTTCGAATTTAAATTCTTCAAATGGTCCATGCACAGTTAGGATCATTTGCACAGTTTGTGTAAAAAACGATAACTGCTATAGGTAACTGTTTTGTAATAGCATCAATTAATTGCAGAGCCCCATGATTTTGAAATGAATTTTCACATTTAAGAATCAGCGCAAACTTTCATATTTTAACGTGTGTAGTTATTTTTATGCGTGTGTGCGTAAGTAGGACGAGAGCTATAGCTGGTTCAACCCTCGAGGGACGGACAACAATAGCTGCATATGTGCTCCCCGCGCTTACTGGTGCGCTCTAATGAACCTAGCCGATATCAAGCCTTCGCCAGACAGGCCACAGTTCTTCACGCGCCTTTATCACATAAACTCTTCAAAAACGGACCTGCGAAAAAACAAATTTGCTAACCATGGCGGTCACTAAATCGGCAGTCCGCGGCATCATGTGTTCAATTATGGAATTCACTTTCAAAGCAAGTAAGATGACTAACTAAATGCATATATTCAATTTTATGATATCATACATTTTTGTTTTCTTGTTTACCTCCTTTTAAAGTTGTGCCGTTAGGAATATTGCTCCAATGTCATTCTGAACTCACCTTTTTGGTATGCACATTAAAATGTTGTGTTGTGTCTGTTCGAAGACAAATTAACATCTTTTATCTACTGCGTTCTTTTGGAGGATATCAATTACTTTAAACTGTTTTGGGGCTCGGCTCAGTTTCTAGTATCTGAATAGAAATCGCACAATGCTTGTAAAATGGCTTACAAATGACTTCTTCCGAAAAGTGCTTATGGATCGTGCCATTATTTATGTTATTTTACTTAAGGCTTACGTTACACTCTTATAATGCTTCACCATGTACGGCTTTTCATTCGAAAGTTTGTTCGCGACCTTTACGTTCTTTATTTGGAATACTATTTTGATACAGTGTTTATGCAACACTCAGTCACAATCACAATAAGTGGCAATTGTAACAAAAGGCCGGCAAATCATAATCTATTTCATTCAAGTTGTATAATGGTTGATATCAGATAGAAAGTCGAATAAGAGCAGTTTTGGTGGCAGTTTAACCGTTTTACCGGACTGGATAATAAATAACAGATGAGCTTTGAGCTTTCGTTGGAGTAGGTGCCCGTTGGGGGTTGAGCTTGCGCTAGGTTCGTGCGCCGATGCCTGATAGGAAAGGAGACGAGCACGATTGACACTAGTGAACTCGCAGCTATGTTGAAACATCCCGCTTTTATTACCACATTTCACGAGATACAAGCTACTTCAATGTTTAGGATAATTATGCAACTTTCATTAAATTTCCATAAAGTGTCGTATCCGCAATAAATCAGCTATCGTTTCAGTATGTAACCAACATGTACAGAACCATACAGACGCTAGCAGATACCTTACAATTTTTTTTCTTCACGAGTGTGATTGAGTAATAAACAAAATTGATTATAACGTTAGGGATCTGTCAGTCATGAACTCGAGCGTAAATTACTAAGTTTTACTTTCGAATACGATAAATTAATGTCATAGATTGTAATTTGGGAGATGTTATTACAATGTTGGCTACAAAACACCTTTCGCTATACTGTAATTATTGCTGGTAGTGTACTCACGTTTTTCTTTTGTGTTATCAATCTTCATACATCCGCATCTCAACATTGTGAAAGTCCTAGTTATAGTAATGACCTTATGCACTTGTGATTAGGGATATTGTTTGTGCAGTATCCATTTCGCTGATCGATGTGGCTTTTGTGCCTACAAACCCTTTCGGATCCGACTGTGATTTTATCTGGCGTGCGCACTATCTATCAGTTTCACTCTGTTACTTATCTCCGACAAGCAATCTGGACAGATTCACAATTACCTCGCTTTTGTGTCGAGCTAGACGCCTCTAATTTATTCGATCTGTCTAAGGCTTAACTTACACTCCCAGAGTTATTAGGTTTACTGTTAGATAGACAATCAGCATAATGCTAATACAATAATGAAAAAAAAAATACATTATACAATGATCTTAAGTGCAACCAAATGATGTTCCTCTATGTCTGCCTTAGGGTAAGGGTTAAGTTAAGGGTTAAGGTGTGACCCGTGTAGTTCTAGGATAAACCACCTTAGTGGTACCGTATTTTTTTTGTTTTTGTTTGGGAAGGCAGCGTTCCTCACCGTGATGTCTGTAGGTTAACCCTTAGCCCATGCGGTCGTTGGATATACACAATTTCGTTGACGTGAACAAAGGTGCATTGCATGCAATGAATAAATAATAATGCACAATAAAAACTACTTAAGAATCCGGGATTAAATATTTATAATATTGATATGAAACTATTTTTCACATATACTAGTGTGATACGGGCCTATAAAGTAAGTGTAAAAATCTTAGGGCCTACGTGGCGTTTCTCCCATTCTTGCGTGAGAGCCGGCAGTGACCGCAGCTACTGCTTATATAGGTAGATAGACAATCAGCTCTGGCGCAGGAAGCTGTGATCTGCGGTCTACATCCGTGCCGTGGGCGCGGATCTCGAAAGTGAACCTGTGAAATGAGTTACTGAAGCGCGTCGACAACATGATACCTTGCAACGCGATAGCCAATTTATCGCACACCAAGCCTTGGAAACGCTTTAATCGCTGCCTTTCAACGCACTTTCTTTAATTAAAACAGCCTTTCAAAGGGTGGCTAATTATCATACCGAAGTTTTAATAGACTTTAATCAAACTGGCCAACTTTCAACGTAATTGTTTGCGTGACCTTTCTCAGTATTCTATACGTAAATTATTAGAAATGTTCTCAGTTTCAAACAATCTTTTAACAGCTTTTTAATTACACGCATCCTATGTCGTTGGGTGAGTGGTAATAGGATGAGCTTTAACACTCTCGTGTCTTCACACGAATACCATGCGTCTTATTAAGACTACTGCCTACCGACCACCAACTGTGCGGATCCTGCCTGACATAGCATAGAATTTGTAAGTTATATCAACGGAACTTTCATGAATATGTTATGAGATGCGTATGTTTACAAACTCGCGACAAAATATATTTTTGCGAACGGGTTTTGATATTGTCAAAGTGGGCTTTTGAGTCCGTATAACGATGGAGCGTCGCGTGCCGTATATAATTGGCATCCTTGCATATCTTTAATGACACCTTGCAAGGTGCGCGCGCCGTATGTAGATCACTTGTCGGGCTGCTATTCGAAAGCTGAAACGCTCACGGGTCCTGCTTAATAATCCACTTAAAACTGAAAGCCGTATCCAGATTGACCTACGTAGTTTCTAATTTTCTCCAACTAATAGCGCCTGTTATCTCGAAAGGTTCTGGATAAAAACACATTAAATTAACTGTTTCTCTGGTGTATTTTTGCTCTATTTACATGCTTCAGTATTTTCTTTCATGCTCTAGCAATTAAGTGTATGTATATACATACTAACTTATGTTTCAGTTAATTGTTAGTTTGTTAAACGAGTGGTTTATTAATTTTAATTGCTGCAATTTTTTTCTTAAAAATAGTTTTTTATACAAAAATGCATAAAATAAGTTAGTTCGGCGTTTATTTAGTTATTTGGTTCCGTCAGTTCACAGACAAGAACACTATTTTAATTGAGCTCAAATGATTACACAAAGATTTAATAGTCCCTTCATTACTCAGTCCGAAGAATCGAAAGTGCTCTCGTAACCGTCAGAAATAGATGCGATCTATCGATGTAGATTGTAGATAATGGGTAGGTAACGCGAGGGTAAAAATAAAAGGAGTCGGAATGCGTCGGGTTAAGACTTTCTATTTTTATACTAACCGATAGGTCGCGGGTGCGGGCGCGGGCGCCGGCGCCACAGCCTCCGCGTCTCGAGGTGGTTGCGGCGCGCGCATTCCGTCGCCACTTGCGCCCCGGGCTGCGCGCACGCACGCGAACTTACGAACCGGTGCTCACGATTTGTTTGTTTTGATTACAACGCTCCGATATACCGCTACGTCACGCCGGCTATCCTCCGCACTATTATCGTATCGTCTATCACACCATACGGACAATGACCTATTCGGAATGCGTTAGGGTGAATTCCCGGTGCTCTCCAAGTTGATTGACGCTCCATACTTACCAGGCACAATAGTGTCGGATAGCCCGTAATACAACCTCCGCCTACGGATATAGCAACTCCCGAGCAGGAAGTAAAAGGGAATAGTCTGAAACCAGGAAATGGGCGTTATAAGAAGGAAAAAGCGTAAGTTCACTTTTCTTACTTATTAAATCGGTGATCAAGAGGAAACTGCGTAATACGGTAAATTGAACGATTTAACCATGTTAGGGATGTAATTAATTTCACTACTTTAATAATACCTGTGTGTGTGGTTGACGTTAAGTGACCGCTCGTTGGCGAGATAGTTATTGCTTTCATCGTTTATTGGCTAATTCCTTCAACATTATATTAATTTATTGCAAAATTGCTCCTATGTTGCATGTCGTCAGTTTCTCTACTTTATTGGCTATTCAGTAGTGCTATGCAAAATGCATAAAAGATGCGTTTTATTAACCTTTAAACTATCTTGCTGGAGATCATTTTCCAATAGAGAAGTGGGAAAATATGTTAAAAGCCATCTTTATACTTCCTTTTATGTTATACCTAGATTTTATTTACAACTACACCAATAGAAACCCGTAATTGCATTCATGTCTTACCCCTACTTCCTATTCTTTGTTATGATAAAATTAGGTAGTGACTAACGCAAATGAAATCAATGCTGTTAATTTAATTAAGATTGTAACATACTATAATCAATTTGTATTAATATTTATCAGTTAATTTGTGGTTGGTACTTTAGATTGTAACGGGTCAGTTGCAGAAAATTGTTATAGAACGGATATCATGATCTATAATGTCAGTGTCACCGGTTGCGACGTCGATTTATTACAGCTCACGGAAATTGCAATATTTACTACCCAATCTATACAAGGTGTAATAAAGTACGAGCCAAATTTAATGGGGTATGTCAATCGGGTTTGGAATACAGGAAAATTAAAAAAAAATCATTTAAAAGAAAATTATTTTAAAAAAATAAGTACTTTTTTATTTTCCTTTATAGACTTGACTTTTAAGCGCGCCCTTGGATTTGGCTTATTCTTTATTTTTTCATCCTGTACAACAAAATAAAAACCTTATTTCACAGATAAAATCTCCACGGATCCGTAAAATTCAAAACAGGGTGTAAAAGAGTACGAGCTAAAATGAAGGGGGTGGTTAAGAGTCGCGTTTAGAATACATGGAAAATAAAAAAAACTTTAAAAAAAATATCACATTTATTTTGAAGAACAAAATATATTTTTCCTGTAGTCTATTCTCGATTGACTACCATCCTCTTGAATTTGGCTCGTAATTTTTTGCTAACCCGGTATTGTTTAGTAGTATAAATCTAATCGATTTTAATTTTACCTGTATAACAAAATAAAAACCTTATTTCACAGATTAAATGTCCTCGGATCCGTAAAATTCAAAACAGGGTGTAAAAAAGTACGAGCTAAAATGAAGGGGGTGGTTAAAAGTCGCGTTTAGAATACATGGAAAATGAAAAAAAACTTTTAAAAAAATATCACATTTATTTTGAAGTTTTATATTTTTCCTGTAGTCTATTCTCGATTGACTACCATCCTCTTGAATTTGGCTCGTATTTTTTTGTTTACCCGGTATAGTTTAGTAGAATAAGTCTAATCGATTTTAATATTCTAACAAACAGTTATTTGCAGCTTACTTTTCCTGCTTTTGATCTCTATATTTGAACCTTTCTTAATACTTTTATGTCTACCGGCACTAATTGCCATAATTTCGTTCGGTTGATATTTCTTTAGAATTCATCTTAAAATATGAACCGGAAAAATTAATGTTGCAACGAGGCCATGCAAAAAGTGTGTGCATTTGTATATTTATTAGTTCATTACGTCTGGTAGAGCGCAAACGCAGCATGATCTCAGAAAATATTAGGGTCATTTGGTATGTACAACATTAATCTGCTCTCTGGGCAAATCCCGTTAGGTGTTTTTGATCTGAATAGTGTATCCCCACATTAAGATTTGCATCTTAATGTGGGGATACACTATTCGTCTCAATCGGCGTCACTCAATTTGTGCATTGTCTTGTGTTTACATTTTCACAATAACTGTTTTAGAACCTGCTCACGCAGTGTTCTTACGAGGTCATTTCCAAAAGGATGATGCGAAAGAATCCCCGATGTAATTGGGCAACCGGTTTGTTTGGCTTTCCCGACCTTATCCTTGGATAGTCCTTCGTGCATTTGTTTACATTGATATTTTATCGAATGGCGAATATTTTATTTACAATCAAGAGAACTGTTAGTTTACTCTCAGTAGTCGATATCTGCATCTAGGAAGTTTGTATTTTACAAATGATACAATTTGCTATCTGATAAGGTTTCCGAAAAAGACCGAAATATGTTTAAGGGATATTGAATTATATTATTGTTATCCAACAAATTCGTTATCGTGTAGAAATAGTAGGCGTATATGTTTCGAGTGCACTCATGGTAGCTCCTCAATCAATTATACATACGCAATGTTTTGGCGACCCGCACAATATAAATTCTTGAAGGTAAAACAGTAGTATGCGGTCATCGCTTACAATAATTTCGTTGGACGCTTGCTAAAACCATGGACTCAAGCGTGCCATTCCTGTACTGAAACAAGTTTTGGTGTGTTTCTTTTTATAAAAATGTTATATTTTATCGATACTGATGTCATCAAAATACTCTCCTTTGCTGTTTGAAAGTATAAATGCCTTTGTTGAGTCAATAAAAAATACCAGTGTGACCAAAAAAAGATCATGTTCTACTCAAATACAACTAATATTGTATGTGTAAATAACATCTATAATTTAGCGAAGCCGTAAATTTTAATTTACTTTGGTCATTATAATATGTCATATTTTTGTGGTTTAATCAGTATTTCAGTACAATGTAGTAACGTAACTTTTTATGTATAAAACATTATTGATAGTTTTTCTCTACAGCTCTTGAATTTACATATCACTTTATTGCAATCTGAGAAACAAGGTTTTAAACTGCAACGTGGAAAATACAAATAGTTATTATTTCCTTAACGCTATATGTACTCCAAGCCTTATATAAGACTTCGCACCTCTGCCTGTATTTCTCAACTACGCATTACCTTCGATGTTATTAAAGGTGAGGCATTGTAGGTACTTGTTGCAAGGTACTACGAGATCTCATCTCTTTATAACGCTGTTAGCAATTATGTCATAATTGAAATTGTTAGAGGCGTGTGCCACCGAAATTCCGTATTGAAGATTGGACGAAGGTTAAGTTATACATATTAGGTCAAAAGTTTTTGTGTAAACACATTATGTTGTTGTAGATATTTGGTGAGTACTTCAAATTGATTTATTATTGACACATTGTTATTTATATATTAAATGGAAATATTTATGTACAAATCTTTACCACCTACATCTCCATGCAAATAAGATCAAATTGATTATCGTAATATCAATCAAACGATTATAAAAAATAACTGTTGCAAGACCCGCCTCTATTAAGTTACAATCTGGATTCGTCGGATATTTCCGTCGATGAGTTGCGCGGTCGAGTTCACTCAAAGGCCAGGTATATACTTCATTGAAATAATGACACATAGTATAGTACACGCACGTGCTGTTTATGATGATGTATGAAACATATGTTTTGTAGATTTACGACGATACGGTCTCGAGGCCGCGCCGCGCACTATGTTCGTGTAAAACATTTACACCCATTAAGCTTTGCAGGCCGCTGTCATTAAATCTGATTGCCTCGCTTAATTTTACTTTAACGGACCTCCTCCTAGCTTTTACTCATCATAACAGCAATTTCTTACATTGCTACCACATTTTCCCTTATTAAATGGATTACCCGCCTCGATTCAACTCAATATCGTGCACTGCAATTTTATCTTTAACACGTAATCTTCTACAAATAACGATAAACATCAGTTTTTCCATTAATAACTTAAACTTTTCATTTTCACCTGCCCGTTATTCTTATTAGAGTTGAAGCACCATAGATTTTAGAGACGAGCTGGTTCTAATAAACAAGACTACTGTGAAACTAGAGTCACGAGTTCCTCTGTAAACTATCACGATTCGTTCTGGGTACAATAGTTGCGTTGTTATTCTATTAAGGTTGCCCGGGGGTGAAAGTATCGCATCTGATTGGCTATTGTGGTGCGCACAGGACTAACTGGCATTCTGGATCATGATTTCACTGCAGCCATTCATCCGCCTTGACATGTTGATTGTCGTGCGAAAGCACCGAACAGCCACACGATCATTTGTTATTCAATTCTCTTATGTGTGCTTTGCCGATTGAAGAAGAGAAACGCAGATGCAATAGACACGCATCATTAATTAGTGTCATATCTCCGATTGTTTAGCTTCGTAACAGTAATCATTAGCTAAGTACTAAAGACTATCTGCTTTATGTCATTTATCTGATAAAATCGTGTCGTGCAATACCGAAATGTATTTCTAGAGACAAATTTGGAATTAGCCATGATGTGAATAATTTTCAAATTACCAAAATTGCGTGAAAGCTTAATGTACCTGAGAATGTTGCACTATCACGATTGTCGTGACAAATTTCGTGATCGTCTAATGTAAATCGTTGACCTTGCTAATGCAGCGACCTGCATCCTTGCAACATATTGTTAATGTGCGAGATCGTCGCAGGCGCAGGGTCAATAGTTATGGTTGCCGGTGCTTTGTGACGCCCACGATCGTTACACGGGTACGGGGCCTTGCATAATTTGCTCCTCGTGTCTTGTTTCGTATCTATTAAAATGGTCATTGCGATAATTGTGCGCCACTTAGCATGACGGACCAACCGCATTTTTCCCACGACTGCACATTTTCTTTTTACAGCCTTTTCCTGCTATTTGCCCATTACATACATTCTTGATTATCATTTTCTCGTTATCTCGAAGGTCTGTTTGACGATTTTCTTGACTTGAGTGATCAGCTATAAATAGATGTACTAATGTGTGACCTTACACTTAGTTGGCGATGACGCGCGTCTTCCGCAAATGACCAGTGTTCCGAAACAATGAGCTTTACATAATCAATCATAGCTACATATGAACTGAACGCTAGTAATGTTTGTTATTGATCAGCGATTGTACAGGTTTAGTCTTTATCTCGTTGGTATGTTAAGTGGCGACAGATAAAATCCAATTGTACTTACATAACAAAACATGCTTCTGTTATAATGGCCTTAAAAAGTATCTTAGAATGTATGAAAAAAAAACTACTCCTCGGTTGCTCACAATATTCCAACGATTTAAAACTAGCGTTGGTCGTGACTTACAGTCGATAAAAGATTTCACGAACCATTTCATACAGCTGTCTCCAATTGAAAGATGCCTTATCGTAATCAGATTAGGTTTGCAACGGTGCAAGGCATTCGGTTGTAGCAATCGATCATATAACTGTCATTTCTAAGTTTAATTCTTTTGCTTCTATTATCAATTTAGATCGTCTTATTACATTCTCAGAAGACCGAGCTTAAATGTCATGATATTTTGTTAATGATGTTACAAATTATGTAACCTGTTAATCTCTGCCAAGTTTGAAACATTTTTAAGAAAGGAGCTATTATCTTAACATATCGTTACATAACATTTTATGAGAACATTGTAAAAAGTTTCCCATAGAATGGTTAAAATAATTGAACTTTTAAACGTTCCACGACCCTGCCGTGAGAGCTATGTTCGGAATGCTTTATGATGCTAACCGTGACTTCTCTTGTTAACCACGACGAATTCCGTTCGAAATAGCTACTCCTGACTACTCATTCGGAGGTCTGCGTGACGAAGGATATAGGATAGCTAAACATACTTTTACAGTCGTAACTCATGTTTTATAATTTCTGGCATAGGTATGTTCGATTGTGTCGAGTAAGATTTTTATTGTAAAAATAAACATGAAACAATTTTTAGGTGAATCAGTATCGGACCGTGCTGAAAGCGAAGCGCGAGTGGTCAGCGACCAGCGTTGTATAGAGGTGCGGATTGCGCGCGCGGCTGGCGGACTTGGGTTAAGCATCGCTGGTGGTCGAGGTTCGACTCCATATATTGGCGACGACGACGGCATCTTCATATCACGAGTGACCCCAGGTGGCCCTGCCTACATGGCTGGACTGAGAGTGAGTAAATTTCTGTCTACAATTTTTCAAAAGCAGTATCTTAAATGGGCAACTCGAGTGGCCGCGTATATTGGTGACAACGGCGACATCTTCATATTGCGTGTGCCGCCGGGCAGCTCTGCTTATATTAACGACGCGTCTGGTTTAGAGGTCGAGAAATCGCCTACTACGCAGCGGGTTGCGGGTTCGATCCCCGCACAATACAAACATTTGTGTGCATGAACATGTCTGTTTGTATAGGTCTGGGTGTTTTCTATGTATATCATGTATGTATTTACAAACAAAAAGTATTTAAGTATTATATCCGTCGTCTGGCACCCATAACACTAGCTTTAAGTAGCTTACTTTGGGACTAGATGGCGATGTGTGGGAATGTCCAAAGAATATTTATTATTGCCGCTTTAGGGGTAAGAAGTTCGAATTTGTTCAGAACAGTATTAAGCACGGCTGAGGTCTCTATGTCAATTTGTTATGTCATTTAATTGACTCGTATGCATCTTGGATACTAGTCAATACTAAAACATAGCCTGCAAACAAAACATAGCCATTAGTAAAATAGCCAGCACGTCGATGATTTATCTCTCAATAATCTGCAATCAATCAGATAGAAGTAGTTAATTGAAAGTTAAATTAGCATTCATAGCCTACGTGATAGTTATTAAAATAAGCTTTTAAATTATTCTGTTGATAACACATTTACGAATGAGTGACTAAAAGCTATGATTTGTGACGGATCAAAATAGTGATTGATATTTAATTGAATATTCATTCTAAACAAACTTGTGTATTTTGTTGCCTTCTATTTACGCCCGTTATGTTTAACTGAGTTTATGAAGCTTTTGTAATTTTCTTGTAATTTGTTTAGCTGTCTTTTACAGTTAACTAATAGGATAGGTATTTGTATTGTGAAAGCCGCGATGATAGTAATAGCAATGCAGTGGAATTGATAGCAAGTTGTCTTGATTCTTACGGAATTTTAATTAAACATTGTGTTACGCTCCGAGAAATCTCATCTCATACGACACAAGACGTTCAGGCTCCCACGCCATTTCATTAAATGTCCAATAAAAGTGAGCTGTAAATAATGTACGGTCTAAATGTCTGAATAATATACGGCTTACGTTTTCAGGTGGGCGATAAGGTGCTCTCGGTTAACGGGACGTCTGTGGTGGAAGTCGACCATTACTATGCCGTTGAGGTCTTGAAGGCGAGCGGGCAAACACTCACTTTGGTGGTGACCAGGGAATCACCTAACTCCACCAGGTATTTTTTTCCACTATCCGTTGATTAGTGCCATAATGATTTCTGTTGATTGTGTGATTATGCTGTATTACTTTTGTATTGTAAAAAACTTGTCGGTTGAGCTAGTCTTAATAAAGTTAACAATTAATTTATGCAGCATTTCGCATAATTTTATTTGAGTTACTTATTTAACTGTGTTGTCAATTTATGCAATAGCGTACTTAATTCGATATAATATTTTCATTAGGCATTACAACTTAATTAAATCTGATATTTAAATTAAAGACAAATTTGTATGGTGAACTACTAAAGTCGTATGCGTTATATTTATAATGTCATTTCTCGCGTGAAAAAAAATATTACTGTGTGCTACTTAAGTGGTATGCGTTATATTTATGTCAACGCGGTAAGTTGTATTGTTTACTCTTGTACTGTATTCACACGCGTATTTTATTTTGACAGGACACACAGCAGAGCGCCGAGTGGGGCGA
Source organism: Pyrausta purpuralis (assembly GCA_963924145.1). Lineage (NCBI taxonomy): Eukaryota > Metazoa > Arthropoda > Insecta > Lepidoptera > Crambidae > Pyrausta > Pyrausta purpuralis. The sequence goes on along the minus strand of OZ001643.1, from coordinate 18,639,720 downwards.
GCCACCATTCCGTTTCGAGCACCACTGACACAGTTTCCACTTTAGAGAATGGACAGGTATTTTATTTCATAGTAGTATTGTTTTAAGACTTCATTAATAATAAAAATCTGACAAGATTGCAAATCATTCATATGTGCAGTATAATCTTATTTATACAATATTAAGTGTCGCATTAACGTATTATTTGATTGGTTTCCAAGCTTTAATAGCCTGTTTTTTACTCTTGTAGTAATAAAGCCATTATCATCAATAATGTAGTTAAATTGGTTATTAATTCATTCATCAACATTATGACTCTATTGTTTTCGCGCGTCGGCTTCAAATGTTTTTACTTCAGTTAGCACTTTGCTAACTAAAGTAAAAACATTCTTATCACCGCCCGCGATCTCCTGTTAACCTTCAGATAAAGGACATTATATTTTAAACTAGAATAGAGGTTATTTATAGTTTATTGTAACAGCAAGAGAATGTCATAATCAGGATTGGAAACTATGAGTATTTCAGGAAAGGTAGCGCATTCCAAAGGCACCGAACGCAATTCTTTATAAATTTCCAGGTCCCAACCGGCCGTGGTATTCTATCGAAACCGCTGATCATCGGCAACCAATATGCCCAGGAGTTCGAGCCGGAGTACAAAGAGCCTGTGAAGGTCAATAACAATCAGGCTGCAGTCCCACCTGTGGTTAGCTTCAGTCCGTCGCCGACGGGGCAGGTCACGACCGACGCGTACCAGCGACTGCAGGCTTCACCACCGCCACCATCTACTGCTCCGTATGTCCCGCCGGGTAAGTTTATTGGTAACCAGAGAGACACCGTACTCAATGTAAGGTCTAGAGGTTTCTCGCGCCTTACCATTTTGCAACGAAAATCACAAAATCGGTCGACTCTTCTAACAGAAGACGACGCGAGGTGCAAGCGATTTAGCTGTTAAGGTCTACTCTACTACCTAGACTTACTATACCGTACCATACCCTCACCGTGCTAGGAACGTATAAGATCTGTCTCACCCTGATAGAAATAGAAATATGTTTATTGACAATAAGACTTAAATCAATAACCTTAACTTAAAATGTAATAGAAAACACCTTAAATCTCTCAAATTAACAGAGGCTCTCATACTAGGCTATGCCTGTATCTTGGGAGACCAGTAAAATTACTTGACTGGGTTGTATGTCACGTTCTATTCAAGTGTGTATGTGTGTTTGTATGAGTGCGTATTTTCCGACACGCAACGGTTATTGGTCAGTGACGGAACTGTCTAGCAGGAACAGTGTTGTAGTTTTCAATACATAGAGTATGTTTTTGGCTGACAAGTCCCTAGCACGGTTATTGTATGCTATTGTGTAGTAGGCAGAAAACTTTGAGGTGGTAAGACGCCAGAGACCTCGACTGTACAGTGAAATAAACAATATCCAGGAGCATTAAATTAGCAATTCCATCAATTGCTTTAGTTTTTCATCCGCACTGTAAATTATGACTTACTACCCAGTAAAGTATGCAGTAATATAGTCTTCTTTTCATATTGTTGGTATGTCATGACTGACATAGAAACTTACGTATATTTTAAAAATTAAGTATTTGGCAATCCAGCACTGTAAAATATATCCAGCATATAACTCCCACAGAAACTAACCAGTTTTTGGACTCGAGGATAGAAATAAGAATATTTAAATATGACACTATAAGTGTTAAAAACATTCTTAACCAACTAAAACTTTTTTCAGTAGGCATGGTATGATAATTTTCTTTTCTTCATATGAGTCACATGTTAAATTTCATTGTCAATGACTTTTTTCGCAGTGTCAATTGCGACACGAGTACGCAACTAATGCTTTTCATACTGACTCGCTACAAAATCATTTCAAGATGATCTCAACTTTATGCCTATGAGATTAAGTTCAATGCATAGAGCATAATTATTCCTACTCGCTCGCTTGCGCTCAAAGACTTCGCCGCTACATTTTAATCGTCAATAAAATGAATTACGATCTATGGTTTCGCAGAGTGCGATTTGTAGCAGACTAAAAAAATAAGTAGCAGATGTGAATAATGATTTTCATTTCATATCAAATTTCATCTGCTATTCATGTCCCTGCCTAGTGTTCAGTAGCTTAAAAATCTCAATTATGTTGCATGCCTTTTTTCAGTGTACCAACAAAAGGTGCTAGTCCACACGACGCTCATCCGCGACGGGGCGGGGCTCGGGTTCAGTATAGCGGGCGGCGCGGGCTCGCCGCCGTACCGGGACGACAGCGGCGCCATCTACATCTCGCGCATCTCGCCGCAGGGCGCCGCCGCCAAGGACGGCAAGATGCAGGTCGGCGACAAGGTCGTGTCGGTGAGTACTGCTGCCTCGCTGTATACTGTGTGCCGCCGAGGCGCTAGGCCACACGACGCTCATCCGCGACGGCCCCGTCTTGGCACTTTTTAGGGTTCCGTAGCCGAATGGAAAAAAAACGGAACCCTTAGAGTTTCGTCAAGTCTGCTTGTCTGTCTGTCTGTCGGTATGTCACAGCCACTTTATTCTGTAACTATAAACATCACACTGTTGAAATTTGGTTGAAAAATTGTTAACCGTTTTACGATTCTTATACAAAAAATAAAAAAATAATGATAATTAAGGGGGGGAGGAGGGGGTCGCTGCCATACATAAAATTAAAACATTTTTTTTTACAAACCTATGCGTGTGGGATGTCTATGAATAGGTCTTTTTTGGATAGCTAGACGCTTCCAAAGTGGTAAAATGCCCCCCCCCCCCCCCATCTTACTTCTTGAGCTAGTGTAAATTTGGAAAAAATATGTAATGTAAATCTTAACAAATACTTTCAACGAAAATTGTTTTGGAGAATAGTGTGGTATTATACTAAGTGGGAAATAAGTGGATTGTGGAGTGGATTCCATAATTCAGTTAAAGTTGGCACGGAACCCTCAGTACGCGAGTCCCAATCGCACTTGGCCGCTTTTTTATTCTATACTCATATCAAATATTATAAATCTGTCGAGTTTGTTTGTTTGGACGCGGTAATCTCGTAGGGAATCGCTAGTTATTACCAATATAACGAAAATGAATCTCACTACTCATCCGTGATGACGTGAGTTCGATTCTCGGTATGGGCAGTGATTGAATACAAACACTTGGGTACAGTTTTTTCGCAGGAGACATCATCGTTGGATTTGTGAAATGGAGAAGGTAACAAACTACTTGATTCCAAGTTGCCTAGTGCCCCATACTGAACACAATCCTCCGTCATCAGCTAAAACGAAAACCTGAATAATGATGAGAAGATAGAAATCTATAAAAGCTAAGCTATTAGTCTTACCCACACGGTGCTTATTTAGAATTCGCCTTCATGTTCTAATTATGATGGTTACTCTATTTCCCACTGTTCCCAAATACAATGACTATTTTATACTATAAGCTTATTTTTATAAGATTTTATTAATAGAAATTGGATTACGTAGAAATACTACTATTGCTCGTCTCTTTGGTGCGTGATTAATTATAACATTGTCTCTGGCAATTGTAAAGAAACTGACAGCAATGAAATTAGCATGATTGATTACACTTTAGGGATTCAACTGTGTTATTATTACGTTATTGAGTTTTCACGATTAGTTAGTCCTTGATGAGTATGATTAATGTTTTCGTTACATATTTTGATGACGATAAACGATAAAAAACCCATTGACCAAACTACTCACTTGTTTATGATTGATGATATGGTACGCGTATGACATGCTATCTATTCATCCCTTTATCGATAACAATATTTGTCACACCTTAAAAGTGTGTACTACTCAATAGTATCATGACGTGACCTTCAATTCGGGACTCTTTATCACTTTATTTATAGAATATTTTTTTTTTACGTATTATTTAATATGTTTTGAATATGCTCTTACTAGTAGCAAAGTAAAAAAAAACAATAAAATAACTTCAATAATTATGTCGCTATGACTTCTCGTTTCCGAGAAATCCGTGGACAAACATACATATACTTTCGCACACGAAGCCTGAATAGATCAACAACATACTCAAATATTATCAAATTGCTACGATACCGAATACATACATTTCGAGTTGTTAACCTCCTTTTTTTAAGTCTCTAATAAGAGTTACTACTACCTACATATGCAGATAATGTACCGATTACAACCAAGTATTTTCGTTGTTTCAAGATCAACGGCGTTGATATGGAGAATGCTCGTCATGAAGCAGCGGTGGCGTTACTGACTGGCCACGAACGATTTGTACGCCTCGTGTTGCAGAGGACCATCACCGCTGAGCAAGGTACGTGGTACAGACAAAAATGCTAAAAGTTTTCTTATCAAAAGCATTTCCAGAAATTATTATCTAGCCTATCTCATGTTGATGCATGAATTTGCGAATATCAGCCTTTGCTACAGCAGGAGGAAAAATGCATATATGCTTTTATTATAATCATTCACCCCGACTTAGATTTGATGAAAAATATTGTTTTTGCCTCTCTTCGAATTATGGAGTACAGTCGCCAGCACATCAGGTTACCCACTTTTGTTGCAAAGTAGCCCTTATTACAACGACATAAGACATCGCAATGTTTACCTTGACGTGCTGTTGTCGGTACATTTCTGATTTCATTACAATGATATTGTAATTATAAAGATGAAATACGAAACCAAAAATATGCGCACGGGCAGGACTCGAACCAGCAACTCTCTTGGCCAATTAGGCCAAACGCTCTACCAATTGAGCTACCGTGTTGTCTTTCCGACCTTGCGAAATTTGTGGTTTCTTATGGATACGTCATTTCGAGTGACGTTAGCGTCATCTACCCGCCTGTTTATGCAACAGTGGGCCAAGTAGTTATTCTTTACACAATAAATTCAACTTGGAAATTGATGACGCTGATTTATAAAAATAACATTATATGCAGAAAACATCGTCAACCATCGCTTGGCTTTACAATGAATAATGTTTCTTCCCTAGGCGACTCGGTCCACCGGAAATCTACGTCGGAGGAAGTGAGAGAACACAAAACGAGCCTGCAGAACGTGAACAAAGCACCCTCACCCGCACCGACACCGATACAAGCACAGCAGCCGGCGGCAAAGCCGAATCACGTTAGCGCACCGCCACTCGGCAATCACGCCTCGCACCCCGCGCCGCGCCTCGCCACGCATGTCGCACCGCCACCGCAAACGCAACCGCAGACGCAACCGCAAGTGTATTCGCAGCCGCAGAAGCAAGCCGCACCGGCCGCGATCCCACCGCAGCCCGCACCGAGGCGGCTCAGTCAAACGAACGGACAGGTGAGACGTCACATAAAATAGCAGTTGCCTGTCAGCCCCGCTCGTTGAAGGTTTTAGCAGCATTGCTATAAGTATATTTTTGTTTGTGTAGAGTTTTGTCAGTATACAAACTAAATAAAATAAAATGCACTTGAAATTAAACAATGCAGGCTATGTATATTTTTGTTTGTGTAGTGTTTTGTCACTATACAAACTATATACAATTAAATGAACTATGCGGGCGTATGCCTATACCACTCGGCTAGCGACTCATTAAATAAATAAATATTGGACACCAATCACATACATTGCTCTGATTCCAAAGTAAGTAGCTAATTGCACTTGTGTTATGGAAATCAGACACAACGGTGGTACCACAACACCCAGACCCAAGACAATATAGAAAATTATGATTTCTATATTGAACCGACCGGGAATCGAACCCGGGATCTCGGAGCGGCGACGCCTTGAAACCAGCGTGCTTAGCCACTACACCACGGTCGCCAACATTGGCAAGCCTGTTGAATAGTGCAAGTGCTTTTTCTTTAACGCGTTGGCTTGTTGGCTCTCAAAATGTAGCCTCGGGTTCCTCGGTTCGGGTTCGATTCCTCGTCTGACAAAGTTGCTTTTTTCAAGTGCATTTTATAGCATTGCTATTTTTGAAAGTCCGACTTATGAATTAAGGCGTAGCTCAACATATCTCAAGCAATCTTATCGAAGGACACTGCCTCATCGATGTTGTAGCGCCATACTCGTAAGCGTAAGGTGACAGCATTTTGCACTACAGAAATACATAAGCAACATTTTTCCTTACACCGGCACACTATATCTTTCTGCTTTGCTGAATTTTGTACAAAAAAACACTGGTTGTGGTTTAGTTTTTATTAATATTTTTCCCAATAAAATTTATGCATTCTTTGATGGTTGAGCGATAAATGTCTGAATAAATTGAATGTCAAATGAAACTATTGTTCGTGACTTGTATGAGAGGATATGAATTATGAATGTTTGGTGAGTTGCGTGTGTATCGTGCGTGTATTCTTCATCAAATAATGTATGATAAAACTATTTATTCCAATTATTTAATTGCCTTTGTACAAAATTCTATTAGCCGAAGCTTGTAGCCGCTTTGCTATAGCTACGATAGACATGTACACTATTAAAGCTATGAATAATTGACCGCAGGGCCCCAAGTCAACTAACAGTGCGAGCACGCCCCTAACCCCCGGCGCCCCTAACACGCACGGCTCCAGCGACGACGTCTTCGAAGACATACAGGTAAATACAACAAGCACGCAAACAAACACAAAGGTTCACAGGTGATGGTATCGACTTAACACGTTCACATCCGCGCTTGTACGTTCTCGCTTCACACCATGCGTTCAAGCCTTTACACCACTGTAGATAAGACGACGACGATCGTACTCGCGATAGTTACCGAACCCGATTCGTCTCGAAATACCGAGCTCATATTTCTAGATGAAAAGGCGCGGTATCGATCGCGAGTATAAAGTCTGGTAGTCGTCACACATTCTTTCTATGCTTCTATTCAACACTTTATTCAGACTGCCCCAAGTCGAGTCCAAGTTTTTATTATAAATAGCTTTTTGATGCGATTAAATGGTTTTGCATTATTTCTTAGTAGTTTGTTATAATATTAATTTTAGTTATTTATTATAATATTAATTTGATTGTTTTTACAGCGTAGCCTGAAATTTACCTTAAGTAAAGTGACTTAATGATACCACAGAACTGTGTTATTTTATTACTGAATATAGTAGCGACAACACTTTATTTGGGAACCTATTCCTCTACATTAAACGCAAAAATTAAATCAGTAAACTAAGTAAGACGAAAAGAGTTTACTGTAGGGTTACAAAAAAACTGGCTTTCCAAACTGATTGCACGAGGTTAGCTTAACTCTAAGTTGATTTTATATAGATAGAAATTGCGAAGATAACATAACTCTATATTGTGCAAGTGGGACTTAGAGGAATTAATGTCTCCTAAATCAAACTGCAATGAAAGAATGTCTGAATTTGTGATCAATCGACAAATGAAGTAAGAAACATTGATGTAATGATTGACAATGATAGTATGTAATTTTTTTTTTTCGTTTCTTTCGTTTATTAAAGTACTGGAACTTCTATCAAAACTAAGATCCAAGAAGTATATCTGTAAAGAAAATATATCTTATGAAGCTGAATCAAGGTCTTAAGCTCCACTGCAAAGTTATGTAGTTTCATTCGGAGCTCACTGCTTCTGTCCATATTGACATGACTTACTGGGTTACCTAGCTCCCGCCACAGACATACTTTAATTTTTAAATAGATAGACCACAATGACAGCTTCCTTTTAACTCTTTATTGTGAAAGTGGGACTTAGTGGAATGTATGTCACTTAAATCAAGTGACCATGGAATGGGGCGAAAAAACAAAGTCAATTTTGTTCTATTAATTTAACCAGCAAATATTGTTCTGTCAATAAAATTTTCACATGATTACGATTAATTTACTCTTTGGTTACTTTCTCAGCCCATACTCGCTCATACTAACAACAATCATTCATTACAACGATTTTCAAGATGTTGGAATTTACTTCTTCTTGGCAAACATACTTCACTGATGTTATACGCGTTCGTTTTAGATGGAAAAGCACCCACAAAATTTTACATTTGTTCTAATTTCCTGAACTTTTTAAATAAATTTCTATATAATTATTGTGCTTTCCTAAAGTATGTGTGTTCAGAAATAAAGAGTTGCAATTTTAGTTTTTTGAAATTATTTACACCGTAAATAAATGATCATTTTTTTACACTACAAATTTCCCACGTTCGTTAATACTTTCTTATTTTTTGTTGTGGTCGTCATTTGTAATTAATGCATTAAACCAAAATTAATCTGTCATCTGTATTCCCATTCACATGATAAAGTTTTACTATTTGATTAATTAATAATTTTCTTTGAATGTTTTTGGTAGTTGACAATAATATAAGTAATAAATCTGTAATTCTGGACCCGACTTAGGCAATATCACTGTCTTGTACTATCCACTGATCCGATGTGAACGTGTTAAAGCCTTCGCGGCCGATCACAAACGAGGAGTTCCAAGCGATGATCCCCGCTCACTTCCTGGGCGGTCCCCGGCCGGTGTCGGAGCCGCCCGAGAAAGGCGTACGGGTGACTGTGGAGCGGCCGGGAGTCGGCATAGTGATGCCCCCTCCTCCCTCGGCCATCGGACGCGTCACGGAGACGATCACCAAGTCGACGTTCACGGAGACGACCGTGACGCGGATCACGGACAATCAGCTCGTCGCGCCGCTCATCGTTGAAGTAAGAAATGTTGATGTAATGATTCGCTGTCGATAGTGTAAAGTAATTTTGTATCGTTTCGTCAGAGTATTGGAAACTTTATCAAAATCAAGATTCAATATATCTGTAAAGAAAATATGACTAAGTAAGCTGAATATAAGTCTTGAACTCTACTGCAAAGTTAGTTTTATTCGAAACTTGCTGCTTGTGGCTATATAACTGGGTTTCTCATCTCCGGCCACAGATCTAAACTCCGATTTTTAATTAGATAGACCATAATTATTTTTTTTATTTTGCAAGCGTGGTACTCTAGCGATGTAACAATTCAATCGTACCCAATTAATTGAACGTGATATTATTTTCAACAATGTGATTTTAATCATTAGGATTAATAATTAATGTTAGCGTTCCATAAACGAAAAAAAAATGAAAAAGCTTTATTACGTATCTTGAAAGGACTTTACCATTTATGTAGGTTAAGATCTCCTTTTAAGTATAATTACCTGTGTAAGGAGACCCCGCTCTTTCTTAAAGTAGGTACTTTAAAGATACATGATTTTACTTATAGGTATACTTAATGATCGTATTTGTAGAAAACATGATTTTTGAACAGATTTTATTTTTGTAGATTTTTTTAGCAACACAAATTTAAACCACAACTATTTCATAACCGATTTTAAATAATGATCGAATAATAATTTAATTTCCGATTATGTAGGAACAAAACCATTTTTAAATTATAAAAAAGGGGCCAGCCGTCAAATGTGAATTTGACGGCTGGCCCCTTAGTTATTAGACTTATTTCTTAGTTTACTTTCGTAATCCATAAATTCCTTCGTAATCGAGTCATGACTTTTTTGAATAATAACTAACAAGAATAATAGAATAATAATCTTTTGTAATATACTTATCGACTGCGAATCGCTTATGACGAAATATAACCATTTATTGCTCTGTAAATAGGTACAGCTTTTTGATGATATTGAGGTATACTTGTAGAAAATAAGGTAATTGTCCTTCAAGACTGGGCAAAGACCAAAAAAAATCTATGGACAGCTATAGAGAAGAATGTCACCAATCATAGCATTTATCTGACAAATACACCTTACAGACAAACGAACTTCTCGGATATCGAGCTACTATCCATTGAAGTTCGAACATAAGTGTATCTTCATAAAAACTCTATTCGGCTACTGCTTTCCACAAAAATATCTTACAGTTTTTTAGGCTTGTTCCAGCATAATCAATGACAAGCAAGCGGATGTTAATATCATTTAAGCACATAATCTTGACCACAGTTCTAAAACACAATAGCATATGCCGTACTTATGAAGTTACACATATAAATTTGCATGATTATAAATACTAAAACAACACAAACACGTAAAATTTTACATGTTCCCAATATTAAATAGGTATTAATCTAAAATAATGAATAAGTTTAACACTTTTGTTCCGATTTCGACTGTTTATTCAATGTGATGATTTCGTTGTTACAGGATGTGACTTTAGTGAAGGATGGCGGATCTCTCGGATTTAGTATCATCGGAGGAACAGATCATTCGTGCATTCCGTTTGGCGGCAAAGAGCCTGGAATATTCGTTTCCCATGTAAGTATTTCAACCCATAAATTCATCACAATTATTTGTATGGAATATAAACAATGATGCTTGTAAGCATCTTAAAAACCATGCCAATCAATTCACTAATAAAATATATTTATTTGATATGGAGTATGGCTCAAACTACCTCATAGTTGAGGTAAGGTTATTGCCTAGCAGTGAGACCTACAGCAGGTAAACGCCAACGCAATCAACGTTACGATAATATTATCATTGTTACCAGTCGACTCGAAGAAGAAGATAAATGGGAGGTTACAGGCGAACTAGTATTTTTATCCACCACTAATGATTTGTAATTTTTTTTATTTTAATCTTATAAAAACATCACAAATTATGCATGGAACGAAACTAATCGGCCTAAAATCGTGTACGTCCGAATTATCGGTATGTCCGTAATAATCAGTCACTATATTTATCGATGAAAACCGTATGAAAAATAACATTTACCTAAATTAATGATATCCTACTTGTTATTGTTTTAAGTAATACTGTTATTCTCCTTGTTTTCGACAGAATGATCTGCCAAAAAGGTTAAAATAATATGGTCTCTATATGCAATAAGCCTGGCAAGGGATTAAAATACACGCAGAATACTTACAATATTTAATATTTGCGATTACTTTGAACGAAAAATATCGGTTCAGCTTTATTGGGTTACATCACTAAAATTGTCGAAATGACAGCGCCTAGCGATCATCTCAGGCAAAATCAACTACAGTTAAATGAAAAATACGCTTTAAAAAGATGCTCTAAATATGACGGTCTTTCTGCGTTGTTCACCCATAAAAATCTAGAGTAGTCTGTCTTTAACTGTCTTTAAACGCCAGTGTTAACTATAATCACAAAAAAAAAAAACACTTGCGCCACGAATACATGTGTAAACACCTCTTGGCACTGAAGTATACAATAGACTCTTTCTTTACACACTGCGACTTTTAGCAGCGATGCAGTTGCAGATGGTCCACCTTTACACACTTGCGCTATCGTCGTATGGATACATCAGAAGCTGGTCATTGACGGCTGCATCTGTTTATTGGCGATAGTATCGATACTAACGCGCGACAGCATCGCTGCAAAAATCCGTTCATTTCTATTAGAATAGATTGTAACGAATGGTTTAGAATGTTTTTAATACTTACAGTGTCAATTTTATAAAATATGACACTGTGTTAAAAAATATTCTAAACCATTAGATAGCGAAGTGTCATCAATTTACAAGTCGAATTTATTCTGTAAAGAATAACTGCTTGGGCCCACTGTTTCATAAACAGACGGCTAGATGGCGCTAAGCGTCACGCAATGACGTTTCCATATGAGACCACAAATTTCGCAAGGTCGGACTGACAGCACGGTAGCTCAATTGGTAAGAGCGTTTGGCCCGGTCAGCCAAGAGGGTGCTGGTTCAGGCCCGCCCGTGCGCAAATTTTTGGTTTCTTATTTCATCTTTATGATTAGATTGTAACGAGATTGCTACCATGTACCTTATTATTTTTGACTTTCCGATATTTCGGCACCGTTGCAAGTGGTCACGAGGTTACGCCGTAAATATTAAGGTACATGGTAGCAATCTCGTTACAATCTATTCTAATATTAAAGACCATGTACCGTTCATTGCTGTCGCGCGTTTTCGAAACGCATCGATGCTAAAAGTCGCATTGTGTAAAGGGTCATACTATTACTTAGGTCGTGCCGGGCGGCGTGGCCGCTCGCTCCGGCAAGCTTCGCATGGGTGACCGCATCCTCAAAGTGAATGGCCACGAGCTTACCGGCGTCACGCACCGCGAGGCCGTGCAGCTGCTGCTGCAGCCGGGCCCGACCCTCGCGCTCACGGTGCGACACGACCCGTTGCCGAACGGATACCAGGTCAGTGGGGGAACTGAGCAGGGGAGTGGAGTTACGACTTTTGTGTTTGAGAACATAGTTTTTTTTGGAATATGGTAGGGCAAAATTCAGTTTACGAGATTTAACTCTAAATTTTCAATACTCAATTCTGAAGTTGCGAGCTTCTGATTTCGTGATCATTACATATACAGTAGTTTCCACGTAATTTGATGTTCACTGACTTTTGGTTTCCATCCAATAAAATTTGTATTATGTGATGAATGAATACATGGAAACCATTAACTGTTGTAAAATAAATATTGTACCATTAAGATACATTAAACGACATCGTATAAGTAGAAACAGAAAATATTTAAGTAATTGGCAATATAAAGCTTGAGAATTGGTATAAAATCAAAGTTAAAAATATATTTAGTAATGACGGTAATTTCTGTAATAAATGCCCAGTTTGGAAAATTAAAATCTAATAAATCCGACTACTAACTTGTTAAAAATACCATATTTCTGCAGATATCGAGATCTGCATGACATCAGTTCTGAACAGACTGTTGTACAAGACACATGCTGTAAGCATGCTTGGCCAAAAGACGTTACATTTTGACTTAATCTGTGCTATGCATTTGAATTGCGTATTTAGTTTTGAATGACTGCAAAATGAGTGACTAACTGCTTTTATTTAAGTAATTGAATTGAAATAATTGAAATGGGTTTTGCAATGTGGTGAAATGAACTATCATAATATATGTTTACTCACACACCGCAAATCGCGCAATGTTTGCATGAATGCAAGTTGTGAATTACTGTTGATAAAAAAATCAGATGAATCTGAGTAGAGTGACTTATAAATTTGACGCTTAATGTAGATATTTGGCGGCATCGAGTCAATGAAACGTATAATGCTTTGCACATAACATTCGGCTGTAACTGACGAGAAGCTAATAGATTGTATGTGCTGCGAACTCTATCGCTTTTTGCAGTACATGTTTCTCATCGAAAATATCACCACTTATTCGTAAACACTAGTGTCAGATAAGGTATGCCACCTTTTCATACACAAAACATTATTTTGTTCCACACGTGCGCACGACGGCCTACGCGACACACATTCAGGGTCTCATTCAAGTTGAGATGTTTGATGGAACTGTAAGTGTGAAATTCACTCGGCGATATCGAACCTATGTGTGTTACTTTACCAAATATATGTCAGAAACCCCCATCCAAACAAGTGTGCTCCGCTATCGTCATATCCTGAATGGTTATTTCGTAAAACGCTTTCTTCTATACCATAAACCAATCGGTCGCCAAAGATTATTTTCATCTTTGGCGCCTATTGTAGCTTACACCTTATTACAGCTTAAATTTTTAGAATTTACAAACAAAATACCACACAGTCCTAAGTAAACTATGTCTTGTGCTAGGATGTTTGTTTGAATGTTTTTGCGTATTGTTTAGGATGAGAGCTTATTTATTGAGTGCATGATTGGCTTTGCATGCAACCTTGTTATTCAGTATTGTATTATTAGATGTGTTATTTAATTACGCTTATAAATGCAGCAATCATTTTAATAACTGATTAAATCTAACTTATATTTTATTATTTTTGTATTCAGGTATTGATGTAAAGTGAAAGTTTAGTAGTTTTTATATTTTAGATTTAATTTAGAATATTTTTCTAGTTTGAACTTTATCCAACAGGACTTAACCATTGTAAAGCAAGAGGGCGAAAAGCTTGGCATGCACATAAAGGGTGGCCTGAACGGCCAGCGAGGTAATCCCAACGATCCCAACGACGAAGGAGTCTTCATATCGAAAATTAACAGCGGCGGTGCTGCGCGGAGAGATGGCAGATTGAAGGTAAATAAATATCATTGTCTCTATTCGCTATTTGCAAAGTAGGTGGTTGGGGAACCCGAATCGATGACAGCGCTCGTAGTGACCAAAAAAAAACAACTAAACAAATAATGTTAAATTTCTCTCGGTATTAACAACCAGCCATTTGTCATTTAAACGTCTTCCAATCGTTTGTAACGTTGTCGTCGCGCTTGGCCCTAATACCGGCTGTTTGCTATCGTCGATACCCCCATTATAGGCCGAGTCCGTGAGCGGCATACTACAAAGGTCACTCAGAACAGAGTCCTTTGCCGGTTACAATGATCTGATTCTTTGTTACTCATAATTTATATGGCCTAATAGAAGAAGACGTGGAAAGTTACTTCTATTTTTAGGTTGAACGCCTCAAATCAGTTGTTGGTGTTTGGCCACATTCATAAATTAAACTTGTATGACTATCAAGAGCCGTGCTCCAAGGCTTGGTAGAATTTGCCGACAAATATGCCTTTTATAGAAAAATAATTTATTTTATTTTAGCCTTAATTTTTTTAAATAAGTAATCGCCAGTAAATTGGCGCTTGCATCAATTTATTGACAAGTTTATATCGAACTTTGGTTCTGAATGGACACTAATTCTAGTATGTGCCTATCATTATCGAGATACCCTTTGTATTAATAGTTTTCTCACATGTCGCTAACGCAAAAATATACCCCCATAGGTCGGCATGCGTCTGCTGGAAGTGAACGGCGTGTCGTTGCTAGGCGCGACGCACAACGAAGCAGTGAACGCACTGCGTCAAGCGACCAACGCACCGCTGCACCTTATCGTGTGCCACGGATATACGCGCCCAGAAAAGTATACCGTAAGTGACACGAAGAATAGCACGAAGTTTTAGTTTGTTTTGTATTTTAAATCAATAGATTTAAGGAAGAATTACAGCGGCTAGTCTATTGTCACTGCTGAAAAAACATTTAGGTAGCATCAGTTTAATCTCAAGCTTCTTTTGTCAAATGTCCGAATGGGTGTTGAAAAACACTTATATCGTTTCCTAAAATTTTGACATGTAGAGGAGAAAACACAAGCTGCTTTAAATATGTTGTTCTATCAAGCTTTGCAGGATCAAGTTTTTGAATGCTTAGATGTCTGATGAAGTTTGTCACTTCAATCGATGAAAGTCTCTTATTTTGAGTTTTAGATGCTTTATGATATCAAACAATTTACTTTAATGCACAAGCAGTTTTATGTGTGTGTATTCTTATTGATAAAAATACTTACGTTCTGTTTAGTTACCAGTTGTTTTCAATTTAATGTCGCATTTTTTTTACACTATTTCTTTTATTCTGGCACGCTTTCAAATGTAACTTGCACGAAACACGTGTGCGTGCGTTTGAGTAGTGCCGGTTAGAAAGAGATAGACGTAGCAAATGTTTGCACAGACCGGTAGCGAGAGCGGGACGGCGGATACCGGCGGCTCTCTGTCTCACTCAACGTCTAGCCTGGATAGAGATGAGCCGTTGCATCATCATCAACAGGTAATATTAGTTCTGCTTTTTAATTTCACTATATTTAAAATATTCTTAGCTATTTTGCTTGACTACCACCTTTGCTTGTCGAATATTATAAGCAATCTTTTTTAAGGCATTTATTCGTTTGAAAATATTGAATACCTCGAATACTGAGACTTTTTGAATATTTTATCAATCATTTAATTTATGCACTGATATCATTTTAAAAGTTATAATAAGATTATTTACTTACCTAGATATAATCGACTATTACGGCGAATTCTAAGGCCAGCTTGTTTTTTTAAGCACTTTTAGACTTTCTTCTTTTAATTTTTGCAGGAGCAACAATTTCAACAGGATTTAGTTGAGTTTGAACACGAGAAACAAGTCGCAGAGTTACGGGAGAAATCTACTCCTGAAAAGGTACGATTTATCTCTTTTAATTAAAACGCTTTGGTACACATAAAAGAGGTCTTTATTTTTTTTCTTTAACAATGATTATGTTATGACATGCAATACTTAAACAGGTAAATTTTCGTAGTTGTCCTTCTGGAAACTAACTGTATCTAAGCGTCTTACGAAAGTAAAGTCTGTAAAGAATAACGATGAAAGCGTAACTAAAGAAAAGTCTGCCTTAACTACTAAACGTTGACGATTTGTTATTAACCAGAGACTACAAACTTATCGACGAATCTAACGAACTAAACCCTTTTGGGTTTAGTCTTTGCACTACTAGTTTCAAGAGTCTTTACTCGTGGAAGTCCGTGCCATAAATCACTTTGTATGTATCTGCAACCGTAATATGCTGCATTATCGATAGCACAAAATGGATGTACCACCCTATTTTCAAACGTATTGTTATCGATAAACGCCTGTAACAAACAACACGCATCTCTGTCTGTGTGACGTCACCCATAAACAGTGCATGTGGAAAATATAAAATGATGTGCGCTGTCTCATTCGCACGTTTTATCGCCCGCCCTTCCACGAGTCTGGATTTACTGTAACTATGGTGCCACATAAAATTCAACCTTATTTCCACACAGGTGCTAGATATAGTCCACGCCGTAGAAAGCATGGCTCTCGAGCCACCACCGCCTACGTCTCCCGAGCCGCACCACAAGACTACCACGGTCGTCATGTCCAAACACACCCTCCAACCTCAGGTAAGACATTACTGATGATAGCCGATCGGTAGTATTGTCATGAGCTGTGGAACTTAGACACTTACCGACCTAGATGAAAAAAAACTGTTGTTTTGCACTTTGAATCACGGCATCTTGCCGCTTGATATTCTATGATCGCTAGTATATCAACAAGATACTAGCAATAGTATTGGCTCTGACTGTTGTTACCGCTATCGATAGTTTTGTCCTATGGATTGTATCCCTTCATCATTATCATCATAGTATAGTACCCTTATAGCGGCAAAAATATCTAGAAGTAAGAATAATCTGAGCCGATACTATCGAACGTGCAGGCAATATTAAGCTTCTTTACTATCGATATTATATTTGATATAGATAGATGATTTTCGAGGTCAACTATTGATAGTTCGGCAACCCTTACTATTTTTTAATCGATCCGATTGGGGGGGGGGGGGGGGGGGGAGGGTCCTACCCGATAATACGTCAAAAAGTGCATAAGTTCCATATCTCGTGATGTGAGTCTCTATCAAGCCTAGTCTTCGTTAGATGCGTTATTAAGTCTTCAAGTGATCAATGTTCGCTAGAAGCTAGTTAATTTAAACCTAGATCAGATAGATCAGCTTTGTAAAGTAATTTAAAAGAATGTAGACCAATCAATAAACACTTTTGAACTCATGTAAATTAAGAAAGGATGCGATGCGTAATCTTAAGCGGTGAGGTTCATAGGCAGACAGGATTCGTTGTCAGAATAATGTAATGAGTATTCCTACTACACCTATGTAAAATAAAGTTATTCAGATATTCCTATAAATAAATTTATCCGCATTTCAGAAAGACTAGGCTTATACTTTTAATATGCGCCAGCTACTTAACATAATTTTCTATAATTAAAAAAATGCATGCTTTTAAAATATTGGTTTAAATCTTAACCGACATTTTTATAAATATCTAGCCTGTTGATACTTTTTGGATAGCTTTTATTTTATTGTACTACCTAAAGTTTGTTCAGCATGACAATACTTTTTATAGCTTTGTATAGTATTCGGTTAACTTCTTAGTAACAAGAACCATTCCTCTGTGCAATGTACTTTTGCTCGGTTGGTTCTGTCTCTTTGATAGCATGCACTTGTATATTTGTAGTATTTGCTTGCATGAAAATATACTTAATTATATTGATCTTTACTCTAAGTATGTTATTTAATACCTTATCTTCCAAAATAAATGTTTAGTATATGTCTAAAGCCTTTCATTAAGTAGATGGTTGTTTCGGAAGGGTAGCACTATAAGGAGAAACTATCTCACCTGTCTACTTGTACTTTTAACTAGATTCTGTTTAGGAGTTTTTAATTGATCTATTGATTGTGTGGATTAGGAACTATTTGCATGAATCCTCTCTTTTAAGTACTATCGATAATAATATTACAACAGATTCATTGATGTTAATTAAAGGTATCTTTGATGTGTTTTTAAATTAGCGAAATAAAATGTTGTATTATTTTCAGTTTATGTAGCTTAGATAAATGTCGTCGTGTGTTAGCTTATCTACCAGTAATCTCTGTAATAGATAACAGACTATGCTGGGTTACCAACGAAATGTATTGACTTAGCATATTACCTCCATTGCAGAGAGCAAACCCAGAGGAAACGGAGGAAAACACATAGTACATCGGTTATAAGTTCTGTCCAAAATGTAAATGTAAAAAATATAGATAAAAATGGATGTATCGTAAAATTTCGCTATCGATTGTATAAAAAACATGGCGCGAAATTGTACGTTTTGTGTAAAAGAAATTAGGGGCGTGGCAAATAAAATTAAAGTTAATAAGTTTCATCTAGCTCAACATAATTTTACTTAAAATATAAAATACTTCTCAAAAATAATGAATTTTAGCTTCATGGATGTAAATATCATCTAACATCTATATGGTCTAACAAAATTAACTGCATTCCTACTTGGGGCTGATTCTGACCCTCATATACATCTTTTTGTATGGGACCAACATCGTAATCCCAAAAAAAATTTTTCACTTTCCCATACTAGAGTGCCGATCATGATTCTAGTTTGTATGGAGAAGTCAAAAAAAATTCTTAGGATTTCGATGTTGCTCCCATACAAAAAGATATTGAGAGAAGGAATGCAGTTGATTTTGTTCAACCCTGTATATTCATTAACAACAGGTTGATGGTATTTTAATATTAAGACGAAACATTTTAACACACATTGCTCATTTTAAAGAGTAAGATTTGGACTGGTTAATATTTCTATTGTTTTTTTATACGTTTCATAGTGGGTGTACAAAAATCCTTCCTCTGATATAAACAAGGTATTCTACAATCTATGATGCTTCATAAAATTACGAATTTGAAACGATATCCATGACAATTGATATTATTTGTCAAAAAACACACTTATACTCAGAGATAGCTGTAAAATGCGTTATTAACACAGCAAACAAATGCTTCAAGCTTCGTTAACATTTGTACACCCCATACCATGTGTATATAATTGTGTATTCATCTCATATTATACCAGTAGCGACAAAAACATATCAGTGTTAAATTGCTCTTAAAATAGTTATCCCATTCATAACTTATGTGTTTCATTGTTGTATTGTAAAATTTAAACGTATTAAAATTGCCGTCTAAAATATACACAAGTTACAGGAAATCTACTTGTAAACTTTTTGGAGGGTTTAAGAAACAGATGGCGAAAACTTTAGCAGTGAGCATTAAACTCAATTAAATGAAAACATATATTTTTTTAGCTACTGTTGTTATATTGCGTCTGTAATTACAACTTGTAAAGTTAAATGCACAAAACCTGAAAATAGTTTGATTAATGAGCAGAATCTTTCATCACTCTTCTTCTTCATTCATTATTTCAATTCATTGAACCATTTTTTAATATGGGTGACATTTTTCAAAAAATCTTTAAATAAAATTGCCCTGTCCGTTTATTAATAAAGCAAGCCATTACGTGCTCAAACCCGAAATGCGTAAACAAGCAATGGTTAGTTTTTTATGAGCGTAGATAGTAATAATAATAATGTCAGCGCGGCACAGCAGCCGTCCTGGTGAATACTTATCGACTCCTCTCTCGACAGAGCGTCGTCCTCAGCGCAAGGAATCATTAGAAGTGCCAGTGAAACAAAACACCACATAAAACCTTCAATGATTTTTATTAGTTTTTTGAAGTGAAACTTCTTTATCGGCGTTGGAAAAAAAAAATACAGTCACATTTTTCGGTTACGCGTCACATTTTTCCGTTACGCGCCATCTTTTTCTTGCCCCTACCACGGTTGGTTCAGACGACGAGTACTTTCACTTTCTTATGCTGTAATAATCTTAGTAGCAAAAAGGTAAAGTGAAATATGTAATTGTATTATTTGTATTCATGCCTATGATAATAAAATCCTTTTGTTTAAACTTTATCTAATTTAACTTTATTTAACTAATTTCTGGAAAGTTGCATGTAGATTATTTTTCGAAAAATAAGGCCATAAAGTAGTTTCACTTCTTTCGTGTGTACACTTGTACACGCACACATTTTTTTTCTTTCAGATTTAGGTCAATTGAATTCAAAATAATTTGGTGTGTCTTGAGGTTTTGCGTATTTAACGTTACATGTTGTTTAAAAATAATAGTTAATACCGCAAAAATATTTTTTACTGTACCCACTGAATTTACTGCTAGATCGAGATCGAGTTAAAGTTTTTCGCAATCTCTTTCTAACACCATCTTTTATATTATATATTTTGGTAGAAATAGGTTAGATGTTGCTTTCAAAGTTACTAAATTTAGTTATTATGCTAATTATACATACATGTTGTTCGTATAACAATTGAAACATGTGTTATATTGTTCTACTACTCATAATATGTTTTATTTGTGGACTTTAATTTTACGTTTATGCTACGCTTTAAGACCTAAAAGGTCATTGAGGGAAAATATTGCTCACAGCGCGTTGTGGTCACATCAAAACATCCACATAGCGAAATTCGTGTTACGGCTCAAATGAAATTGGCTAAAAATATTTTCTAGGACATCTACCAAAACTTTTCGAGACTAGCACAATCCATATGACAAAGCGCTGTGCGTTGTTATCAAATATGATTTCATATACATACTGCTTATGCTTTTCTTCATAACCATAACGCGTTAATGTCGAAAAGCATGTCTGCCACGACACGATATTTGCTATGTGGGCTTTCTGTGATTGCCACAACGCCTCGTGACTGTTTTGATTTAAGCCATAACACAAATTTCGCTATGTGGATATTTTACTGTGACAACGCGTTGTGAGCCGCTTTTTCGCTCAATGAGCGTTGTCTACCTTTGAGCGTAACATATATAAGTAAAACATGTATATGTCTGTTGGTTCATAGATTATACTTGCTCTGACACCATAGTAATAATACCCTTTTATTGAATCCGTATACTGCATATAAACATGTTGTATTTTTTAATCATCTATCAGTGTGTGACTTGCCCCAACATACCAAGTAAACATTCAACAAATTATATATTCATTGTTGTTATGATATTACTGATCCATAGTCTGAAGGTATTCTAACATTGCTTATATTCAGCCCTGAACGACCAATACACTGTAGTTTATTTATATATACATTATGTAACCTATACATACCCAAGTATTTCAAGTAAATTTTATCATGTCTCGTACTTACTCTAGGTGTTTTTATAACCTTTGCTACAAAGACCAATTTTATACCTATTTAACTGTGGGTCACTGTATAACTTTGGTACGAAGCCACCTCATTTTCGATTATGCTTTTCATATGACCCATTTTATAATGGTGTTTTCAAAGTTACGTCAATCTTTTTGTATCATATTATTTTTAAGTTCTGAATGAAATAATTGAAGTTGAAACAATTTTATTTTATTATATTACCATACATTTTAGATGTCACAAATATTTTTTGGACTACGTATGTTGTGAAATTGGCCAAAATATCAATTTTTACTGCCAACTATTTTAATCTTTTATGAAGTTTTTAAGTGTAATATCAATTCTTACTATTTTTTAAGATACGAAGTTATTCTAATTGACGTTATGTTTTAGTGTTGCATTTAAATACATGATGTTTCAGAAACTGAATTTTATTTGATTTTTGTGCATGATATGACATTTATTTTGGAAGATTTTGTTCCCGCCCGCTATTTCGTGAGTAAGTGAGTTCGTTTATTTCAAAGTAATTTTACGCAGGCTACTTTAGATCTATGTTTTCGTGCAAGTAGCTTCGCTAAAATTAAAGTGTGAGATAACGATCTAAAACACGAATATTTAAAGAATATCTCACACTTTACTGTTCGGTTCGGTTTTACCTAGCTGAAGTAATGCGTAAGTACCGCAGTGGAGTACATAATGTTGGTTTGGTTAGACGTCTAGTTCGCAAGCGGCGCCCCCCTCGCCGCTCGCGGTGTTCACTCAGCAGAAGGTGAAGACGCCGCCCCCGCGCTCGCCGCCCGCCCGCCCCGCGCTGCCGCCCCCGCCTCCGCCCAAACAGAAACCACAAGTGCCACGAAAACCACAAACGAAGCGAGTTAGTTTCACTCAGGAACCAGAACACGAACCCGAGTACGATCCGTTGTCGACGAACGATACGAAAACTCGAAACGTACTGCATGAGACGCACGAGGAGGACGCCTCGGAGCCCGTAATCGACACTAACGATGCATGCGCGGGTGTTAGCTCCCTACTAATACGCGACCGCCCGCCGAAAGCCGAGCTGGAACTGTCGAAACCCGTCCCCCGAGCGAGTCTCGTTCTTCCCGACGATCACATCATCCCCCCACCGCCTTTTTTCGATACGGACGTAAGTGACATTAGCGAGAACGACGATTTGAGCATGCCGCCCATTACTATAATTCCTCAGAGAATCGTTCTTCCCGAGCCCGTGGTAGCGGAAACATCCATGCAGTCCTCTACAACGACCAACTCTCCGGAAAGCGAGGTCCCCCCTCCGGTCAATTACTTCGCCTACCCAGACCCACATCCGAACCCGGACGATCATGTTCGTACGGCCGTTATAGCCGAAGTGCCTTCACAACAAGTCTTCCGAACGTTTGAATATCCTTCGCTCAACAGCGAGGATTATTACAACGAACTGTCCGTCAGCCCCGGCGGGGAACCCGACCCGCCGGAGCTGTTGCATGTCCAATATAAAACTTTACCTATAGTTTCACATGTACCCCACAGTCCATGTAATTTGCACCCTGATAGATCATACTACGACGACGGTCCGGGCCCCACTCCGATACACAACTCGTTGAGGGATTTGAGGGTTAAAAACTTACCACCTGGTATGGTCCATTCCACAACATATCCACCTATTCCGTTCAATCCATATCCATCTCTAACGACGGTTGCGGGAACGTACAACCCATACACCTGCACCGTCCCTATCAGTACCACAGAGCATAGCAGAAGTCATAAAGCGCAAGTGTCGCCCTCTCTCGCCAGCGCGGGGAGGGATATAAATGCGAACGTCACAGAGTCCGTCCCGTCGCATGCCGGTGACGCGAACAAAAGTGGTCAGTCAGAGAGAAGAGTCCGCTTCGGCGAGGTGACCACCGCGCCCGACCCCGACTCGTTGTCGAACAGTTCGGACCTCGAGAGGGAAGGCAGTTCCTCGCCCGGTTCCAGTTCCACCCTGAAACCAGCATGGAGCAGCAAAATCAAAGCCTTCGCCATCGGCGAGGTAAACATCAATGTACGGCATTACCCTCACACACTCAGCTTTTTTTGATTGTGTTCGTCGACAACCCAGAATACTGACAATACACACATCGATCATCCCTCCATACCCCATATTTTTGTTGTTTACCTTATTTAATTCGACGTTATTAACTTGCAATTATTATATTTTGCATGTTTGATTTATTTACATATGCAATTCTTATTTATTTTGTAATACTATTAACAATTTGACTGCATGGGTGTTGAGCGTGGAGATGGGATTTTTATGGCTTGTAAATATCATGAGCTTTTTTTAACGATTGTTTGTTCATATTGAATTTCGTTAAACGTGTAACTGCAACACATGATGTTGATATTGATGGATTTGTGCTTTAGGCTTCCCCACCTCATTCGGCAAATTTTGTGAAGGCGTCTGTCAGCGATAAGAAGAAATTCTTTGAAAACGCAATGGAAGAAAGTCACAAGCCATCGCCAAAGCCAGGTAGCACTGCAATTTATTCATAACTTTTGTTCAACATGAAGATTTTTTTACAAGACTTTTTAATGTGTTGTGATTTTATACCTTTTTTTTTTTTTTTTTTTTTTAAAATATCCTTTGGACATTCCCACACATCGCCATCTAGCCCCAAAGTAAGCTAATCAAAGCTTGTGTTATGGGTGCCAGACAACGGATATAATACTTAAATACTTTTTTTTTTGTAAATACATACATGATATACATAGAAAACACCCAGACCAATACAAACTTACCAAAAATACTAAACCCAAAGACTCGTGGCAGTCCGTGCCATAAATAACTTTTGAAACAAGAATGCGCACGCGCAGTATACTTCACTATCTATAGTACAAAATGCATGCAAAACCCCATTTTAAAAAGTGATGTTATCAAAAAACGCACGTAACAAACAACACGCATCTCTGTGTCTGCGTGACGTCACCCAAAAACAGTGCAAATGCAAAAGAGATAATGATGCGTGCTGTCTCATTTGCACGTTATCCATGTCGCGAGTCCTTGCGTTGACTATTAACTTAAATGTATGCTGATTTTGTTATATTCACAAACATGAGTTAAGTCTGTTTTTCTTAGCTTGTCTTACATAGTAAACAATCTTGACAATCCTTTTGAACAAAATTGTTTCTTTTTAAAGTAAAATATTTACAGAACTAGCAACCTACATAGGTAATTTATCGTTGAACACTTAGATTCCATTAAACCAAATAGTTTATTGATTTTATTTACTGTTATAATATTAAAAGATAGTTTACAATTTTCGACTAGCCAATAAAAATTACTTTAGCTTTAACCGTAATTTACATACTTTGTATTTATTGTTCATAAAAATATGGTACTTTGATTTTAAAATATCTAACAAAATAAATATTCGATCGCAGAACGCGTATTCACATTCCTGTCGGCGGATGAAGTGGAGAAATTGAAGCAAGAAGAGGAGAGGAAGATGGCGTCGCTATCGCGTTCGGAGCTCCGCTCGTGGTCCCCGGGGGAGGACCGGCAGAGCGGAGACAGCTACAGCGACGACGAACCGTACGAGAATGGCCATAGGTAGGTACCTATGTTACGACCTATCGAGCTACCTATTCATAAATTTTAATGTGCAATAAAGTTTAAATAAATGTTCTTTGCTAGGCACGTTCCTAGCACGTTCATGGTATGCTACGGTATACTGGGCAAAGACCAATAAAGTTTAAAGAAATAAATAAATGTTCTTTGCTAGGCACGTTCCTAGCACGTTCATGGTATGCTTACAGTGTACTCAGCAAAGACTTTAAATCAATAGCCCGCAGTCTAACCTGGGACTCTTAACCGCCTCACTTCACGCAAAAGCTCTAAAAGTTTGACATATATTGTCGTTCAAATTTGTTATTTCCATAGATTTTTGCCCATAATCTCTACCATTAATCGCGTCGTACCCATTAATCGTTAACCATGGAGGTTGATCCACCGACAAGAGTGTTTTAAGAGCTTAAGGTAAAAAATAAGAATTATTTACCGCTTAACTAGGGCTACATACTTTTTGGTGGTAAGTGATGATGCGATTAGAATGTTAATGTAGATGGTTTGACCACCTACGTTTTTCCTCTGTTCCAAAGAATTCAAAATTAATTACTTTTTGATTTGTGAACATGCACCGTATATAAAAGGCATATTGTAACTGTACTGGAACTAAAAAAGTGTGAGATACACACTTCCTTGGATATGTTTAGATTTATAGATAATCAAAGTACAGATAAACAAAATTTGGGGCAGGAAAGTTCTAGGTTGGAGACCCTTCGACCAAAGACGCAGCGTAGGACGTCCACCAGCAAGATGAACAGACGACCTTATAATGATCGCAGGATCAAACTGAATGCAGACCGCTAGTGATCGGTCGCTATGGAAAGCCGTGAGGGGCTTAATTATGTTCAGCAGTGGACGTCCTTGGGCTGATAATGATGATGTTTGTAGAAGAATGACCTGTTTATTTGCGGATCGTCGTGGATAAGAGATTACAATTGTCCTTCGATGTACAGACTAGTTGTGGGTGCGAAACTTCTGTAACTTTTTCGTAGTAAAAATAACGATGGGAGGACGAACACCGAATGTCGCTCGCGGCGCTGTCTCGGTCCATCATCTTGTATCGCTGTGTGCGTGTGGGCTGCGCACACATGCTAAGCGTTGACAATGATGATGATGAGATAAACAAATATTAAAACCGCGCACGACTCAATTTTGTTGACGACTCGTTTGTTGTAGTTAGAGATTACTAGGCCAGAATGTTTGTGTGATGAGAGCACGAAATTTTTGAGACGCCGTCATAATCGTTGTCTGGTATTCGTAACACGAGGACGCAAATTTCTTACTTCGAAACCACGTCATTTGGTCTATTGTCTGACGCATATTAATTTATTGTTAATTATTATAACAGTTACTCTACGGGCGGTGTTAGTCCATCTGCAAAGTCTCAGAGGCGACGCGGCAACGAGGGCGAGGACGCCGCCACGCGAGCGGCTCGACGAGCCGCGTGGCGAGCGGCCAGGCTACGATCCTTGGAACAGGTATGTTATAACAATGTTTGAATGAATTTTGATTGTTCAATCTTTTGTTCGGATGTCATTTACATGCGTAGCATTGAGAAATTACCTCTAAGCGCGTAGCTTAATCTAAGCACTGATTCTGACAGAACACGTTTATTTCATTTGCGCTGACCAAACTACGACTCGACGTAGCGACGACCTCCGTTGAGTAGTGGCTAAGAACGCTGGGTCGCCGCTCCGAGGTCCCGGGTTCGATTCCCGGTTGGTTCAATATAGAAACCAAAATTTTCTTTATTGTCACAGGTCTGGGTGTTGTGGTACCACCGTTGTTTCTGATTTCCAAAACACAAGTGCATTAGCTACTTACTTTGGGATCAGAGCAATGTATGTGATTGGTGTCCCATAAAATAAAATAAAACTGACCATGTTTCGACGTTAGTCGTCTGACAAAACACGATTTTGTATTGAGTTTGACAAAGCACAGTCAGCGTGTACTGGTAGAAAGAGCGCTGCCTTTATTGACGGCCATTTGGTACACCTCAGTACCTTATTTAATGGGTTTAGGCAATCAGATTTACTACTAGCCCATAATTGACATGTATTATCATTGACATTGTATACATCGTGTAATTTTAAATGCGCAAAACTCCAGACAACGCAAAAATGATTTTTGATTGAATTAGTCTAATTCTGAAAGAAAAGGTTTTAGTTTTACTGGCACTTTTGATAATTTCATGCTGACATTATTAATATTACTATCTATGGTCTATGCTCATAAAGATCTTACCATTTTCGTATTTTGGCGGGTTTGCGCATATGATAGCTTGTCTTCTTAATAAATAGACTGAGCAACATTTGTCTTTTTGTTTTGAACAAGTGTTTTTCTGTAAAACTGTTTTCAGGTTTGGTGCATTTAACGTAACATGTTGTTAAGTTACATGTTTAGTAATTATTATTTAATTTATTGCAGGAGGCAATCGAATCACAAAAAGTGATAAAGAGCCTCGTGGGCCCAGCCAATGAAATTATTGGCGAAGTGCCACCAAGGGAGAAATCTCCGTCCGAGGTAAATACCCATTTTATTATCTCTTAATTAATGAATGTTGTCATAATATACTAAGCCTGTTCAGTCATATACCAGGTTGGGGAAAAATAGCTGTTCAGAACTTTTAAATATTTAATTTCTTTATTACTGTTATTTCTTCCCAACAACAGTCAGGCACACTGTTCACGGAAGCGTAGGCAAAGCTTAGAGTCAGTGCGTTAGCAATAAGGTCGTGAGGCCATAATGTCTAAAGAGATAGAAATATGCAGCGCGCCGCTTTCACGGCAAGTGCGAGCGAGACAGACACTTGACTGACACGACTCAGTTCATAACATGCCGACTATAGCAGTATTCATTTCTTTAACGTAAGCATACTCAAATGTTAATTCGCACACTGCTTCCGTGGGCAACTGGGCTTAGATGCATTCTCGTAATCCAATAACTATGTTGTTTGTCTGTAACCCTTAACATACATACAATGTCATTAACACTATATTTGGTGTTTCATCACTACTTCTTTAAGATATGAGTATTCCCTCCACAGTCATGTATTGGTATTACCATTTCTGTTCACTTATTTTTTTTATTGTTTGTTGAAATTAAATGTCTCTGTAAGCATATTGGCAAATGTGTTGACTAAAATCTAACATGTTGGTCATTTGTGGGTATGGATCTATGTCGCTTCGCTGGCGTAATCCGTCCATAATGGGTTGTGAATGTCAAATTGGCTTTACAAATTATAGAAATGGCCTCTACCACGTATCGCGTTACGTACAAAACCGGGGCCTATACTAGCGGTGAAGGAGAAGGAAAAATTGTTAGACGAGCGCATAACACTTCGCACCGAGGAGTATGTGTGCCCGACCACCGGCGAGACTAAAGTGCGGACGGTCGAATACATTGAGAAAGTCATTGAGAAAGAGGTACGCGTCGCATTGTACATTGTACTGCATAGTATTACGAGACGCTGTACACAAGCAATGCCGTATCGTGTGTGGTTTTTTATATCTTTGTATTTTACAATACGCTTAGCTTACGCGCAAATAGACTCTTGACGACACGACGACACAGAGACCTTATTTCGACACAAACACGACTCGACTGACAAAATGAATTCGTGTAAAAACACTCGATAATATTTTTGTGGGGCCTTATGAAGCACATAACGATATACTTGGCACAAACGTGAAACACCATTCCGTAGTAGAATAGATTTGTAGATAAAATTGTAGACTATACACTGACACTTTACTAATTTTATGTGGTGACAGGGCTTTTATAAATACTTGTTATCCTAATTTTACATATTTTGAAAATGCAATTTAGAGAGCAAAATTAAATGGATGTTTTAATGAACATTTTATATTTTAAGTACTGATATTTAATTTGTCTATGTAATTGTTGTATCACAGTGTGTTGTTGCATGAATGTGGCATGGCATGCTAATATAATGTTGTGTATCATTTGTCAGACGATACCGGGATTCTAGACACGGGATCTACACTGAACACAGTAAATGGTTTGTTGCCTCTACCTCCAAGTATTTAATTTTTAGTTTAATAGCAGCTTTACCGCATCGCAGATTAACGCTTTTAGTTTTGCAAACTAATTAAAACAAACCCTAGTGTGTGTTTATTTTGTTAAGTTTTTGTTTTTTTAATCATGAGTCGACAGTTAATTCTAAGCGCCTAGGTTAGTAGATACTTTCGAGTCATGATGGTTATAATTATAGATTTATAATAATGTTACGATTAAATACTTAATTAATTCTGGTTTACAAACGCAGTATTCACTCACCCATATAAAATACCATTGCTATTTTAACAACTTTTACTCTGTCATATTCATGTAAAATTTGGCTAATCTAACATGGATTATTATGAATGGATAGGTACATGCATGGATTATGGATTTCATTTATAGCGTAAGATATACATCCATTTCAAGTACGCACTATCATTGTCCATTTGCACCAAAGTTTATCCTTACTCAGTGCCGTAACTAGAGCTATAGTAGCGGTGCCCAAGCAAACTAGAGGCGCCATATTTTTTACAAGGTCGTATTTAAACCCCTTACAGGGCACGAGAAAAACTATTTACGGCACTGATCTCACTTTAACAATGACTACATAACCGCTTCCCACAGGTGGAGACGACGCAAGAGAAAATAATATCACTGGAATTGACCACTAGTCCTTCTAGCGAGACGGCGCCCGATCTCGAAGACGTAGGTATGAGCCTTGGCGAGGCGGAGGGCGCAGAGGGATCCCTCCAGCCTGACATCGTTCAAGTAGTAAACCCTTTGCTAGACGGAGGCGCCGGACGCGCAACGGCTATACCCGTAGGCCCCGCCCAACGTCTCACCGCGTACACAGACCAGCCGCAGTGAACAGACCCGATTAGTGATGCCGATCAATCGATATAAAGTCCGGTTCTCTCTTCTTTTCGAATATTGTAAACAATCTTGACATTTCTTTTTACCGTAATAATTCATTTTAAAATGAGACTAATACAAAACTCACCAACTTCATAGGCAATTCATAGTTTAGCACTGAAATCGTTTTAAACCTAATAATAAATGAATTTTGTTTGAATTTTTGATATAATTTTAAAAGTTGTAAAAATATTGTTTACATTATTCGACTAGCAAAGAGAAACGGACTTTCAAATTCAAATAGCATGGTACCTATACGATATTACTGATTTGGTTGTTGTGTCAATTTCTATTTATTTATACTTCCATCTTGAAGTAGTTATAGAATTTTATCAATCGGCATCACTATCTCCGACCACAAATTTGCACATGACAAATCGGCTCGACATTTATTTGAACACACCCGCGACTACCAGTCGAGGACACGAACTCGATAGTAGATTTCTTCAACGAAACGAACAGCGACATGTCACTTAACGAGTTTCCATCTACTTTATGTATTATGAACTGTGATAATAACTTTAGAATTCCACCGACTTCTTGTGTTACGTAAATGGGCGACTTGAAGAAATCCACCAACGAGCTACATTTATTATGCATTTTATTCTTATCACAATTTTTATTTTTTTATTGTTTGATTTTTGCGACGGAGATTTTAGAATAACGATAAGTAGTAACTGTCTATTTTTAAATATATCATTATTCTTGGAATACTTTATGTATTTAATTTTAATGATTTTTTTCATTCCGTGCAAGTTTTAATGTTTGACTGTAATTGATGCTGTACCTGCTAAGAAAGTTTAGGGAATGTGATTGGATGCTGGGTCACCGACAAACTTAGGTTTCCAGTATATTCAAGGATATTAAATTTGTATATACCATCGATTAACGCAGTATTAGAACTGTCGGCTCAGTTGTAAGTGTACAAACGACGGCATCACATGGCGACATGCGACATCCATAAACTTGTCTTATTCATAATATTTCATAGTTTAATAAATCTACATGTGCATTAATTCGTACAGTATTTGTGTTTACTGGTGTTCTAGTATTTTAATTTAATGTTTTAGCGACTTTAGTTATCTATGTATGTGGTGCCTTATCTTCTCAAATGGATTCTATGCAATGTTTGTATTTTATTATTTGATGTTACATTTTATTCAGCAATTTCAATTTTATTTTATGTCTGTGGCAATATTTGTGTACTGCTGTACAAAAGTATTTAAAAATGTTGGCATTTTAAATAGCCGAATACTTGTAAAACATACAATGATTGTATATCCTGTTTTTCGTCATTAATCTCAACAAAATGTATATTTCCGCTGGTGAATGTATGTATTAGTGTTTGATTCATATTTAAATGAAAGTATCGTGTATGAATTTTCGGTAATAGCGAGTGGAAGAATGTTTTTTATGTGTGTCCTTTATACATTTCTAAGGCTCTTTAGCGATATGTGAATTGTAAACTAATGAAAATATTGTATGTTTGTCCCAATTAAATGGTTTAATATATATTTTAATAAAAATTATCTATTTGTTTTATTTGAAATGAATAAAAACATAGTTCAGTAACTAATATTTATTTTATTGGTATATAATTGGAACACAATTTAAACTGTAACTGTAACTAATAATAACAACAAAAGTATCTTAAAAATAATCAACACATTGAATATAAGGCACGTTCCTGAATCTTATTTCTTTGGAGCGATGATACCCTCCAGTTGTGCCTGAAATAAATATAAGCGATGATAAAAGCTGCAATAGGTACTTAATAGAAAGTATGGTATACTATAAATACTACAGGAGAAACATTATTTAGGTAGTTATTAGATAATCATTCAAATAATTATCTTATAACTACCATGACCATGCTGAAAAAGTAAGTATTGGGACGTCGCAAAGTATTGGCGGACGTTGAAAAGACATGGCTGGTCCGTCATAACGAAAAGTAATCAAACCAAAGTTATTTCAATTTAATTTTATATTAAATTATCAATTTATTGTATTTAGGGCCGATTTTACAATGGTCAGATAAAACATAATCAGACTGATAAATTATAAAGCGACAGATTAAAAAAAATACAGGTACCTATGATAACTGAAAATTAGGTGACGTTTTCAAATTAGCCATATTGTATTTTGTTCGACGAATATTTCTTATCTGTTTAAAAATCAGCCCTAAATTATGTTAATTTATGTATAGTGCCGATTTTTACTAATAAATATAACGAAATGCACGGCTACATAAATTTTGTACTATTATTCCAAGATATTGTGACAGAAGTCCGCCAATGTTGTAAATTTTTCGGTCTGTCCTCGATTCGGGTTCCTCCACAACCTACTTCGCAAACTGCGAATACTGTTTGTTCAAGTAACGTTATTTTGAATTGCTAAATAACTCAGGAAGTTTTTCCTGGAAACTTAGTTGGAATTATGTTTTGAATTGAATGATGTAAAGTACGATCTCTGTTACCTTCAGTTGGGCATTTGTCTTCTTCAGAGCGAGCAATTCTTCTTGATGTCGCTTTTCCTCTGCTGCTCTCAGCTCCGCGGCCC
The DNA here is from genome assembly GCA_963924145.1 of Pyrausta purpuralis. Taxonomy (NCBI): domain Eukaryota; kingdom Metazoa; phylum Arthropoda; class Insecta; order Lepidoptera; family Crambidae; genus Pyrausta; species Pyrausta purpuralis. Next base: position 18,607,398 of record OZ001643.1, on the reverse strand, counting down.
TTCGTTCCAGCTGCTCAGTCTTTTGTTTCAGCTCCATACACTGCTTCTCTAACGCTGCACGTTCTGTTTCCAGCTTTGCTACTTGATCCATTAGGTCGGATTTCCCTTGCTCCGACTGTCAACCAACCAAGAACTTTAACCTCTGTTATGATTTGCAATGCAATATAGGTACAGTCGTTGTCTCAGGCGCCTAACTACATCAAGAGCCATAATCTCGTGCCCCTCGCGTGAAGACAACGCCGGTAATTGTATCATAAGTTTAAGCGATTTTCTTTGAAAAGCGGTTAATCGCGAGAGACCCCCTGCGACCTCGTTCGCAAGTTTCTTTTTTAATCTGTTCCCGTGTCGTTAGCTAATGTGTTATAGCATAAAGCTTTCTCCAATAAATAAGCTATCTAACACTAATACAATTTCCAAATCGGACCGGCAGTTCCTGAGATTATCGCGTTCACACAAACTCTTCAGCTTTATAATACTATAAGGGCTCGTTTCACCATGACAAAAAAGCACTAATTAACGAATAATTGAAATAACGAACTCGATACTTTTGAGCAGATAACGTTAACTAGAACTTATAAGGGCATGCCGGACATTGTTAAACAAAGGGCCTAGTTTGAGTTTTTCCACTCACGTTCGATTGTGAGCGCGTAAGAATTTTGAAACATTTTGTATGGGAAAGACAAATTTAAGGTAGATGGCGCTGTAACTTCTCCATACAAAATTCTAACGCGCTCGCAATCGAACGTGAGTGGAAAAACTCAAACTACACGCAGAGAAATTGGTGACAAACAGAACTACTGAATCGAAAAGTAAAATTAGGTTACAAAATTTCTAGTTTGAAATACTTGGTTCTTGTTAGCTCTACGACTAATTATTCACTCTTACTAATCGTATGTTTCATTATATTATTTGATTAATGTAGCTTACAAAAAATATTATTGAACTAAAACATCAAAAATTATTGCATCATAAAAAATAATTATGTTAATAAGTATTAAATGTATTGCATGTACTAAGAAATAGGGATTCGCAGTAACTAAATGATCTAGTTTCAGTTAATGATTTACAATGTAACTGGTGGACTACGAGTGTGTCTGTAATCAAAACCATAAACTTTTTATTAAAACTACATTATTGTTTGCAGTACATATCGTTGTATGTGTCGTATAATATTCGTTTAGTATGGTTTACTTTTTAAGAAGTGTTAAAGCTTAACAAGAATTTTATAGTAAAAACCACCCCGGAAACAGTAAAGGGTACAATGTATGTATTAATCCGTGCTTTTCCGTTAGCGTGTTTTAAAATATTAAAAATAATAATGTTACAATAACAATCGAGGTGGTATTCATAGCTAAGTATCTTGTTCTGTTTATTTAAAACTTTGATTTAAATACGAATCGAACGATCAGTTGACAGTCCACGCCGCCACTCTGCTAGCCGGCAGCCGGCCGCGGCCACGGGCCGCCCGCCATTGTGTTTTCGACCGCGCTTTGAGACATAGATGGTACACGATATCTCTGAGAGCTTGCCTATTAAATTTATTTTTTGTGTTTACTGAAAATTGTATGTCAATTACAGTTAGAGTTGACAAGTTTATATAAATGTGGTTGGGTCCAAGTTAACGGAATAAGTACACTGTCAATATAACGTTAACGTTTGATTTTTATGAAGACAAATTATTACCAAAGTTTGGCTTGATCGAAAATATTTTAATAGCCGATGATTATGTGGTTATTTTTGAGTGTTTTTTGTTAAATACGTTATGTTTTAATGAACATTTATATTGTTTTGACGTAGAATTATTAAGTGATAGAAATACTTTACTTACTTTCTTTTCCATAGGAAACATTGCTAGTTACGTGCCAAATAATTTGACGCTTAGTGTTGATGGGAAACATTATTATGTTACACCACGATCTTCAATTTAAATATTTAATTTATCTCAATTTAAGATATTATAATAAATCAAGTTACAACCCAGATGACTGTGTTGAGAAGAATAATAACAATAAATGATCAAAGTAGGTACATACAAACTATGTTAATCTTACGGTGAAAACATTGTTATCTATAAGTCAGTATTGGTGAAGATTGTGATGATTATAAAATAAATGTAATTTTTCTATTTACTTAATATTTTTATTTTGATTCCAGGAAACCTAAACCTGCCTATGGAGCCGTAGTGCGTGCGACGTCTTAACAAAAATGCCGATAAGTTTACTCTGTGTTTGACTTATTTTTATTATGATACTAGATAGTCGGAGTCTTTGGATATTATAATGAAAAAGGCATTTTTTTAAATATATTTTAAGACGTCACACATACTGATGGATCTATGGACCGCGTTTAGATGAAGAGCCTGCAATCCAGTGGACTGACAGCACCAACAACGGATCCCTTTTAGGTTTTTAATGAAAAAAATACAGTTTTGTTTACTTTTACTAATAAAATTGTATTTTCGTCCACTAAAAGCCTGAGAGGACCCGTTAGTGCTGGAAGTGCACTAATTGCAGGTCTCATCTAAACCAGTAGGCACTGCATACGAAATAGTAGCTGTAACAATACCGAGGATGCTAGCATTACAATGTGTATTGTACTTGTCACAAAAAACATAAAGCTAGCATTGCAATACGAATAGTTATCATTAAAGTTCGTGTCGTTATTACAGCAAAGTATTTAGTACACACAAAAAATAATAATTTACGTTTACCAGATTGCATAGTAGTACTTACAATCGATCTAGTAATGTCTACTTGACGTTTGGTTACAAGTACGTTGGTATTGTAACAGGCACGATATTTACCTTGTGGTGAGTAGTATATTGTTTGGTCAATTACACTAAACATCTAGTTGTCATTAATAAACCGATAGGTAAAAATAATAACAGAATGGTTTTTGTAAAGTCAACTCGCGTGTCTTGCTGTCACGATTGCAAACAGAAGTTCTAGTTATAGTGGCGTTTTTTCTCGTATAGGTAGCCAGATATTTCTCTGCGTGTAAGCCCTCTGGCCGTACTTAAGTTTAGATTAAAGTTCTGTAGTAAAGACGTAAGTAGACTTCTGTGAACTGACCTGCAGTGCTTTTCTCATGCCGAAAGCAATTGAGCTACAATACAGAGTTTGATATGCCTCCATCGTGATCCTAGCTTCGTCACGCACCCTCAACAGCAGTAATCCTCGTTCGCCACAATTTATCGTCACCTGCAAATCAAATTATTTGGTCGGAAAGACCTAGTCCACTAAACCCCAATTATCAAGCCAATCGAGCTTCTTCCGTGAGATAATTCAATCATTTCTGCTTAGCCCAAAGGCATGACTGGTAGAGAACGCCATATGGCGTTAAGTCCACCTTTTGTACAAAATTTTATTATTGTGCAATAAAGTATAAATAAATAAATAATTTGTAAACGAAAAAAAACAATAGTTTTTCTTATTTAAAAGAAATGTATATTGGTGAACTTTTTATGAATGTGATTTGCATGATTAATGGTCCCTTAAGCTCATGCACATTTTTTTTATTTCCATCGTGTAACTGGAAGTGTTATTCGTAGTTATGAGAAGAGTACCTACTATATTTGGTTCTGAAGTTTACGCGTTAAAATAAAAAAAAAACTACAGTGTTTGTCTTCGCTAGTCGAATATTGTAAACAATCTTGACATTCCTTTTTAACGAAATGATTAATTTGAAAATAGAGATAAACAAAAAACTGACAACTTACATGGGAAATTCATCGCTCTTTTGAAATCAATTATTTAATTAATTTTATTTCCAGATATTATTTCAAAAGTTATGAAAAGATTGTTTACATTATTAGACTAGCAAAGAAAACTCCACTTTACGAATCAATTTCACGCACATACTGTCATTTATTTAAGACGTCAGGCTTATAGCCTGACGTTTCGAATCCTTTACAGCATCCGTGGTCACAGGAAATACAAAATTAAAATAAATCAATCCGTAGTGTTTTTATTTCAATGACTAGAGTTCTATGCCTGCCTCACTCATTTGTATGTATCAACCGCCTACCTGACGAATGAGTTCATCGAAGCACTGTGTGTAAAGCTGTCGTCGAACTGGACAGATGCCGGTCTCTCTCGCCTGCCGCTGCTGTAGGCGAGTATCCAACATTTCTTGCAGGTTTATCACGTCTAGCCGGGTAGCTGGTGTTGATGATATCTAAAGGGAAACAACACTAATTATAGTCCTACTAATATAAAATATGCGAAACTAAGGAGGATGCATGGATGTTTGTTACTCTTTTACACTAAAAGTACTGAATAGATTTTGATACAACTTTTAGTAGTACATTGGAATAGCACATAGGCTCTTTAATACCCAATCATATTTTGTGGAGTGCTATATTAACGTGGGAAACTGAAAACTTATTTATTTTATTTATGCACGTTATATTGTAACTTTTTACACTGCACCCAGTGATATCTGTCTGCATGACCTAACTGGGCCTCTATTTTTTAATCACTCGCTACAATATGGGCGTGTGATAATTGTATGAAAACGAATTAAAAATCTACGATAATCACGCGAATTATTGACGTAAGTACTTACAAAAATAAGATATATTTTTGCAAATCCCTCCCATGGGGCCCTGTAGCCCTATTACTAGCGCGTGCACGTCCCGCGGCTTTCCCGCCTCAAGCCAAAACAATCGGCAGGCCCGGATGGTATTCCTGTGTTCGTGGTGCGAGATTGTCGGTCGGTTCTGGAAGAACCTCTGTTATATTTGTTCAACTTATGCCTGAGCAACTCGTTTTTTCCAGACTGTTGGAAAATAACACGCGTAATACCAATTCCGAAAGGAGGTGGAGGAACGACGGTAGATTCTTATAGACCAGTAGCTATTCTGTCGACACCGGCTAAGGTGTTCGAGGCTGCCATTCAGCGAAGTGTTTAGGAGCAAGTATCATCACAGTTGTCCGACGCCCAGCATGGCTTTAGACCAGAACGTAATACATCGAGCAACCTATTAAATACTTTGTCATATGTGGTTCCTCATGTCGACGCAGGATTGCAAGTGGACGCTGCATACTTCGATTTTACGAAAGCGTTCGACTTAGTAGATAACGACATACTACTATTGAAGTTGGCAAAGGTTGGCTGTACTCCTAAACTACTTAATTTCTTTGCGAGTTATATGAAGGACAGAAAACAGTATGTAGAGTATGGTGGATACAGGTCTGAACCATATTTCACTAGATCAGGCGTAAGCCAGGGCAGCAACTTAGGGCCTTTAAACTTCCTCATAATGATAAATGACCTACCTGAAGTTGTTAGAGAGGCAAAGTGTTTACTTTTCGCCGACGATTTGAAATTGCTTCTGGCGATTAATACAGAGGCGGACTGCCGCCGCCTCCAGCAGGATATTGACCGGGTGGTAGTGTGGAGCCAGAACAACAAGTTAAAATTTAATGTTTCGAAATGCTCCGTATTAACATTCGGCCGAGCAAAGGCACCGCTCCAATATGGCTATCGGGTGAACGATACACCAATGAAAAGGCAAACAATAGTCCGAGATCTTGGTGTGTTGATAGACGCCAAATTGACTTTTAAAGAACACATAATCAATATTTGCAAAAAAGCTTACAAAAGATTAGGTTTTATGCTTCGAAGAGCGAGATCATTCACAAGCGTAAAAGCGATCGCAATATTGTATGATGCGTTAATAAGGAGTCAGCTTGAGAGTAATGCGGCAATATGGGCACCGCATGAAGATAAATACAAACTCATGCTGGAACGTATACAAAACAAGTTCACACGATTTGTATATTTCAGGCTTTATGGAGTATATCCATTCTTCCCCTTGATGTATCCCACCTTGTTTGTTTTAGGCATGGTGGGTTACAACAAACTGGAGACAAGAAGGGATCTGGCTGTAGCAACATACGCCTTAAAAGTATGCCGCGGTATCATCAGTAACCCGGATGTACTGAAATGGATGAGTCTGAGCGTGCCCGAAGGCTACGCGCAGAGACGGCGCCGTCCGAGCTTATTCGTTGTTCCGCGCGGTAGAACGCAGCTGCTGGCCACATCTCCCCTAACGCGTGCTATAAAAAATCTCAACTTAGCTGCTGACTGCCTGATTTGTTCTTTTGTTCACGAGCCGAATTTGAGAGAGTGACACTACACATAATCTGTTGTTACCATAAGTGAATATTAGGATTTTATTTATTGTGGCAATTTATGATATGTATTTTTTTAATTATTATTATTTTATTGTGCTTAAAAATATCTTATTTCCGCATCTATCGAATTGGATTAGTCTGTAAGGGTAGATTTATGAAGAAAATAAATAAACTAAACTAAACTAACTATTTCTTAATCACTCGCTTCGAAATGGCGAGTGATTTTCGTTCGACAACAAGTTTTTTCTATGACTTAATTCATCTTTGAACGAAAATCACTCGCCATCTTGAAGCGAGTGATTCATAAATAGAGCTCCTGGACCCCTATTTTAAATCACTCGCGTCAAGATGGCGTGTGAAATTCATTGATTAATGTCAGATTTTCGAATGAAAACCAGTTTAATTCCACGCAGGGTTGATAATTAAAAAGAAAACCTAATTTTGTGAGTACTTATGTATATATTTTGTTTGGTTTTCGTAGGTTTTAAGGTCGCTTTTGAATGAATATCGCACGCCATATCCAAGCTAGTGATTCAAAAATAGAGCTCCAGGGCCCCTATTTTTGAGTCACTCGCTTGGATAAGGCGTGTGATTTGCGTTTAAAAACGAATAAAATATCAACGAAAATAACGTGAAATAAAGACGTGAGGACTCACAAAATTGAGATATACTTTTTCAAATCCCTTTTGTATAGATGTCTACTGATTTTCATTCCGAAATTGGACTTTAATTAATAAATATCATACGCCATCTTGACGCGAGTAATTTAGAAATGAAGGTTTTACTTGCCGAAAATTCTTTAAGCAGTAAGTTTAACTTTTTAACACCAATATTTGTGCAATGAACACGAAATTAATGAGAAAAGAAGTAGGAATACCCCGACTCGCAGCTATAATTTCTTTTAGAGGATAGATAAAGCAAGTCTAAAAGATAAGACATTTAGAAGAAAATTAGATTTATAGATCAGTGAAACGGCTAATAATTGGCAAGTTTTTCTAGGAGCTGCTACAACCTAAATACCATGCCGGTGACTAGACTGATTTGGAATTGATCCATAAATCAGGTCACTAACCTTTTGCGTCCATATTTGGCCTTCTTCTTCCCATTCTTTAGGAGGCAAAATAGCATTCAAGATTTCCTCGGTTTCTCGTTTCGCTTCCGTCGGCACACATGGTTGAGCTACGACAGTACCTCGAGGTGACGTCTGATAATACCATTAAATAAATATAGTATAACCAGTAATTATTGAAACTTATTACATTATTGGATTAGTAATAAGTAGGAGATAAGATACTTACAACTTTCTCTGGTTGCTTTGTAACTAAAACTGGGTTGTCATAACGAACTAGTGTGTCTTCGGCAGATACAGGAGCCCTTTCACCCATTTTATATTATGCTAATTTATTTTAGGAAGTAATAAACTAAAAATATTTATTCACTGCAGCGAAGTGAGTGACAATGACAGCTTTTGTACACAATCATATTTGAAACCATGGCAACAGACGTTGTTAGGCAACACGTAATTATGAAAAAGGTTGCTTAATCTTACGTGTAGATAATTGATTTTTATAATAGTAACCCCTAAATTTAATAGATTTCAAGCCATGGCTCAAATTACTGAATATGAATCTAAAACAGCTTTCTTATCGTTTTGAAGATAGAGTTAAAGGTAAAATAAGAAAGAGTATTGAGAATAAAATAACAACTAATTCATATAATTTGATAATATATTTATTGCAAAATCATTGAAATTAACAGTCTTTTTGCATACAGTGCATCACAGACGCTATCTGTATTTATACCCGATGAACTAAGACGAACAAGTAACAACCTCGTAAGGCGACGGTTCCAACATCAGTCTGGCTGGCGTCAGTCTGGTCCATCAGTTTCGTCAAAATAATAGAGATGGGCCGAATGTGGTTTGAACCGACACCAATATCGGTTCTATTTCACGCACTCATTGCTAGACTAGCGGACCCAGCGAACTATGTTTTACCTTCGGCCCCGCCCCGCCCGACCCCGTTATCTTGATTACTATTATCTTACTCCGGACGAATCTGACAAATAAAAAGTCTTGAAAATCAGACCTCCCGCTAAATATTTTAAATTGTTCTTTTCATAAAACCATTCTACTGACAACACAAAAAAAAGAACAAGCGATCGGTCCCGCCGTTCTCACGTGATGCCGTGTCCAAGTGAAATTTATGGATTCATTTTTAGTGTTCCGTAGCCGAATGGCAAAAAATGGAACCCTTATAGTTTCGTCAAGTCTGTCTGTCTGTTCCTCCAAATGTCACAGCTACTTTATTCTGTAACTATAAGCATCACACTGTTGAAATTTGTCAGGAAGATGTATCCTGTTAACCGCTTATCGATTCTTACAAAAAAATAAAAAAAATGATATTTTCTAAGCTAAGCGAGTGTAAATTTTGAAAAAAAAAATGTAGATCTTAACAAATACTTTCAACGAAAATTGGTTTGGACGGGATCGAACTAAACTACTAGTTTTTGAGATATAGCACGTTTTAACAACCGCAAACTTAACTTTGTTCTTCATACAAACACAATTATGAAAAACAAAGTTATATTTGCTGTCACCAAAATATTGTGGTATTTTAGCTAAGGGGCCGTTCAAGTATTACGTAAGCACTATAGGGGGGCGGGGGGGTCTTTGCTTTGCTTATTTTTGATGACATGGGGGGTCGGGGGGTCGGGATGGTGATTACGTCAGCAGACCGGCAGTAGTTTTTTTTTCATATTGGCAACCCACACATTGTCGTTGTTTGAAAACTATACCCATTTTCGGGGATACTTATAAATTATGAATACGTTAAGATCCTGTAACCTGTCCTCAAATATACTCCCTCAAACATTTGAATGATAATATTACTGCTGGTAAAGAAAAAGTTACAAAGTTAACAGATTTTTAGTAAAGTTTAAAGAAATTTTCGGGCTCGTTTCGCTCGCGTATGGTTTTTGACGTTTTAGTTACGCTTAAATTTATACTCGCCGTTATAAATCAATCTTAAACCATTGGTATGCGGTATTTGGCATCACTTGCTTCGCTCGTGTAATAGCTGGTAAAATTAAAGAAGGTTTTTGCGGTAGCTTTGCTTAATTTTTGCTTATTCATTATTAAAGTGAAACTTCTTTATCGGCGTTGGAAAAAAAAATACCGTCACATTTTTCGGTTATGCGTCACATTTTTCCGTTACGCACCATCTTTTTCTTGCCCCTACCACGGTTGGTTCAGACGAAGAGTACTTTCACTTTCTCATGCTGTAATAATCTTAGTAGCAAAAAGGTAAAGTGAAATAATTGTATTCATGCCTATGATAATTAAGTCCTTTTGTTTAAACTTTGTCTAATTTAACTTTATTTAACCAATTTCTGAAAGGTTGCATGTAGATCATTTTTCCAAAAATAAGTCCATAAAGTAGTTTCACTTTTTACGTGTGTACACTAGTACACGCACACATTTTTTTATTAGGTACAGCGTTTACGTAATCAGGGGAGGGGGGAGTAAGAGCTTTGCTTACTTTTGCTGACAAGGGGGAGGAGGGGGTAAATAATTGTCATAAATCTGCTTACGTAATACTTGAACGGTCCCTAAGTGGAAGTAAGTGGATTTCCTAATTCAGTTAAAATTGGCACGGAACCCTCAGTGCGCGAGTCCGACTCGCACTTGGCCAGTGTTTTATTTATGGGTACATCGCATCACTACATGATCGTATGACCTATACTGACTGAAAGACTGGTAAAAATTAAACCGTGAAAATTTACCATCCAGACTGACTGACGCCAGACTGAGCATGTAACCTTTCTCTAACAGCGTACAATTTGACCACTTAAAAACTACTATTACACAACTCATTGAGAATCGCTGCTAGAACTCGAACTGGAGTCAGTGGACATGACTTCGACGTCCTCCTGCGTGTGCGCATCTTTGCTGCGACCGTCGATTGCGACCGAGTTGCCCCCGCCCACCGACATGTGGAGTTCGCCGGACGGGTGCCACGTGAACTGGTTGGTTGATGGGGCCGGCACTGCAACAAACAAATAAATAAATTCACTTGTTTCTGAAGTTTACGCGAAAATATTACTCATCGCAATAAAACACTTTTTTTACGGCGCGGTCGTGATTGGATGGGTGACCATTCCGACCATATAAGTGACGTACATCACGAGCGTCTCCGTGCTTCGGAAGGCACGTTAAGCTGTTGGTCCCGGCTAATATCGGTTGATATTAGTCGTTAAGCCTAGTCAGAGGCCTTATGGGCGGCTTGATAATATCTGACAGCAGGGTAAGTCGCTTGCCTTGCAAACACCCCTCCACCAACCCGCACTGAGCCCGCGTGGTGGAGTATGGCTCAAACTACCTCATAGTTGAGGTAAGGCCTTTGCCCAGCAGTGGGATGTTACAGGCTAACTTTACTTACTTTTTTACTAACTTTTCGCGAGTTTATTAATTTTATCCCGACGTTTCGTTTCGCTGACGTTAAACATAGACACTTTTCGTGCTTTTCCGAGGCACGAGGGTGAAACACCGCCAACTTCCCAACTCTGGGCTATCCTGAGAATTTCTGAACAGATAAACTGATGTACCGGGGATCCTTAAACCTGAACTATAAATAGCAAAGCGAAATGCCATTATAGAGCATACAAAGAATCGTTTAAAAGTATAAATTGAATTGCCCTATTTTTGAGTGGTATTTATAGATGTAGAGGTTTTTAGGGTTCCTTAATCCAACAAGGAAGTCTAAGTTTTGGCATATCCATCTATCCAAAGTTTATCTCAAAGAACTTAGGTACTAGAAAACAGTAATTTAGTCTGGGTAGGTATGTATTCTATTCTCCCCGACAAAGCAGTAAAAAAAACGGGTACCTTCAAGTAGAGGGCATATCTTTTTCTCTGTCGCCCAACCCATCTTGTGTGATATCAATGAACAGCTCTTTTAAAATAATAATAAATAATAAATAAATCATTTATTTCTCTCTGGCACATTAGGGAAGTAGCAAGTACAAAAATAGTTGTTCTTAATTTATAAGTTTCCCAACGTGCGAGAGGCTGGTGCCTGAAATAGGTCTGAAAAAACCGGTGATACAGGTCGCCAGGCCCCCGCCCGTAGATACATAATACTATATAGGTTAAAAGTATATAACTAGGGATCAATATGAAAAAGAGAAATGAAACATATTAGAAATTAAATAATACTGGCCTAACTGTGAGAGTGTAAGTGTATTAGATTGAATGTGAGTGTATGTGTGTTTATGTGTATGTGTGTGTTTGCATTCGTGGGAGAAGAAAACAACTAACGGATCAGATACTCCATTAAGGTAAAAACTCGAACTGTCATAGAATTGATTACGTTGATTTTTAGTGACGATAAAAGGATAGGTATTATTTGTATTCATGGCATTTTAATTATTTGTTTACTGAGTAGCTGAAAGAAGCAGTTCGGTGGATTCATAGTCCAGACTCTTAAGGTAAGTAGTAACTGTCAACTTGCATTTATTCTTGGTTAGTGGGTAAATGTTAAGAAGCTCGTTAAGTTTGTTATAGAGGTAGCTTCCCAGGTAACAGTAGAAGTTCTGTGCAGTTGCAGTTTTTAGAGGTAACCTATCACATACAAGGCCATAACGTCGTTTCCCTTCCACCAAACGTGGGTCATAGTTTAACTCTGAGTGTTTAGTCAAGATTGTCCGAAGAATGAACGTCTGTCTCACTGAAAGTACGCTCCATTTTCTGAAAAGGTCTTCTGTAGGATATAGAATTGGGAGACCAGCTGCAACTTTTAAGATTGCTCTCTGGGCCCGTTCCACTTCCAGCAGAATAGTCTTGTGAGTGCCACCCCAGGAGGAAATACAATACTCCAGAAGCGGTTGGCACAAGGCGTAGTACACCGTTTTGATGACATGGCTATCAGCCGCGTGTCGCAGGGTTTTGAATATAAAAATAAGTTTACGGATCCTGGGGACGAGAGATTGTACATGAGGCTTAAATGTCATGCATTGGTCCACAGTGATGATTTTAAGTTTACTAATATAATTTATAGAAAAAGCAACCTGTTTCTGTAAACAATCAGTTTTAAAAAGCAAATTGTTAGTCCAGTTTTTCCACTCTCTTCCAACTAAACGGTAGTATGTGGGTATTTTAAAAATATCATGACATTGCCACATATGGTGAATTTAGAAGGAAAACTATCACAGCCATGATAAAAGGAAACAAAGAACTGAGTTATAGCCCATAAATTTAAAGCAGTGATTTTCAAGTAAATTTTCATATTTTGTTGGCGCATTAAGACGTGAAACTGCAACTTATGTCGAATATTGATTTTAATTGCTTCTCCTAGCTGTATGAAATCAAAATTGAAAGTAAACACAATTTCAAGGGAATCATAACTTTATAAGACGACTAGCGGTCCCCCGTGATGTCGACCGCGCGTTTTGAGTTTGCTCCCGCCCTTTCCGTTGCAGCATGATGTTTTATAGCCTAAAGCCTTCCTTGATAAATAAGCCATCCGACATAAAAATAATTTTTCAAACTAGTCCGTTCAATCAAGTTCAAACTCTTCAGCTTTATAATATAAATATACAGATAGACTTTTGTTGATCTTACTTTATTATGCCTTACTTTTACTATTAAGACTTATAAGAGCAATACAAATGATTAATTACATACTTAGTTAAATGGATAGAAAACCCTTTGTGCCAGTGTTTGACTCATACTTGGCTAGTTTTTTCAACTAGTCATTATTTGCAGTCATAATTCTGTGTATTAGTACTATGATTGAATACTTTATGTTGTGAATAATAAATATACTATTAATTCAAAGAGTGGAGTTGGCTATTGGAAACATATGATTGTAAGTATTAAGGAAGTTGCCACAGCAATTAACCACACTTATGTAAAATCTAAGGGAAACACAAACACTAGTACTTTAAAAATTTGCTAATATCTAATTAAGACAAAGGTGATTTGATAATGAGTAAAATAATGAAATAAAGCAATACCTCCGCCAGTAGTGATTCGATGTAGCTCGTTGAGAGTGGATGGTGTGTGACCGTTGACTGGCATGTCGCTGAGGCGACCAATCATTCCTAGTCGCATTTCAAGATCTGTAGGATAGGGCCGACGAGGGTCCCCGGGCTGCCATGAGAGTGGCGCACTGACAGCATTTGAAGCACTTATCCTAAGAAAAATAATTAAGGTATGCATAAATAGAAACTATCACCAACAACCACACCTACACAAAACCATCCTTATTATTTTACATGACAAAGATTCAATTGTTTGATAATAAAGTGCTTTGAAAAGACAAAACAGAATAATTTGCCTTTTCAACAGTGTTTATGTCATGCTCTAATATACTTCAAGTCAGTTGGCAATTAACGCATAAACACCGAAGCGGTCGCATGCGACCGCGTAACAATAGAATATCCATTGTGTCTCGTTTACACATGCTTGAGGGATTAAGGAATACTTTAATCAGTCCTGTCATTGATTACTACAATTCAAATATTTTCATGGTGTGGTCAGACTGACAAGTAGCTAAATATCAAAGCTCTAATGATTACAATCAGAAAGATCAAACATTTACCTGTGAGCAAATTTGATCAAATCTTCAGAAGAGACCGGCCTTTTCCTAGACTTTACAATTGATGCAAGCTTCTGCCTGGCTTGATACAATGATGTGGCCAAGATCTGCTCAGCATCTTTAAGTTGCCTTTGTAAGTGATGAATGTCTTGATCCTTAATCACAATAGAAACAATGTTATCTGAATGCTATACACAAATAGAGCAACAAACCACAAAGCAATGTTGATAGGAAGGGAATATTATTACCTTATTATCAACTTCAGCTTTGAGGTCATTCATCTTCTGTTGTATTTTAGCTTGTTCTTCAGCAAGCTCCAACGTTTTCTTTAGCTCTGCATCTTTTGCTAGCAGCAAATCAGTCAACTGAGCATGGTCTGCAGCTGACAGCTTTTGTGACTTGGGAGCTATTGATACTTCTATCATTTCCCTGGAAATACAGAAATTGTTTTTCAACAGTTGCTCTTTGTGCATGTTTTAATTAAGAAGTTGTTCTTAGGTATCCTTTACCTTATAACCAATTGCAAAAGTAACAATGTGCTTTAAATTCACAGAATATCATAAAGATTTATTGAATTATCGAGAGCATAAAAAGCATAGCTTTTCAATAACTTTTTATTAACCAACTTACTTTGCAATCAGTTCTATATCATCGATCAGAGAAAGTAAACGATCCTTGGTGCTGAGATGGGACGCCATGGTCATGCGTGATGTTGAACTCCGGAAAGTAGTGAACAAATCTAACTTATCTTTGCTATTGAAAGTAACTCATTCACGAATGTGAAGTAGGTATAACAAAAAAGTGCAAAAAATAGTTTATTTGGAGTAAGTAGGTACATTAGAAATACAAATAGAAAATTCTGCGCGGTCGAATATCATACTAATCTGTGACGAACATAAAACGTCATGGTTTGACAAATTGATTTTTTAAATACAAGTTTAACGTCTGTGGCTCTACGCCTTACAGACTATTCTTAAGTAATTTTTCATTTTATATTATCACTTATAACTAAAACTAACACTAAACTAGCCTATCTTAACCTGACTCATTGAAATGCGAGGTGCTTCGCATTTTAATTCTCAACAAGGAATCTTAGCGCAGGAACAGCGATCCGGGTAAGACGACGCGATAACTTTACTTAAATGCATTGTTTTCTTCAAAAGCACAAATTATCATTACATTTTTCTGTTTGGATAACAAAAATATACACTCCTTATTATTATATAGCTACCTAGTTCTCCATATTCCGTTTTTTACTTTCCGTTTCCCAAATATTATTAGAAACTGGCCTGGCGCTAGTCGCGCAAAGCCATAAAAAGAGTGTAATCATTTTACTGTTATTTTCTTCTTCTTCTTCTTTTTGGCGTCCGAACATAATGTTTCCCGAGGGGTGCGACATTTGTTCCGCCAAAATTAAAATATCATTGGCTTTAAAGAATAAAAAGATTAAAAAGTGAGAAATAAAGCATTGAAATGTCAACCAGCCTCATATTACCATGATGACGATGAGGTTTATGTTAGTTTAGTGTTAGGTAGTTAAATACATCAATCACCAAAATCATCTTCATCTTTGACTTTTAACTTTTAACTGATCGAAAAAATAAAAAAATGGCGAGGCGGCATGGTCTGTGCTGTGACTTTAACTTGTTCCTAGCAGAACGAAAAAAACAAACAACACAATACTTTTTGGCGGTAAATTGTACAACAGAGACAAAAAGAAAGTAGATATTTTCATCGCATCCTCATTCGCATCATTGGTAAAATTATTTGAAGATAAGAAGTTATATAACGGGCTTGAAGATAATTTAATATTGCAATGCAATAGCCAAAAGAAGTATTCTATGGAACGTTAAGAAACAAAAACTCGTTAAACAGGTCTAGGCTCTATTCTATCTTCTGGTCGAGGCTTCAAGTTACTTGACCTTACAGAGAATGCGCTTTATTTACTTACAGCGGTTACCCTAGGTTAAACTAATACTGGGCTAATACTTTGATGTTTTAGGATGCGTGCTGCGTGCGTGTAAGTAAAATTTTATTACATGGATAGTTGTATACCTACCTACTTCTTCTTAGTTAGTTTACTTTTGCCAATATGTTTTGTTTAGTTCAGTAGCGGCGGTTAGCATATCTTTTTTATACGTAGTGAAATTATAACAACCCACTGTATAAAATAGTTTTTATATGCAGTTAAAGATAGAAAGTAAAAACTCAGTCACATGTAAAATCTTAGGTCAACTTATTTATTTAATTCGTGTTCTTAATGGTTAGATAGGTACTCGCGGAGACAACTCTCGTAAAGTCTGTTTATGTAACAACCTGCCTCTTGTTTCATCACATTCGTTTCAAAGAATACGTAAGTTAGTAGTTAAAAAGAGATTGTGTTATAGTCGTTTTGCATAAGCATCGCTTGTGTTCATGTTGCTTGTTTCACGCCATCGAATCGATGTCAGTGAATGAGTGCCTTAAAGGCAAAATCGTTTTTTTTAACCGACTCCAAAAAAAGGAAAACCTCCTTTTTTCAGTTCGACGACCTGGTATGTATTTTAGCCCGGTAATATCTCGCGTTCGGCCGAACCGATTTTGATGCGGTTTTCACTAAAGTATTTGTTACACTGAGGACAAGATTTTAATTCAATTCAGTAATAACTATTTTAGTACATTGTCGCTTAAACAATAACTAAAAACAACGAAAAACCACCTACAAGAATAAAACACTTTAAGGACATAAATAATGTCAACCTTAGCGGACAGCTGCTGTGGTTTTTCGTCGTTTTTAGTTTTTGTTTAAGCGACAATGTACTAAAATAGTCATTACTGAATTGAATTAAAATCTTGTCCTCAGTGTAACAAATACTTTAAGTAGTGAAAACCGCATAAAAATCCGTCCCTACGGACGCACATCATGCACCAACTTCAAATGAGTTTATTTCTCCTATTTATTAGCGTTATTCTAGTTTGTTTTTGAAGGTGGTTTAATTTTTATATTTTTTTTTAGTAGCAGCTGAAATCACTGCAATCTTTTTTTATCGAACCCAGTTGGTATGATAGTTGTTTGCTGATGTTTGTTACCTACTTTCTTGTAGAAGACGTTTAATTATTGGTTTATTGTTTTCGTAGCATATAGCCACGGTAATATTATGTCTATTACCGTGATATAGCCATACTAGTAGTGTTATATTATCTGGGGCCATACGAAACAAACATGTTTGTTTTATGTTTTAAAAAACATTACCTACCTACTTGGACTTATTCATTTCACCCCTGTATTCATAGGGTTGTAAAAAACCCCGAAAGCATTTTTGCAAAATAAAGCCACTTTTTGTCTGAAACATCCGACTCACTCAAGCGATCCTACCTACTTTTACCGGCAGAAATGCCGCATACATAACATAACATTTGTAGGTATTTCGCGAGGCTAGCAGGCTGGTAAACCGCTTGACTCGAACGGTTAGCACGCGTAGGCTGCGTGATCAGCTGTTGACGGGGTTCGCGGGGGGAACGGGGGGAAGGGGCCGCGGCCATGCACTGGGCATGCGCTCACCACGTGCTCAGAGCCTGAATTACCGAGCACATTACGATGTATGTGGGAAAGTCCGCGTGTTTATTGGTGGCTATAAGGCAACTTGATTTGAGTCATGGTTTCTGGGAATTGGTAAAGTTGTAATGAACTTATTGCTGGAAATCATTATGTGCTATTAATCTTTGATAGAATGCAAATGAAATAGAAGGAAAAAAATGTTGAATACCTACTGAGAATTCCAATTACTTTATGCACAAATAAACAGTCAGAGAAGACCGTTATGATAAAAGATGATAAGTTTCCTACCTAGCTTATATTACCTTTGCTTTATCTCGAAGCTTTTAAATAGCTGTTATAATATCTGTGATGACGATAAGCATCATGTACTATTTTTTAAAGACGTTAATAGCTAAGTGCTAAACGTAAAAGCAAAGAAAAAAGACGTTACTTGTAAAATAAATGCATTTATGCTGCTTACTGCATCTACAACAACGAGCACGGTAATAAAGGCTCATATTCGCGGTTCTGGTCACAGAGTAAGAAAAAGTCAGTATACTCAATAGCAAACTTATGCGACTCGATGATAATACGCCTCAATATAGATTAAAAGCCTTCTTTTTATTTTTTTAGGAGATGCAGAACCGGTTTTTACACTAAGAAGTTAAGGGATTTGTTATGAATAGCAAGAATGTACAAACAACCGTTAGTTTAGTGTGGGCTTAGTTCTTTGTTTTGTGCTACGCTGTGGCATAAGTTTCTTTTTTCACGGCGTAGCTGAGGGGGCCGGGGAAGGGGCAGGGCGACCCACGGTTTGTTGTTCGATCCGCTGCACTCGGCCGACTTACAGTGATCGTTTGGCAGTAGAGGTGTTAACGGCTCCTCTGCCAATCTAATGGAACATCGTTCCTTCCAGCGAGTGTCGTCAACAACCGTGTCCAACATACTAAACATTCGTCACAAACCGTACAACTGTCGGAAGCAACAAATCCTGCTCCTGCTATTATGTTGCTTAAACGGATCATTGAAGGAAAATCCATGTTGAATGCCGACGCTAAGAACAAGCCGCAGGAGAAATGTTCCAGAAGGAAGTCGGAATGTGACGGCTGCGGCGAACATTCGACGTAAGTCATTTGTTTTCAATGCTCTTGACCTACGACAATGGGCACAATAACATAAGTTATTATGTCATAGAAAAAAATATGGAAAAGGGTTAACATTAACCTTTCGTTTATAGTATCTACTTACTAACCTAACTATAGCTAATTATAACGTCCTTCATATTATCCGATCCTTTAGTAGGTCTTAATAACATAGTTTGTATTGATGCTCCTTTTAATGACTCTTCCGATGTTGTGGACTCTGGGCTTAGTTTCAGGATACAGCTTATCAAGAAACTTATTCCAGAAATCATTTACTAGTATTACAATTTATAATACCTCTATCTGGCAAGTGTTAGTTTATTGTTCTTTATCGGTACCATAAGATGATTGCTGTGTCGTAAACATAACACAAGGGCGTTAGGCGGAAATCAAAAAAACTTGTTTTTCTTCATGACCAATGGCAAAGGAAGGCGTAACCGAATTAGTCTAATTACTATACCTGGGTATAGGCAATGACGTTCAAAAGGATCTAAGGGTATAGGGGTGTATTGTAAATCATGCAAAGATGTGACTGCAGTCCGTTCTTATGAACGGGACGGCTAAATATGTAGAGACAACGACTTACATCAATACAAAAACAGCAACAATCCGAACAACCGATCTTATTACCTGATAGTGATCTTACGTAGATATTTGATAATGTCAATTATAAATATTCCCTAAATAGGCTTGGAAATGAGCATAAACTGAACATAATCATAATGCTCTACATAAATGTTTCTTGTGAAGTAATATAAGAGTAATTAGAGAAAATATGATGACGCTAACATTTGCATTTTCTTTTG
Source organism: Pyrausta purpuralis (assembly GCA_963924145.1). NCBI lineage: Eukaryota > Metazoa > Arthropoda > Insecta > Lepidoptera > Crambidae > Pyrausta > Pyrausta purpuralis. The sequence continues at coordinate 18,588,195 of OZ001643.1, read as the reverse complement.
TGAGTGCCAATAAATCCAATAATGCTACACACACAATGCGTAATGCAATATCATTAGAAACACTTCAAATATTAATGTGCCGGAAAATAGTTAGTAAAATTTATGTTTTGGACCAGCGAATATCAATCCGCGAATCGAAATTATGGACATAAAAAAATATAGTAAGTACCTATCAAATTCAGAGGAAAGAAGTTCGAAGCTTATGTTCCAAGGGATTGCAGTTGCACTTCTAATAATAGTCTAGGCTAAAAATACCACGCGAATGACTGGTTAAACTAGTTGGCTTAGTCTGGGTGCTCACAAAAGATCGCTAAGTATTCATATTCAAAGAAATGTAGGTACAAAGGTATTATTACCTCATTGTCTCCCTTGGCTCTTGGTTTATACAGCGAAAAGAACATCAGGATCACTAAATTCTGAAAACACTATGTTAAATTAATTAATCGCACACCGCAATCAACATAAGCAAAAAAATTTACAAGATATAGCTACACGTCACTAAATCTGAAAATCGGTACCCATTTGTCACTAGAGCGATTTCAGTTAGGTATTATGATCTGACTCTATCGAAAAACAACTGTGTTCTCTTGTGACTCCAAGATAAGTCAGTGTTTTATGGCCACCTAGTAATAATGAGATTATGTACCTACAAGTGTTTATTAGGATGGTCACTGAACTGCTTGACCGTCCCAAGAAAACAATACAATTAGCACGGTCATTAGGACGAAAGCTGTGTTAAAAATGGCAAGGGGCAGGTGTATCGTTATTCGGGTAATAAATATGGAAATAAACATTGCCTCAAATTCAGTAGAAGAACCGGGTGAGTGAACAACACTCATGTAGAAAGACAAGTAAATGAAACTATGTTTATGTTAAAAGAAACATAAATAAATAAGCAATGTAAAGACATTGCTTGTGGTTTCAATGTGTGGACTATTAATCGGAGTCCACTACGAGTATGTACTTATCTACGACATGTACTATTGCATAACATTCGCGGACCCTGATCTCAGCATTCCCTGATAAAGTATCTGCACTCGTGCCGTGTATATAAATGATTTGTTTATCCAATTCCTAGAGCGAGCCCCCGTATCGGCATGTGCAAAAGTTGTCTATAAATCCATTAATTACTTTCGTAATTAACGACGTTGTTATCGAGAATCCGGGGGCTCGTCTCCTCGGGTTTGACGAAAAACGTTGTTATTTACCGTCGGACTCGAGAGGCTATCGTGGGTCAATACCGATACCCTTCTCAGAGAAGTCAATAAAACTGTTTACTGACACATTTGCCGGCCAGTCTTCTTTGAGTATTCACAGAAACTAAGCCCATGATACACTTAGAACTCTGTCAACGGTTCGTGATCTGAGCAGAACTTTAATGGACAAATTATTCTAATCGTATCACTGCCGGTATAAATATTGGGCGTTTATTTTTGTTGTAGCATTCTTGAAGAAATGATGAAGATGGTACTGCTCGGTGTGGTTTTATGGGCGGGCGTGACTTTTGGTAGTCACGTTGCTCCGTATCCACTCAATCTGCTAGTCACTACTGGTGAGTTATCAGCCATTTGAGATGGAAAATTTCAGTTTTAATAATTTGATGTCTTATTGTCGCTTATATCTTTCGTAGATATTATTCATCCGCCGCCAATGTACGACTTCCCATTCCCGAGTGCTGAAAATTTGAAGAGGATACCTGCTGTGACGGCGGCTCATACAAACAAGTCAATAGACGTCAGCAAACTCGGGGTAGCAATGCTGCAAAGACTGGAGAACAATCTCGAATCTGCGGGGGTCACGCCGAAAGCGGGATCTCCTGCGCAGGGCCTAGCTATCTTCGGATATCCATCCGACGACGCAATGCACTATGAACATTCATCGATGGTTGTTACTAAGGCATCCCAGAACTTGGTGTATACCAGATGCGGAAGGTACGCTTTCTTACTTATATATATAAATATAGAAAGTAAAGGTAAGTGTTTGGCTTATCAAACGTTTGTTTGTTCAGATATGGTTTGGCGAATGATGAGTGTGCGAGTTTCATCAGCACGTTGAACTTGCGTGAGAGTGAGTTTGGAGGGGAGTGTGCGGCGCTTGAGAGGTTTACGTGTCGGTCCAACAAGATGTCCTCTCGGTATCGCACCTTCGACGGGTCCTGTAACAACCCCGTCAGGTCTTCATGGGGCCAAGCATTGACAGGGTACAAGAGGCTCCTGCATCCGAGATACGCTGATGGCATTGAAGAGGTTAGTCTTAAGCCTAAGTACCTATCGATAGTGATTAAGCGATTGCAAACATGACGTCAAATGTTTTGCAAAGAAAAATATTTATGACCGAAGTTTACCCATATTATTTATTTATATTAGCATACCTACTTATTTTGTAATATAATGATTGTTTTATATATCTGTGGAACCGTTGGCGTCACTGAGACATTTTGGTGTATCCTCAAACAGTTTGGTTGTTATAAATGAATACTTTTTTATTTTTATTAACTTATTATTTGATATGCGTTATTATTTTAGCCAAGGCGTGCTCTGAGCCACAAAGCCTTGCCCTCTGCTAGAGTGGTAAGCACGAAAATGGCTGGCAACATTGACAAACCTGATGATACGAAGACCATCGCCTTGGCTGTCTGGAGTCAGTTCATCTACCATGACCTCGTTCACACTCCAGTTAGAAAAACAAGTAAGTTAATCAAGTATGAAATAGCATTCTAGTAAACAAGACGCAGAATCAATATCTAATTACGAGTACTTAGTAAAACAATTGTTGTTATCCATTATTTGTACACTCTACTGCGATTACTATGAAGTATTGTTTTGAAAAGTTTCCTACTTCCAATATATTTTCCTGTTGAAGCCAGATATTGCAACAAAACGTAAATGAATGCCCAAGATATGGAAGAGATCGGTAGGTACTAAATTACTACTACTACCCTTTTACTTCTACCTCATAGTTGAAGTAAGGCATTTGCCCAGCAGTGGGATGTTACAGGCTAACTTTACTTTTACTTTTACTACCTTTTAATTTGTAAGTTAACATAATTCATCTATAAACAAAACTACTGGACCGATTTTGAAAATTATTTCCTTGGTAGAAAACACCATAATTCTCGAGTGGCACAGGCTATATTCAACCATTTTTTTAATATCCTTACCTCTTTTTTGTCCCTAGTCCACACCAACCAAGCGATTCGCTGCTGCGATACCGATGGCTTCTCTCTGACTCCTCGGTACATCCATCCCAGCTGTATGCCCATCTCGGTGCCGTACGAAGATCCGTTCTTCAAGAGCCAGTATGTGACTTGCATGGAGTACACGAGGTCCGTGACGACGTATCGAGGAGACTGCACGTTTGGAGCTTCGGAACAGGTTAGTTGATACAAATATTTAAATACTCTTATTTTTTTTTTGTCTGTAGTTTGTGTTTCATGGTTAAACCTTCGTCATATCGCTTTTATTATTAGGTAAATAATAAATAAATAAACAGTGCTTCCTCTGCCTGCACAAATATAGGATTCCTATAAGCGGCGTAGCTCTTCGTATCTTCGCCTCCATGGTTCAATAAATACATACTCTTATCTGCCTACTTTTTAAGAGTTAAGTAAATATTCGGTGTAGAAAATACAATTATTTTAAAATATCACTTATATTTCCTAAAGACCTTTTAAAACTTTTAATTTAATAAGGAGGAGGTTCTTTTTTCCGCTGTATGTACGTTTTTACAACTAGGCTGATAGTTTTAACAAGTAGTGCTTTAAAATGCAGTCAATTGTGAAACATTACGTTCCAAATTAATAACATTCTTGCTAACGTCATCACCAAAAGGCAACCGTTGCATGTTTTTAGAGTGTCTTGAACCGAAAGCTAATTTAATTAGCACTAAGTTACCAATGGTGGACATAATATTTACCCTTCTGTTAGTTCTTATACTTATTGATTTCCTAAAACGTCTCATAACCAGTTTAATACAGACGTATGCAGATACAACCAGTAGGTACACTTACAATGATTCATTATTGTGAATGGATACAATCAAGGCATTTATTTAAAATCACGCAGCAACGTCGTGGAAAGAACTTAAGATAGACTGATTAAGATAGTTCGTAAATGTATTATGGACGTAAATAAAAAATGTTATCACAATAGCTTCGGGTTTATCTGTTTAGTGTACTTTTGACGAATAAATGACGTCATATTCGTCATCGCCATCTTTGTTTATATTGGATGTAAACAAATGTTTGCATGAGAAATAAGACTACCTTTCACGTTTGTTAGATTTCGTTGTTGAAACTAGAAATCCAATTGCTTTTTTGCACATGAGAACAAGAAGAATGTCCTTGTCGATCTATTGATCTGTGTCAACATTGTAATTGAAAACCGCTTCAACCATTTAAGTTTTTCATGAGCTTGTTAAAATTTTCCAATGTCTTTTATTAAAATTAATCAACTCATCATTGGGTATATTGTGATGTATCGTTCAAAGATCCAGCTCTTACGAATTGACTGTATTTACTGGTTACCTATTACTTTGAATCTGGCTGAATGTAGTAAGTGATGAATGACTATTATCTCAATTATAAAGAATCGATTCATAAGTAGGTAGCTACGAAGTTATCTAAAAAGACTTACTTATTACTTGTGTAACTACGAGTATAAGCTTGTTATTTTGTTAAGTTTTGTTTTGATTTGCAAATTGCCAACATCAATAAATCATTTTCCTTTGTTACAAAGAATCCGATATGTCCAACTAATGTCAGCATTTTTAACTGCGTAGTGTGTAGTACTCAAGGAAGCGCAAAGTAGCACAGTTTGCTTGCTATAATCAACATTTACGTCGTTTTAAGACTTCTTAATTTACAAAAATATGGCTCCGTTATTATTTAAATAGAGACATGTTACTAATAGGGAACGAGATGTCTTACGGGTTTCCTGTCTATTACGTCCTGTAAACAGACATCGAGAAAAGTCTTGCAAATGGTTTCAATTGTTGTATCCGGTGGTGTTCTAAACATAGATCTCCGATGTATAAAGCGCTATACTGCACTTGCATAATCTTCGACACATCACAGGGCATTGCAGAGCAATCCGCTCAAGGTTGATTCTGTGACGCTAGATGCGGGCAAGAATGAAAATCAGTTTTACGACAGATTACATTATTTTCTTTAAATTAACAATATCAAAGAACATGAAGCGAAAAATGGTTCAAATGTGATAAAGTTGTCGTTTATTTGAACATGAGCTCGCTTTCACTTTTTGCATCATATTCACCAAATTTCTTGACTGATTGGAAATTAACTACACTTTGCATTGTCCATAATAGAAGGGCATGCTATGATATAAACAAAGTGTTTACTTAGCTTTTATGATGTTAAAACTCAGTAGTTAAACAGCGGGGATGCAAAGGCTGTTGATCTATCTTAATAGCTTGCTAGAAAGTGTGAGAGACTTGAAATAAAGTTTATATTTCTGTGAAAAAAACAAGACCGTTTTGTTCAAAGAAACGATAACTAGGAAAATAATAATATTGGTACTTTGTTTACTTGTTCAAGCCTTGATAACTGACTGGCATTGCATGCAAAAATACATTACCGAGTTTTACTTATGTAGATCTTTAAATATAGTCATGCCCACGCTTTTGAATATCTGAACTAATTTTGGACTTGGCAACTTCCACTGATTCTCGAAACCCTAGTGATTGAGGCCACGAGTTTGTATTAGAGAAACTTCTAGAAAGTGAATCTGGCAAATGCGGAGGTGTGGCATGTTTTGAACTTTGCTTTTGACGTCATACTTAACTAATTATGACTAGACATAACAACTCATTTATAGCCATGTGTTATCTCACGGAACGATAGTGAGAATTTAATCCCGGCACACCCCTATCAAACGTCCGTATTCTAGTTAAACATTAATTAAATTCGAATCAAATACACACTAATTAGGTATTCTACCAATTGTTTACTCAATGGTCATTTCGATCAATGCCCTATCTTGTCAGCTGCTGAGCTTAGTAAGAACACTACGTGACCGATTGGATGTTAGTAGAAATCCAGTGGAAAATTTCATCGCTGCTTTCTCAGTATGAGAAACAAAACAATGGAGAATGTGTGTTTGGTTGGATATTACTTGACGTTTGGCTTCATGTTACATGTTGATTTTAACCGGCGAGTTGTTAAGGTTGGCCATTCATTGTTACTTTTAATAACGAAGAGACTATATTATATAGTTTTGGTTCAAGATTTTGTTATGATTTTGGTAGGATTTAGGAATGCCTTATATTGTTTAATATACACGTTTTACGTTTACTAATGAACGTGATACCAATTCGGAATAGATCAGTTCTTTATCAGCGTGTTATGAAGGATGTGTAAATTGTAATTTAGTCGAAAATCAGATATGACCAGTAACAGAACACATTGTAAACAGTTTACAGTCAACCCTATCGTGCTGTACAAGTAATGTAGTTATATACGAGGGTCAAACTGAAAGTTCCTAGAACTGGCCACTTATAAACAATATAATAAAAAAAATATTCTAAAATTTGAAAATAGAACTCTTTGCCAATATTACTGAGTATATATTTCATTCATTTGTCATTTGTTTTACGATTTGGCGGCAAATTGAAAATTGTCTGTGTCACGTCAACATGAATTTAACACGAGAAAATTTTCGTGCAATGATTTTTTATGACTTTCGATGTCATTTAAGTCAACAAGAAAGTTATGATAGACTACGATTGGCCTTTCACGATGAAGCCCCATCTCGTGCGACTGTTTACAACTGGTTTAATGAGTTTAAACGTGGTCGCACTAATCTCACTGATGATGTACGTGAGGGACGGCCTTCTACGGCGACGACTGAAAATAACATCTGTGTTGTGCGGCGTATGATAGAGACTGACAAAAGAGTGACCTATCAGCAGATTCGGACAAGCTTAGGCATCGGTATGAGTCAAGTGCACAAAATCCTCCACGAACATTTAGCGGTCAGGAAGCTTTGCGCCCGGTGGATACCTCATAATTTGACTAAGGCTCAAAAACTCCATCGTGTGGATTGGTGCCGTAAAATGATTGAAAGATTTAACGGAGGTGACTCAAATGCTGTGTTCGACATACTAACAGGTGACGAAAGCTGGATTTACTGTTATGATCCTGAAACCAAAAGACAATCTGCTCAGTGGGTGTTTCCTTTCGAGGAGTTGCCAACTAAAGTGAAGAGAGATCGAAATGCGGGAAAAAAAATGGTGGCCTCGTTCTTTGGAAGGATAGGTCATTTCGCAACAATTGTGTTAGAGGATCAAAAAACAGTTTCTGCAGAATGGTACACTACCAATTGTTTGCCACTTGTCTTGGAAAAAGTTCGAGAGAAACGACCTCGCAGTAGGATCCTCCTTCACCACGACAACGCCTCGTCGCACACCGCCAAGCGAACGATCGACTATTTGGCGACATCAAACGTTGAATTACTGGGTCACCCGCCGTATAGCCCCGACCTCGCGCCTTGTGATTTTTATTTATTTCCAAAAATTAAAGAAAAACTTAAAGGAAAGCGGTTTATGAATGCTGAAGAAGCGGTGGCTGCGTATCGCGATGCCATTGAAGAGACGGACGGACTAAGGACGAGTGGGCAAAGTGCTTTTCCCAGTGGTTCCATCGCATGCAGCGGTGTATTGACGTCAATGGACAATATTTTGAAAAGATATAATAAAACTAATAACTGGCTAATGTAATCAGTTTTTGATTTTCTAAGAACTTTCAGTTTGACCCTCGTATAGTGTAAAAGTACTTTAATAGCTATTTGAATATTTGATATTAATACCCTTGACCTTCTGTAGAATAACGGATTATTGAATGGGTTGCTAACAGCGATATTGTAGAATCCTCGTTCAGCAGATCGCTAAAAACATACTTAGGAAATGTCAATAGACGCGCAATTTGCAAAAGCCTTAATTTTAAAGTTAAAATCTAGTACCTATATACAGGGTGTGGCGTAAATAGTGGTCCAAAGCAAAGGTGTGGATACACTGTACACTGAAGCACCACATACCAGTATTTAAAAAAAAATATGTACGGGGTTTTCAAAAAAAAATTTTTTTTTAATTTTTTAAAAAAACGTTACCTTGCCTTACAAATTTCAGTAAAATGTTTTTCTGTCACTAAAGTAACCTAAAATTTAAGAAAGAACTGAATAATAGGTCCGGTTAGGTACATTACAAGTGTTGTAAATTTTTCTGGACCTATTATTCAGTTCTTTCTTAAATTTTAGGTTACTTTAGTGACAGAAAAACATTTTACTGAAATTTGTAAGGCAAGGTAACGATTTTAAAAAAAAATGAAAAAAAAAAATTTTTTTTGAGAACCCTGTACATACATTTTTTTAAATACTAGTATGTGGTGCTTCAGTGTACAGTGTATCCACACCTTTGCTTTGGACCACTATTTACGCCACACCCTGTATAAATATGGGTACGTAACTACTTTACCAAACATAAATTTTAACGTTTCGCTTAAAACGAATGCGTTCAAAATTGAAACCATAATTAATTTAGAGGTTTTTTTTTATCGTTGTTTATGATACTTGTTGGTATTAATACATTGTAATTACGGTTATTAATAATTCATATAGTTAAACGTAGGTATGAATTGCGATAGCAAAATGTTGTAAACAGCGATTGGTTCATATTATTTTAACGAATATCGAATTTATATTTATTAAGCACACACTTATGAGTAGGAAATCATACGAAGTTTAGTTATTCTCATCTGCTCCTTCGGAACTGGTATGTCTGCCTGTGATGATAAAGTATCTACGTACTTTGTTTGCAATGTAATCAGAATCTTTGCAATTTGCAATGTAATGAGCGCGTGTAAATCGGCTATAAATGAATAAGCTTCTTGTTTATTGACTAAAGTATCCGATATGAATCAACAACATCAAGATGATACACGAGACTGATAACATGAGCCACTGAGAAGGCAATACTTAGCTACACAAAGAACCCATTCGTCTATTTGACACTGGTCTTGTGGACAGATTTTCAGCGATTTCTTACACGTGGCATTCTAGGATACTTCTGATTCTTCCATCACATCTCATTCTTATAAACTCCTCTTTGAATCTTAGACCGTGAAAATTATTATTAACGACTTGAACGACTACTACAATTAATTCTTCTTTTATTTTATTATCCTATTTTGCTTAGGACCAGTTAGACGGTTCTTTTTGAAAGACGACATCCGAATACATTCTGAAACTTTATTCAATTTTCTAATTTCACCTAAAAGTACCTACGCTCTCTTGGTCAACAGATGAACCAAGCCACTCACTTCTTGGACGGCTCCCACATTTACGGATCAAACAGCCGTGACGCAGCCGCTCTGAGAGAGAAGACTGGAGGTCTCCTGAAGACTTCCACGATTGACGATGAGGAATTGCTGCCTCTGGCTTCCAACCCTAGTGAGAAATGCCTTGGTACTGGAACATGCTTCAATGCTGGTAAGTGAAAAAAGAAAGTACTAACTACCCAAAATGATAGTTTCATCATTAAATATCGCTTAGTTTTTATACTCTAGAAATTTCAAAAAGTGACTTTAAAGGCTCTTGCTTAGTAAAATATTCTTAGCTAGTCTTTTTTCTGAAATTTCAAAAGAACGGTCAAAATTTTTCGAACATTTAAAACTTCTGTAAAAACAGCTGTTTCATTTTGAACAGACTCTGATCACACCAAGCTTCATCTATTCCTAGGAAAATTCTAGTTGTGAACCTTTTATTTGATAACAAACACGCAATGACAATATTATGATGATAGCAGTGATAAAAATATTAACATCGCGCGTCTGGATTGTTCTTTGATAAGATAGCGAAGTTTAGGTTTAGGTATGAGCCTACATTATAACAAAATAAATAGGTCTAGCTGATATGATTTATCGTAGATCTAATTACCGAAGATATTTTTTTTAATATGGCACAAGAATCTATAATGGTTTACTAGACTATGCTGAAAGTGTTGTTACAGATTAATGAATAGTTAAGTGTACCTACAATTAATGGCAATGCGAGTAATTACTAACTTTTGTTTTATTTTGGTTGGTATTAGTCAAATCTGCATGATTTGATAATTATGTCTGAATAAAATGTTTTTCAAGCCCTCAAAACAAAATCATATCTTGCGTCACAGTTTCGGTAAGAAAGTTCATGTCGAAATGTTTGATGATCCTAAATCTTGTATCAGGTGACATCCGCGCCAACATGCATCCATGGCTCACCAGTTTCCACACACTATGGGTGAGGGAGCACAACCGTATCGCCCGTGCTTTGGCCACCATCAACCCTGGATGGAACTCCGACCGCCTGTACCATGAAGCAAGGAGGATTGTTGTGGCCGAGCTACAACATATCACCTTCACGCACTGGCTGCCGGCTCTTACAGGTAGTTATTGATGAACATTATATACAATGTGAATTTTCGATACTTGATCAAACAAAATGTGCGGATACTAGACCCAAAATAATGGACAAAAAAATAGTTTTTTTTTTGCGATATTTAAAAATAATAAATATCTTTAAATGTCAATTCTATGTATGAATGTACATAGGTAATTCTGGTAATTCTGGTAGATTGTAACTTCACTTGAACCTTCGTCTAAAAGAACCTATAATACTTCTTTCTTTTGTTGCGACAAACTTCGGTCTAACAAATTCTTCCGCAAAGGAAACCTTTGATCCTCAACTTAAATTTTGCCATAATAATTTTATTGGGAATGCCGTGCCATTGCCTGATTTGATTGAGCTGAATAGGTGTCTTAAAATCTGGCATATAAGTAATTCATCAGTACTTGGTGACTGTAAGTTTTGTAGGTACTTAAGTAGGTATTAGTTTACCAAATAACGAATACTAACTGTAAATTATTTTATCGCATTTTAGGCAAAGCCTTTGACGAGCTCTACGACGCTTATGACACTGGCTACAACTCAGACATCGACCCGACCATTACTAACTCATTCGCAACCGCCGCATTCCACTTCGTCAACAGCCTTCTCGACCAAGACATCGAGGTTGAAGGAAACTCCTTCAGATTGATGGACAGTTATTTCAAGCCAGAGATGCTGAGCCAAAAGGGGATGGTCCAGAAGCTGTTGAAAGGAATGGCCACGCAGAAGAGTCAGGGGTTGGACTTCAATTATGATGATGATGTAAGTATTGAACTTTTGTGTTATTATACACTCACATCAGGTTAATGTTCCATGTCAGGTAATTTGCACTTTTGTTGCAAAATATCCCTTATTGCAACGGCATAAGACATCGCAGTGTTAACCTTGACGTGCTGTTGTCAATACTTCGACGATTGTTTTAGTTTTGCTCGCTACAAACTTGCACTTGCCAATAAGCGGTGTGCTGCATATTCCTATCTCCATGGTCTCACGACTCAGTTCTTAACGCGCTGACGATAGTGCGAATTCATTCAGGAGTGGGTAGATTTTTGTGTGTTGCGATAAGCCTTTGCAGTTGAGTTATGGAGGAGACTCAAGGTCGAAGATTTGAAGCAATTCATTGATATGCTCTCATTATGTGCAATATTCAATATGAAAAAATATTTTCTACGTAGGTATTTCAATAACTATGCATTTATCATAGCAATATTGCTGACTTATTCACCTAGATTTTTTGCAACTTATGTTTTGAGTATCAGCAAAACAACAATTGGTTTGATTATGCACATCCTGAATATTCGTGTTTTGTTCCTTCGCGAAAGGTCCAATGTTATGAATAAATATCTTCGGTTGATTATTCAGACGATGTCTTGAACAATGAGTGTGACACTGCTTGTTTAACTTTGCTGGTTATATTTAACTACACATGTCCAAATATTGTTCTTGTAATACTAAATGATCATGCACGAACTGCGTGAGAGGATACAAATATACTTTGGCCAAGGCTACAGTTACTAAAATGTACAAAAGACAGACTTTTACATAAATATGAGTAATATGTAACTATTTATAAATACAATTCTATTGTAAGTTTTAACAAGAAGGCATGTAAATAAGGTGTTTTTCTTTTCTTGATAATTATAATGTGAATATTTTAACTTTAACTTTTGAAACCAACCAAACGTTTTGGAATATTTAAAAAAAATGTATTAAGCGGAATAGTATGAAACTTAGGTTTTGACAACCTCCGTGGTGTTGTGGCTAAGCACGCTGGGTTTTAAAACGTCGCCGCTCTGATGTCCCCGGTTCGATTCCGTTGGGTCAATATAGAAATAATTTTTTTCTTATATTTTAACACCCAGATCCGCTGAGTGTTGTGATATCACCATTGTGTGGTACTTACTTTGGGATCAGAGCAATGTATGGGATTGATGTTTGCGCGTGGTAATATTTTTTTATATTGTCTCGGATCTGGGTTGTGGTACCACCGTTGTGTCTGATTGAAGTGCATTAGCTACTTACTTTAGGCATTAGCTATCAGAGCAATGTATACGATTGGTGCCCAGTATAATTGATATATTTAGGTTTAAGTATACAATTATAAATGGTTACTACCCTGCTTTGAAAACTTTAATTTCACTTTGTTGCCTTTAATCTAAGGTTTGATAGCTCATACATTCTCGGCCTGACTACAAATATTTAGACTAGGTATTGAGCACAAAACACCTTATGCCGTGTTTTAAATTCATTTTATACGAGCTGTCATTTATTAAAACAGTGATACAAACCTATACTAATGATTTGTGGTAAAATTGACAGGGTCTACTGGCTGATTAAAAGGCTTTGAATATTTTATAATGAAGTGTTACTCACTTTGTTTTTTTTTACGAAAACGGCTGAAATCTTATAAAATAAATTTAAATCAAAAATAAACTTTATCAAATATATCAAGTATTATAAATATTAGTAAGTAAGTAGCTAATTGCACTTGTGTTATGGAAATCATACACAACGGTGGTACCACAACACCCAGACCCGAGACAATATAGATAATTTTGATTTCTATATTGACCCGACCGGGAATCGAACCCGGAACCTCGGTGTGGCAACGCCTTAAAACCAGCGTGCTTAGCCACTACACCACTTGCGCAAAACTTCGTATAATTCTATGATATATTCTATTTTATTTGTAAAGTAATACTTTGAATCGGTTGTTTACAACTTCAAAAAAAGGAGTTAATCAGTTCAATGTGTAATATGTGATGTCTTTTGATTTTTATAATATTTAAATATGTTGATATAATGAGGCATTCAAAGACGTGTGCTAAATTTCGTAAGTATATGTATGTGCGTACAATTGTATGCTAGTCCACGGATTTCTCAAAATCGAGAAGTCATAGCAAGATCATTCTGACAGTTACTTAAAGTGCAGTGTAAGTTTCATCAAAATCGGTCCCGTAGTTTTTGAGATATGAGTTATTTTAACTAAAAACCATGAAATTATAAAAAAAAAACAATATGTTGTTTTAAATTCAGGTTTTATTAATGGCCGCTACTTTAGAAAAAAAAATGGCGGACCACAAAGTAAGCCCATAGAAGCTGTATTCTGCAGCACTAAGCAGTGCTAAAGTAGCATTATTATACTAAGTGGCTAACAAATGTTAAATATTCTTCAGCTCCGTCACCGCTGGCTTGGTGGTTTGGACGTGTTGGCCATCGACATCCAGAGAGGGCGTGACCACGGCTTGCCCGGGTACTCTCAGTACCGCGTCCTGTGCGGTCTGCCTCAAGCTACCACCTTCCAGCACTTCGGTGATGTTATCCCGCAAGAGGTAAGTCATCTAAAGTTTCTCCACATTGATCTGTGAACTATAGTAATTTTTTTTCAATGATTGGATTCGATCTTTCCTTAAAATGAACAAATTTATCCAATGGTTACAAGTAATGTCAGAAATTTGGGTATTAATAACAGCTTCAGTATTTTTGACAAAGTTGTTGTGTCTTTTTCCCCGCTCATTTGGCTTAAAGAAAAAAAAAACACAAGTAAAAGACTTGTGTTTTACCATTGATTGACTAGTGAACAATGCCCTACTTAACTTAGGCATTTTGAAACAGATACATATTGCAATAATGTTTAAATCATTAAACAGAACAACATAACTTTCTTATCTTCTGAAAATTAAATTTCAGCCTAATATTAAATAAACCGAAACCATTTCCTTGCGGCAAGGAAGCTATGATGCTGGCTGCGTTGCCGCGTTGGATAGCTATGCTAATCCTTTGAGCTAGGAACCAGCCAGCTTTATTATTGGCTGTTACAGAATTTAATTTTGGCGCAATTTTTCGCCCTTAGCCCTCGCTTAGAGGGACCCTCTCCCCACGGCCCAAATGTTTCAACGCCAAACGGCGCAAACACATAATCACTTGCAAGTGAGACGTACTTGCGGCGCTTGGCGTTTTCAGCCAGCTCCGCTGCTGTTCCAGCTTTAAGGGCTGATTTTCTGAGATGGGAGGGGGCCAAGGTATCGACACAAGTTGCATCCCAAACTTTATTGGTCGTTGCATGTATAATAGCTGATTCTAAAACCTAACCAATCTCTTTCCTTAACAGACGATAGACAAGCTGAGTCAACTATACGAGGCTCCTGGAGACATAGACCTGGTAGTGGGAATGATGGCTGAGACGCCTCTCTCTGGCTCTCTCTTAGGACCGACCGCTACCTGCTTCCTTAGTGAGTTTTACTATAATAGATATGCTTTTGATATTCTATAAAACTTTATGGTGCGTACTTTCAGTCGCAAGCAAGTGATCATAACCTTGTGTCGTATCTTCATGTTAAATGTATTCGAATGACCCTAAGTATCATTACTATTGCAAATCAATTGAAAATAAAAATAATGTATGCTATCCTAATAAAATCAAAAGTTCTATTAACAAATTTTGCACTTGATCAAACTTTTAGGGAGTGCTCTAATGATGCTTTTGAACAACTTTTACTATTTCATTTCATTTATTCATGCATGCAAACTAGGTGTTACAAACTTACATAGGTGATATATATGTGTTCATCAAGTGTACTTATAACCTAGTTACCCAGAAGGTATAGAACTTTGAGGCAGCTTAAAAGTGAAGGTAAGTATATTATGCTACATGTTATAAAATATAGATACTTAAGAACTATTACTATGGGACCAACTTCGAAATCGAGAAAAAAATCTGCTGTTCCATACAAAAAACTCATTTCATCTCGGAGAAAATGTATGGAACAGCTGGTTTATTTTCTCGATTTCGAAGTTGGTCCCATAGTAAAAGTTGTTCAAAACCGTGAGTAGAGCACTTCCTGAAAGTTTGATCAAGTGTCAAATTAACAAATTGTATTAGATACTATCCTGTGTAATTATTATGTTTATGGATGGCAATGAAGTTCTTTTATTATTATTATTAAAATCAATATATATAAAATTCGAACCTAAGGAATGTTTAAAATGGTTACTTCTGGTTAGTTTGTGTATATATACCTTCACCAAGTCCATTTTATTTGCTTCGATCGTTCATATCTTCAGTGTCCAGTAGTTGAGTCTTAGTTAAGGTAATGAAAAGAGATAATACGAGTATTTCTACAAACCCCGTTTACATTTCTCACTGACTATTTAGTTCAAGCTTAAAAACATATACTCGTATGTTTCTCTCATTCGTTCTTACTAACGTAATAAACCTCTGTCCTTAACAGAAGAGCAACTCTGGCGTACCCGCGCCGGCGACCGGTACTTCTACACGCACACAGACGAGGCGGGTAGTTTCACAAAGCGGCAGTTGCTTGAACTAAGGCGCGCTACACTCGCACGACTCATTTGCGACAACTCTGCCGTCACTGCTATACAGAAGGACGTGTTCCAACCGCCATCTGAGAGGTAAGTTATATATTTGACGCATTTGTGGCATGTTTTGTTCTACAGTGAATGAATACATTTTGAGTTTATATTTTGTTTGCTGAAAAATTCTGGTATCTAAATTAATGAATTTCATTATCAAGTAACAGATACAAATGTTGTTCGTAGAACTTTACAAACGTAAAATCAATTGAAAATTATAAATACACTAGCGGTCCCCTGCGACTGCGTCTGCGCGTTTTGAGTTTGCTCCCACGCCACCCGTCGCAGCGTGGTGTTTTATAGCTTAAAGCCTTTCTTGATAAATAAGCTATCCAACACAAAAATATTTTACCAAATCAGTCCAGTAGCTCCTGAGGTTAGCGCGTCCAAACAAACAAACTCTTCAGCTTGATAATATTAGTATAGATAAAATAACGTTGATACTCTAGATTTTTCTAATAAATGGTTAACATAAAATGCTTGATGATCTTGTATATATATTTTGAAAAACCTTACTATCAAAAGCATTTACAAATAAACATCATTACGGGTTTGTGCAATTTACAACATGAGTAGTGATTGCGTAATTAAAACCTAATATAGTTTTCTATCATAACGACCTATTGAAAAAAAATAATCGTAAGCCACAGTATTGAGTATTTTGATTTTTTTTATTTTTATTTATATAGGCAGACATTTGGCCACAATCTCACCTGGTGGTAAGCGATGATGTGGCCTAGGATGGATCATGTCTGACTAGTAATAGCCTATTCACTCTCTTCTTGAACTCATCCAGATCATAGTGGCTAGGAAACACTTCTGCCGGCAGCGCATTCCACTCCCTAGCCGTGCGCATGAGAAACGTAGATCGAAATCTATTAGTGCGTGCTGCTGGTATGTCTACGACGTAAGGGTGGAAACCGCGCCCGCGTCTTGTGTTTCTCTGGTGAAAGGGGGCTGGTGGAATCAGGTCGTGCAATTTTCTCGCACACTGTCCGTAATGCAGCCTGTAGTAGACAGAGAGACACGCCACTTTACGTCTATGCTATAGGCTTAGAAGCTTACGCTCAAAAAGTGCAGTGTCTCCAATTATCCTTTTGGCTCGCTGTAATACCTACATTAAGAAGAATGTAAAAATTAACATAAATGATTTCCTTGTTACAGCAACCCGATCGTCTCTTGCGAAGCGATCAAAAAGGTCGGCATTGAAGCCTGGCAGGACCCTTCCCAGCAACCGGACATATTGACTCGCACCAACAAATGGATCAAAACGAAAGTCGGTAGCTCCGGCAACTCGACCAAATAGTCGCACCGTGTATGGGACGCCTTATTTATTGTGAATGTCTCTCTCGTTTACGATGCAAGTAATATATGCGATTTGGATCTATTGGCCAACGGCAAAAATCAGAACTAATGCTGTCAAATTAAATAATGCGATTGCCAGATCAGTGTACCGAAATCTCCCTAATCTTACAAGAGATTTTTTAATTTCCTTTTTGTTTTATTTTAGTACGTGTTCTGTGTAAACTACTTAAATAAAATTTTAATGGTTTAATTGTTACTACAATTGTTTTACAATGTTATAAACATACATGTATTATTATAATCATTACCGTTCTAATTGGTCCCATTTGCCTTGGTCGGAAAACAATATAAGGTAATGAATGAATAAACCCTAATAAATAAACAAGCTCCCTGGATAAAGGGAGATTTTCTTACACTGGCTACCCTTATTGAATGCTAGCGCCCTCTGTCAATGTCATCTATTGGCCAGAATATCCTTGTCGCATTGCACAGTCACCAGCACATCAGGTTACCCACTTTTGTTGCAAACTAGCCCTTATTACGACTGCATAAGATACCGCAGTGTTTACCTTGACGTGCTGTTGTCTGTACATTAACAGAATAGGTACTCTTGTTTTTTATTTTGATTGTATTTAAAACCTTTTTGGATTGGTTTTCTTGCATTGTAGACGCTGTAGTCGTGTGATTCAGTATTGCGGTCGTTGGTTTGTTAGTATTTAAATAATCTAAGTCGTAGTTAGTGTTCCGTAGTAAGGGACGTTTTTTATCAGTTTGTTCACAAACATTCTGAATGTAAATTTGAGGCTCGATGTTACTTAAAACAGTTTTCGTGTAACGTATTGTGAATTGATGCAGCTATCCTTCTTTTTCAATAGTTACTGGGACAAGAGCTTGTTTGTGGGCAAATATCACGGAATAGGTGAAAGGTGGAATAGTCAGCGTATATCAGTGCATTCTTATGAAACTATCAAGCATTAACTAATTACCGGTCATAGCGCTCTTGAAGTGACTGTATAATTTTTATTTTCGTTCCTATACAAACTTAGTCATGTAATTAAGTTAGCCTGTAACGTCTTACTGCTGGGCAAAAGCCTTACCTGTGATGAACTGTGAGGTAGTTTGAGTCATACTCTACCACGCGGGATCAGTATCAGCGTATTGGTATAGACTTGAGAGAGGGTTGTTTGCAAGGCAAGCGACTAACCTTGCGGTCAGATGTTATCAAGCCCATAAGACCTCTGACTAGGCTTCACGACTAATATCAACGGAGTATGATGGCTGTCCAGTATCCTAAAAAGGCTAGGATGTTGTATTGAAATAAAACAATCCGCAGCTAGTTGTAAAGCATGTATATTAATAATTTAAAGTTCGCTTAACCTATACAAAATACGTGCGATAGATAGCACTGCGAGGCAACTGTACACAGCGCCATCTAGTGAGCTTAGGTGTAACAACATTAATGCGACCGCGAAACTTGAAAAGGTAAACAAATGCGCTATGGTCACACAAAATCGGACAATGGCTCTTCCAACTCTTTTCTCTGTTCCGTGGCAATAACCGTAGTTAAGGTTAGTACCATGTTGTACAGTGGCTGTGATAAGACTGGTGGGTAAATACTAAATACCCACTCGCCGAAATTCTGTCTCGAAGAAGACTCTTTAGGCCCTCGGATCCATATGTTAAAAGATTCTGAGGGTCTTGTATCAAATTCTTTAAAAATGTTAATATTATGTGATTGGACGTTCGCATGTAGATAGTTTTCAGACTGTGTATAAAGATAGCTTGAGATTTTACATTGGTTCGAAAAGAAAGGTTTTTAAATAAAATGGACAATTAGGTAAACACTTGAACCTAACGTGTATTGTTGGGCTAAAATCGAGAGAAGACAAGGAAATCATGGTGCGTATTGCGATGTTGCTTTGACTGTTAATCAGCTATACTTTTGAACGGATTAGCAATATTCATAAAAATGTAACAGAAATATTAATAATATTTATATATTTTATCTCATTGTAGTATTTAAATATTATTGAATTGATAATATTTGTTTACACTGAGTGGGAATTGAACTGTCTGGAACTAGAACGGATAAAGCAAGATCGCAATACCAATTTCATAACACAATCATTATGTACTTAGCTCCCAATGTTACATCTAACTAGGAAAGTTATGTACATTTTTCATGTTCATATTTCATAAATATTTTTTGCAAAATGCAAAATGTTCATTCATTTAAAAGACTTCATCACTTTGTTTTGTTATTATTGTAAAGTTTTGTCAGCCAAATAATATTTATGCACAAGGTACTTTTATATTTTAAATCTATAGCATCAATGGAATGTTGAATGGGTTAAGTTCGAATTTATTATTTTTGTTTTGTAATTTCGATTAATTGTATCCTATTTTTTATCAACTAAATTGTATTTGTATCGTGGCGTAAATAAATGCATTTACAATGGTATTTTATTTGTTTTACTAAAGACGCAACTTGGAATTAATTTGAAACGATTACTCGTACAAGTTATAACGGTTGACTATCTCAAAGTTGATACTTGGAAATAGTCGACCGTTATAACTTTTTGTGATTTGATACATGGACCGATGTCCAATCACAAAACCTATCTAAAGGACCTATTTCACCATCGACCAAAAAGCACTAACCACCGAATAATTCAAATATGAAATGTCATTTTGTTTGAAGTAGTGATGGCTAGATAACGCTAATCGAAACTTATTCAGTCATTGCGAAACAGGGGCTCAGTATATAACTTGGAGCTTAGTGTAGTCATCTTATTACAGACATTATTACAAATGACAATTAAAAGACGTCCCCCAACACCAATAAATGCTTTTTAAAACGAAGCTTTGTTTTTTTTTTATTTATGAACAAGTAAATGAACATCTGTTTTAAATATTTATCGATCAAGAAAAAAAATCCTACTTGCTATCAATATTTTTTCCCATGAAGACTAAAGACTGCTGCTTTCTCAAACTGCTGTTCCCTACAAAATTCGATTCAACTAACTCAACTTTAGCCGTAATTACAAAAGAACATTTTAAGGGGTCTTTCTTAGTAAAAATGACCATTTTGCTGTCAGCCTGTGGCCTTTTTTAGTTTCTTTTTCCTAGGAATATTACAAAATGGGGTTACAAAATTGACCCGTAAACAGCCCAGAATCAAGCCCTATTACGCAATATGGTACGAAGTAAAGAAGCAAGTAACTTGCTGCAAGTTACAACTAAACAAATCAACTCTAGGAGAGATTTTTAATTGCTTAGAATACTATTTCATTAAAAACATTAAATAACACTAATGCATAGCCGTTGTCAAATGGTTTAACCCACAATGCTAACCACACTTGTTATTTAATGTTATTTTCAACACACTTGCTCAAAATTACGTTTTTATTCCATCGATTTTTTGCTCATAATCCTAGATATTATACACGCGTGCTTTTTCAGTATATTATTGAACGAGTGCCTTTAGTTTATTAATTCGACCAATTAATATTTGTGCCTACCCTACAGTACCAAGTCGTAAGTAAGAAAAACAAACGATATAATTTAGTTGGGTTATAACTTTTATTTTAGCAACAAACAGTATTTATGCGAAAAATTACAGTATCTACATATTTATTTCAATAAATGGTCAATCCAGCTTTATAACTAAAAAATAACAAAAATTCATTGAATTTTTTCTGTAATTTGTGTTTTAAACACGAATTATTACATTTTTAATCTTGGCTATTGGGCGATTTACTTCGCGCCTTAGCCTTGCGCGCGCATCGGTATCGCGGCAAGAAAACAAAAAATAACGCGCCATTTTTCGTAAATAGGTAATTGTCGGGTGTGACGAAGTTTGGATTAATTGTCAAGTTTTATAATTAACGAAAATGTCTACTTCAAGTTAATAAATGAAGAAAACCTATTATTGACTCCGCCGGACATCGGTACGTAAGCGGCCTATGATAAATTTTTAAAATGGAAAACCGGCAAGAATGCTCATTATCTATTTCTCAGAAACTTACTAAATGAAGAGTCTTGTTTTTTTCTCGCAAGTGTGTTGAAAAACGTCGTATGAAACACGTGTGCCTGTGACCATAATATACTTACGCGGCTTTCTTATTCTAATAATGGTCGTATTCTATTTAATATCTCCTTGTATGTAATGGTCAACTTAGCACACTTGTATCATAATGTACTATTTTAGATTATTTAGTGTTATTATTATTTTATGTTATGATAGACAGATTTAGTGTTATTTATGCTCTACTTTACAGGGTTCGACACTTGAAATTGTACCCATCCAAAATGCTGTAATTTTGTTAAATTTGTTTTTAAAGTTTAAAGTTTGATACTATCATGCGTATATTTTTAACTTTAAATTTGCGTATTTTTTAAATATTTCCAACGTATCTGTTAACGGCCAAACCCGATTTGAGGACAAACTAGTTTGGCCTAGACTAAACATGTTCGTCATACACGCGATAGGACGAAATTATTTAGTCTAGGACAAACTAGTTGAACCCTTATATGAATACTCACACTCCCAGGATATACCAGTATGGCCTAGTCGTAGCATTGTAGAATGCCTCCACTTTCAATGCGAATAATACCATCGAGTCTGTTTGAGAACGCTTTACTCGCTGCACAAGTGTAGTCTTGAGGTATTTTATACCTCACTCGGCGAAGAGCAGTTTTAAAGGAAAAAAAATAAGTAGGTTTTTTTTCTTGACCAACAAATATTGAATAAATATTTAATTAGATGTACATTTACCTACTTAACAAAAATATACAACTTTAAAAAACTTTTATCGGTGTTTGACGTAAGCTTTTGCCTATTTTTTGATAGTGGTCCTAAGTACATGGCCACGTTTGTATATAACATGATTTTACATAAAAAAATAATATGTTGTGCTCGTTTATAAGTGTGCACATTTCTTAGAAAACTGTGCTTACTTCAGATAGTAATTCAATTTTGCTAAGTTCACTCTAGCGCGAAATTCGAAAGAGGATCTGACGCGTACATCTAAAGCCTGTTTGTTACGGGATCGCGACACAAAGAACGGACTTGAATTGTAATCTACTACAATAACACCAACATGAAAGACGTTTTCAACCGTATTAAAAATATCAGCGTGTGGCCTTAATTCTGTCTAAAATTTTTATCGATGATTTTTCACACTTCACCTGGACAAAAAATCGAAAGTTATCGTCCCTTATCAATGAATAGCAAAATCGCAAAATTGTTTTCGTAAATGACAATGTCAAGCTCTGTGACAGGACACTGTTGTTTGTCATACATTGCTGGTTTGATTTCTTTTGGTAATGTTTTTTTTTAATTTATAACTGGTAACTTAGCCGCCCTATACCCGCTCGTTTGTCTGTGAGACCGACGAAAAACTTTTTCGAATTTACATTTTTATAGTTTCGTCAATTTTGTCGTCTGTATGTCACAGCCACATAACTCTGTAACTATGAGCATCACACTGTTGAAAATTGGTAGGAAGATGTATCCTGTTAACCGCTATACGATTCTTATACAAAATATAAAAAATAATTAAATTTAAGAGGGGGGCTCCCATACATGAAACACAAACTGTTTTTTTTTTTATTCAAACCTATGTATATGGGGTGTTTATGGATAGGTCTTTTAAAATGACATCGAGGTTCCTAAAACCATTTTCTCTTTAAGTCTAACGTTTGAGAGATAGACGCTTCTAAAGTGGTAAAATGGGCGTCCTCCCGCCCTCTCTAATTTCTAAACGAAGAATGTAAATTTGGAAAAAAATATGTAGAACTTAACAAAATTGGTTTAGACGGAATCGAACTAGCAGTTTTTGAGATATAGCACATTTTCAACAACCGCAAACATAACTTTGTTATTCATACTAACACTATGAAAAACAAAGTTATTATATAAAGCCACTTTCTACCGAACCCGCACAGGCCAGACGTGATCTTTGGCGCGTAAAAGCTTCTCTGCCTACTCCCTTTGTCCCACTTGCCGAGAATCTCCCTCCTGGACATGATCTACCGTGGCCGATCTGGAAGTCCTTAAACAGGCTTCGGACTCAGGTTGGCCGAAGTAAGGAGAACATGGCCAGGTGTGGATTTTCGGCAAGATCCGATGTGGACTGTGTTTGCGGTGCAGTGCAAACTATGGCACACTTAACATCATGCCCGGCGTGCCCCAACACCTGCACGCCAGCGGATTTAATGAACTGCAGTCGATCCGCAATACAAGTGGCTGAATTCTGGGCTGCAACGATCTAATTCCTCGGGTTTCATCGACACGCTAAGAAGAAGAAGATGAAGACAAAGTTATGTTTGCTGTCAACAAAATATTGTGGTATTTTGGCTTGGTGGAAGTTAGTGGATCTCTAATTCTGTTAAAGTAGACACGGAACCCTCAGTGGGCGAGTACGACTCGCACTTAGCCGTTTTTTTCTTTTTACAGAAACGCTGGTGATTTAAGGTTTTTGCGAGCTGCCAGATTTGTTTCTTATTCAAAAACTGACGTTTACCTAGGAGTATTTAGCAAAAATTGGTCTGACAAACCGACAATAGGGCAACTTTTGGTGTAAGTACAAAATCAAGCCATTATTTCGCGACAGGGATCGAAACGGGGATCACAGAGATGAATGGATTGTTAAAAAACAGAGCTGGAATTGTGTAAAGCAATCGTATTCATTTGACAGTTCATAACGTACGGTTTGATTTGTCAAACCCTTTGTTCTTTGCCGTTTGACAGATCATACCGTACGTTTTGAATTGTCAAATGAATACGATTGCTTTACACAATCGCACCCCTGATCTTGTATCGTCGAAGTAACAGAGAACCTACTTTGGCATTCATAATAATTATTATTATAGTAGAAATATAAATAAGTAATGAATGTCACCCGCTGAATTGTTGATATTCTTATCGCGATTTACACAGTACTTAAATATTATTACCTGAAATACACAGTCTAGGTAAATATTCATAGATTGTTGAACCGAGATTGTCACAAGCTGGGTAACATAGTCAGCCGGTATTTAGGCTGAGAGGATGTCATTAAGAATTTGCCCAACATTAACTTGTTATCTAAAACGGCCGTGTGTTCTACAATGTTTTTTTCGTAACGTCACAATACAACGGAAGGCATTGATTAACCGTATTTTTAATTGCAAAAATAAAATTGCACACCACACGACGGTAATATGTCAAGCTAGTGCTTTTGGCGTTGTTAGTTTCTTAGAGTCGCTAGGACTAGAATACTTGGAAGCGTTTAATTACATAAAACTCATTAAGAGAGCTACAACTTGCAACTATGTGTAGCAATTAAACTTTCTCATGTGGATCAATATGAAAGTCTGAACAACAAAACTAATCTTCCTCATACAATCAATCATCTATTCAGTGCAATCAACCATAATTTTACGCAGTGCGTAATAAGGATGTAGTAGTTCGTGAATTACTGAATCTTATTTGCAAGACTATTAGGCGAAACCAAAAGAAACAACAGAAAGAAGATATAGATTTATACTTATAGAATAGTTAATAATTCATAACATTACTATTGAGGGAGAATTTAAATCGATTAAATATTCCAAGTTTTATTTTAATTGTAGGCTAATCAATTGTTCGTGAATTACTGAATCTTATTTGCAAGACTATTAGGCGAAACCAAAAGAAACAACAGAAAGAAGATATAGATTTATACTTATAGAATAGTTAATAATTCATAACATTACTATTGAGGGAGAATTTAAATCGATTAAATATTCCAAGTTTTATTTTAATTGTAGGCTAATCAATTTGATGAATTAGCCTTATGTATCTATATCATTTACCTACTAATGTCGTTATTTAAGTTTTTGGCAATAAATATTGTTAATTACAAGTGCTTCGAAGGTTTTGTTATGACGGGTTTTCCTGTAAATTTATCAGTCTATTGTTTTAGTTTTTACAACGTCTTGTCAATGTTTGCATTCTCTTCGGTGCTTCCACAGTCTATCTCTAATGCCATCGGTATTATTAAAGGATCAGAATCACTCATCAGCGGCTACTTACTGAATAACAAGAAATGTCATATTTTTTTACATTTCGCGTAGATTTGATAAACTTTCAGATTTTCTGCTGTATCATATATCTTTTTAACTTTTGTAGCTGTATCTTTAATAAACCGTAAAAAACAGTTGTATTTTTTAAGCTTTATTTAAAAATGTTTCTTAATTTATAAATATACGGAGTTACGAATTTTGTCTTGGCGTTTTTTGCGCTATCTGCAGGGCAATTCAGAACCTTTTGCTGTGCCATTCGGCTTGGGTCTCGGCTAGTTTTATTTTATTTATTTATTAATTTATGTCGTAGTTTTATCGGATGTCAGAATGACAGTTTGATAACAAATATAATAAGGGCCGATTTTTCAATGGTCTGATAAAACTTATCAAACTGATAAATTATAAAGCGACATATTAAAAAAAACAGTTACGTATGATTGCAGACAATTAGGTGACGTTTTCAAATTAGCCATATTGTATTTTGTTCGACGAACATTTGTTATCTGACTATTGAAAAATCAGCCCTAAGAGAACAAAATAAAATAGTTGCATCATACATACACGATACATCCGTAACCGAATGGTTCTGGATTGGGGGGCTGGTTCTTCTATAGGTAAAATCATGTCAAGACTTTTTTAGTGAAGGGTATAAAAGGGTATAAGATATAAAAGCAAGGAATGCAATGCAAGAATAATACATAAAACTAAGATTTCTGAGGCTTTTGCAAGGGCATGGATGCATAGTAACTTATCTTAAGATAGATCAATTTGATAGTTTTTTACGCAAACAAGTTAATTAGAATTTTTTTTAAGGCGTTTAATGTAATAGCCCCCTAAAATTGCTAGAAAATAGGTAAATCACTAGGATTGACGATAAAAAATTTGCAAATCGGTTTGAGCTCCACTAATGTGATTTTGTTTCATTTAAGCACGGGTATAATTACTTTTACGATAGAATCGACCAGTAAGCTTCCTAAGTTAATGGTCGGCTATGGATATAACCATAAAATCTTTTGTTTCGCCGTACAATCGTTGCCCTTGAACAAGTATCCACGAATTTCGCCTTGGGTAAGGCAAGTTATAAAGGCGAATTGCGTAAGTGAACAAAATGGAACAGTGGTTCGGATTAAGTTATCTATCAATCGGGATATAATTTTTTCGGTTCAACTTTATTGTTTTAGAATGTTTTTGACACACAGTGTATTAGTATTTTGTATTCTTGTAAGATAAAATAAGAAACCAAAATGTGCGCACGGGCGCGAAATTTTACGCGTAATAACGTATCCATAGGAGAGCAGAAATTTCACGCGGTCGAATCGACAGCACGGTAGTTCGATTAGAAATAGCGTTAGCCCGGTTTGCCAGAGGTTGCAGGTTCGAATCCCGCCCGAACGCAATGTTTCGTTTCTTATTTCATCTTATACGAATACAAAATAACACTGTGAGTGTAAATCATTGAATGGCGAAAGCGGTATCAATTTCCAAGTCGAATTTATTCTGTAATGAATAACTACTTGGTCCACTATTGCAATACAGACGGGTAGATGGCGCTCACGTCACGCGTAACCATAAAAACGAATTTCACGTGGTTGGATCGACGGCACGGTAGCCCCATTGGAAAACGCGTTGGCCCGGTTTGCCAGAGGTTACAGGTTCGAATCCCGCTCGGGCGCAAATTTTGTGTGTCCTCGAAAACAGGAAGTTAAAATATTTCAATATTTCCTACCGTACAGTCCGTTTTTATTCGAAAGTCGAATATTGTAAACAATCGTGACATTCCTTTTAACGAAATGATTATTATTTAAATGAGAAAAATACAAAACTCACAACTTACATGGGTAATTCATCGTTGTATGCTGAGATCTGATTAAATCAAATATTTTATAAATTTTATTCACTGATATTATTTTTAAAGTTATGAAAAGATTGTTTACATTATTGAACTAGCCAAGAAAAACTGAGTATAGACAAAGATGATCAGAAGGCCGGCAGAAGAAGAAGCTTGGCGTTATTATGACGTAGTTACACATTCATATTTTGTTTAAATGGCACGAAAATTATGTCAACTTCTTGTTTAGCTACTTCTGTTTATTAAAAAATAATTACCCATTTTGTCAATGACATTTTAATTTTATAGTATACTATAAGTAACAATTGATTGAAAGGCATTCATAAATTGTATTTGTTTTTAATGTATAGTAATTTTAAAATTTGCATTTATTTGTTAGATAAATAAAGTTTGTGTACCTACTTATGTTCTTACGGTTTGACTGTCAAATTGTTTGTTTTGAAGCAAGATTGACGAGGAAAAATAATTCGTCTTAAAAATTTACTTAATTGTAACAATGGAAGTATATCATTAAAAGCTGTTGTTTTGTTCAAAGTTAAGGAAAGATGTTTCGTAGCATAAACATTAAGCTAACTTTAGGTTTTGTATTTTTTTGTTGATAAATTATCAGTAAAAAAAGGATACCGGAAATTACCTTCTCACTAGTGTCTTGTGTTTTCTTTGGCTAAATAATGCTGTTATCAAAATATCGTGAAGTCGGGATATCTTATTTATCAGGCTTAAGTAGGTTTTG
Source organism: Pyrausta purpuralis (assembly GCA_963924145.1). NCBI lineage: Eukaryota > Metazoa > Arthropoda > Insecta > Lepidoptera > Crambidae > Pyrausta > Pyrausta purpuralis. The sequence goes on along the minus strand of OZ001643.1, from coordinate 18,560,450 downwards.
GGCCACAATTTAATTTTCCTATAATTTATGGAAACTTTAAATTGTTATAATATGTAGATTACTGACTTTTTTAGTTCAATGAGCTAAGTTCATCGTTTAAAAAATCAGTAGTGGGAGACACTGTTAGTCTAATATGAAATAGTAGAGAATGCCTTTAGGCATTAAGCCATCCAATGCTACAACTCAAAGGGTAATAAAGTTTAAAGAAATAAAAAAGTATTAAAACCTTTTTGTTTACACTGTAATTGAAAAAAAAATCCGTTTTCAAAGTCAGATGGTTTTTTTAACCGACGTCATTACATGATTTCAGTTTATTTAAATAAATGACATATTTGTACCAAGGCACCCACCCTACCATTTCATCCCCGGCGTGCGGTATAAAGTGTCGGTCGCTCCCTGCGCAAGGCTTAGTCCGCTATAGTGAGAGAGTGCGCCCGCGCAGCCAAACGAACTCGCTCGCGGTTACTGTGTTTGTGACTTGTGATCGATTGGACCCGGATTGCAAGGTGAGTGTTTTAATTATTTTTAGTACGCATACGTTCTATTTTGATTTGGGTACCTAGCCAGGTGTGATACAAACATTGAACTACTGTTACTGGCGTATGGAAATGACACCACAAAAAAATATCGTGCACCATAAATTGACGCCGCTTGTCATCAACTCCTACAAATGGTTGAATATACGGAATTCAAATTTCAATTAATACGTCATAAACCTTCTCGTCTTGAGACCCTTTTTTGCTTGGCTATATGTAGTAATAACAACTTACTGGATACAAATCGATGTCGTAATTGATGATTTTCATACAAATCAAATATATAAATTGGCAAAGCAATTTTCCTGAATTTTTTTTTGGGTAAGGTTAGGATTACAAAGTTTTTTATTATCATGATTATAGTCATATTGCACTAAAGTAAAAGCAATTTATATCAAAAATTTCGACGGTTCAAATATTTCCAATACGAATATAACGTAAATTTTTCGTTACAAAATTAAGTTATTTACAATGAAGAAAGCTTTATTTTTAAACTAAAATAATGTTTAGTATAGCCTTAAAGTAGGTTAAGTCATGAAGTTGCCATCATTTGCATATGCTACCCATAAAGTTCAACCAATTCCCTTCTCTTAAAATGCTGCGGTAGAGTTACTTTAAGATCATTCACCATGTTTTCATTAATATTTTAAAATGACCTTAGAACTTCCAAAGACTCTTTCCATCAAATAATTCATATACCTGAAAAAGGAGAATAGGTTTTATAGGTGAAAATGCATCACGTGAATGTCACACGTCGCATTAATGTCTCTCTCATTTCCTCCATCGCGATTTATTGGTCAAACTAGTAGCTGCTGTTAACTGTCGACTGTTAAATATATAACAAATTGACGGACTTTAAAAAGCACCCATGTACAAGTGCTAACGATAAAATCGCAAGTTTAATAAATTAGAGTATAATCATTATCACGATTCGTAGCTTAATTGCAGTTTAGTCAGATTAATGATAAATGGCATTACAGTAAAGGCCTGCCTAACCACCGACAAATAAGTAAGTACAAACCAAAAAATAATACAAATATAGAACGGTATTTCGTATGAAGTAGTGGACAAATAACGCTAATGGCAACTTATTTAGACATTGTGAAAGAGGCCGTAAATGTAATAAATAATTTGGCATAGTCTACGAGTTCGTTTGTATGGTTGCAGTGCGCACACCATGCACTAAATAATTAATTTATTTTAGGTACATATTATTGAACTGGCAAATACGTTTAAAAGCCAAATGAAAAAAAAAAATGCTTGGTACACCAGAGTTTTCAGTGGGATCCAGTAATGCAGTGATCTGTAACACTATGTAAACAACTTGTTTATGCGAGTTCTTTACTAGATTGTAAAGTATTTAAGTAAAAAAAAATACAAATATTTGATACAGCGCTGCAGAGCGTGGCGATAAAAGTTTGAGTTTTTGTATTATTTTTTATTGCCTCGGAAGAAGAGTGTAAAGTATAACTTGCTTACAACGCCTGCTTAGTACTAAATATGACGGTGCTTTTAAAAGTAGCGTAATATTTACTATTGTATAATCAGCAATTGGTTCCTTGTTTTGAGTGGCTCATTAAATTATCGGTACCAAAATAAAATAAAAATTACTGGCAATTATGGGCAAAAAATTTATATAATATGTATTTGAGATATGTATGTTTTATTCAATTAAGTACGTATACGTAAGTGTTCTTTTGCTTATAAATAAGATCGGCTCAATTTTCTTGTAACTACCTATAAAAAAAATGAAATATTTTTTTATATTGCGCATACATTTAAATATTACTTATTTCAAAATTGGTAATTTTGAATGCGGTGCGAACATATTATGTGAGAAAATACAATATCTACTAGGTGCACAAAGTGCTAGCAAAAAAAACCAACGATCATAATCATATATTATACCAACGATCTTTCCAATTCTGGTGTTCATACAGGGTGTCAAAATAAAAATCTATGATATATAGGCCATATAAAAACATGTATATTTTTAATTATTTATTATAATGAAAAATATATATATTCTTCTACTAAATAAATTGAACTACCAATGTATTGCAAACAAATGTGTCCAGTCATAGAACTTGACGTTGTCATTTACTACAACGAGTTCGCTATTTTGATAATAATATACATTGATTAAGAATTAGGACTAAGTAAAGCTTTCAATTACTATATCTGTGAGTTACATCATTTAAGAGCACTGACCAGAAGGGCGATTGAGAACGTTCGATAAGCCATTCGGCTTGGGTTTCGGCTAGATTTTCTATTCATTTTTAAATTAATGTCGCATTTTGATCGGATGTCGATATGTCAGTTCGGTTACAAATATAATAAAAGATCGTAATAAAATAGTTTCATCGGATAAATCCACGTAGTTATAATTCAATTAATATGTAAAAGTTATCGAATCGTAACCCAATCCGTAACCGAATGGTTCTGAATCGGGGGGCAGGTCAAGGAATCAACATATAGTTTGTAGAATCTCTGATTAAAATCCTATCTGTTGCTTAATGTCAAGCTACACTCTGAATAATTTTCTATATTTTTGTAATAAATAAAGCTTTCAAGATCATACTAAAACTCCACAAAATCATAACGAATTTGTTCTAGCATCTCTAAATAATGTTTATACAAGCAGGAAGACATTTGGTAATTAAGGCCTATTTAATTTTGCCGAAATGATAATATTTAAATTGTTGTCTACGCATTATATGACCATGGATTTCGAGATAGTTTTAACATTTTGGTAAAAATAGTTTCCATCGCCGAACAATACATCTAAATTACGCACGTACCTAAGTCATTTCAAAATACAAATTAGGTAATTAATTTAAACCAGTTGCTCTTTTCTATAGACTCATTTCTAAGCAACTTCAATGAAGGTGTATGAAAATATAATAAAGTTTCATCAACAATTTAATTATTAAACAAAAAACGAAAATTTCACTTTAAGTAAAGTCAGCAAAAGATTCATAAAATTAAACGTCACAAATAGATAAAGAGATTATGAAGACTATGAGAATAACATTATCTGTGCTGTTGTGGTAGACCGCTTGACGTACCATTTGGCAACATAGTCATTTATCACCAGAAATTTGATTAGCTTTATCATTTGGAACCGAAACAACAAACTGCACTGGAATCTAGTATAGTTCTGCAATCGTTTGATGTAATTAACGGCTATTAAGTTTGTTGTTTGCCTCAGACAATGTCAATCGAGTTTCCTTTACGAGTAGCATTCGGGACAATGACTTATTATTTTTCGCGTCGCACGTTTTTCCTCGACATGGTTACGGGTCGTGGGTAGTTGTGAAACCGTCTCCGTCTGCAGTTGGTGTTGAATGGTGTATGACCGTGTATAAACGAGATCATCGATAGATTTCATATAATAGATGTAATATTAAATCTGACATATATTTTTTTACGTTAGAGCCTAAAAGAAAGAGTTTTGTGATACTAATTTGATATTCCTAGGAGCTCTATATTTGAATCACTCTCGTAATATTCACGTATTCCGTGATTTTCGTTCGAAAGTAAACTGAAGGTTAATCAAAATCACACTTAATATGGACGCGAGTATTACAAAATTGAGTTATTTTTTTTTATTACTTCTGTGAGAATTTTTACTCGATTTATCATTTATTAGCAAACACCACTCGCTATTTTTGCGAAAGTGATTCAAAATAAGGGGCCCCAGATGTGTAAAAAATAAAAATACACAGCTACGTAAGTTAAAAGGATATTTGGTGTCGTAAAAAAATGAAATTGTCTACGCGAAATATCCAAATTGTGCTCTAGACCTCAACCGCAGAGTCGATTTTGATAATGTAAATCGATAAAGATCTGAAGGAATATGAGATATTAGGTACCAACAATATGTGAACTTTGCAGTAACGTTCGAAATAACGTGCCGTAGCATTTTGAATGGTTTCTAGTTCATTTAGATTTTCCAATTGTAACGATAGCAGCTCGTTATTCCGATAAATAATTAATTAAGAGCTCAGACATTAAATTCCAGGCAATTAATCACACTTAAAATAAGGAAATTCCATAAATTAACATCGAAAAAGTACTCTTGACTAAGTAAGAAGTTACCTACACGTTAAAAAAGGCTTACGGATTTCACTTTTGAAATTTACTAGTAAGTAAACAACGTTGTTTCTTTAAAAAAATCTTAGTTTATGTAACAACGGGGCGTTGCTACTCCTATGTAAACTGAGATTTTAATCCACTTACGGGGGTCAGAATTAGCTAAGCTGTTTAAAATTGACGACCTACGTGGTGTAGTGGCTAAGCAAGCTACGCTGGGTTTCAAGGCGTCGCCTCTCTGAGGTCCCGGGTTCGAATCCCGGTCGGGTCAATATAGAAACAAGAAATTTCTATATTGTCTCGGGTCTTGGTGTTGTGGTACCACCGTTGTGTCTGATTTCCATAACACAAGTGCATTAGCTACTTGAATAGATGCCGAAGCAGGACGGGGCCAGGGGCAATGCATAGTTCGCTGCACTGGGACCGCTTGATGGAATAAATATTATGCCACTTTTCATCTATCCATATAATTGGCATCACTGATAAACATGTAGGGTTGTTTCCCAAATAATATTGTGGTCCTTGTAAAAAAATCCGTAGGAAGCAACAATTATATTGCAATAAGTGTTCCATGGAGGTTGGTTTCACAATTCTGAACACAATAATACTTTGTTCGTCGACATCTTGTAACTTTAACTCATATGTACGTGTGTAAAGTAATTGGTTGAAAAGTAAGTCATTGTTTCAAATTGATACAATGTCGTTGCAAGATATAGGTACATACAGGGAGTAAAATACCTGAACTTATTGTTTGTATTTAGTCATTAGCAGTTGTATATACCTAGGTACGTGCTCGAAAAATATATTTTGTGTGAGGTTGTAAAAAATAAATGCGGTTTTAAGCTAACTAAATAATTTAACTTCTTGACTAAAACCTTATTATTTTATTTTACGAGTATGTTCAAAGTCACCTTGATAAAAAAATGTAAAGAGATATAACACATTTTGTTGATACAGAGCGCGAGAACGCCGTACGCCAGTTATCCACTGCTAAATAAATTAAGTGATATTAGCTCGCTTAGGCCCAGTTGCGTGATCGATAGTCAACTCAACTATGGGTTAAATATCGTTACTACCGGCTAAACATTTACGGTTGTGACTGTTTAAATAACGGTTGGTAAATGTATTTTTTTTTTGAAACATGCACAAGCGTAAATATTCAACCGTTTGGTAATGACATTTTAGCATTAATTGAGTTTACTATCGATCGCGCAACAGGGCCTTAAGTCAGTCTGTTAATGGCATAGTTTGCGTTAAAAGTATGAATAAATATTTAAAAAGATACAAACAGTAAACTGACGACAAAATAGTAAGATAGCAGAATTTCGTCTTCTTTTATTTGATACCCACTGACAATTATAGTGTTCTAACATTCATCATGTTGTTGTTTTTTTTACAAAAGGTAGCGTTTTTTACCGGTTGAGCAGATCTAAGCACTCGTAAAGGGAACAGCGTATCAATCAACTCGAGGCGTTCAATATTTATTGTATGAAACTACCCCGGCTTTGCAGAATAGTGAATTAGCACAGCAGGCATATTGATCTGTTCAATGCTACGATCCGAAAAATTACAAGAACAGTGCTCAAAAATGTAGAATACTTAAGCGAATGCTTAACTTAAATGAACATGTACATTTATAATACCTAATACAATTAAGTCTGTTAATCTGTATGATATTGCATTTGGTGTTTAGCAGTAAACACTTACTGAATTTAGTTTTTTTTTTAAATAATATAGGGTAGAAGTACCGTTTGTGGCCACTGTACCATTTATGGCCATTTTTTGTCTAAATATACTATAATAATAATTCTGCTTAAACAATACCATCATAATCTTGATTAAATTAGGCGTAAAAAGTTAAAAATTCAATAATTAATCATTTTAGTGTTATAATTTTCTATGAATTAACGCAAATTTCAACTGTCAACAAACGGTGCAAAGGTGGCCAAAAACGGTACTTCTACCCTATTTGTAGTTCAAGATTTGTATCGATGCATGAAACTGTTGGTAGACCTAATAAAATAAATAAACCCCTTACTGAAACGCATACCTACCAAATTCGTAGCGTAACTACCTCAGTTCGAGATAAACTCAGTACTGTTACCATGAGTTTACGACGGTGTTACTCGCTGGCGACAACAAGAAAAAAGTCTATGGAAAATTGCACAGCGCCTCTGGCGGTCCCTGACAGAACTAAAACTTCCATACAAAAAGTAACGTCGTCGCTAGCGAGTAAACTCATGGTAACGGTACTGGACTCACACTCGACCAGTATAGCGCATGTGTTTTCACGAGCTTACGGCTACCTAGTCCATAGTCCACTCCATAGTGTAGTATAGGAAACAAGTTTTTTTGTCTATGGATAACTCTGTCAAACGTGCTCTCATTCACAAATAATGAACGAAAGGTCATAATTTGTAGCAAACGAGATCCGTCGAGGTGTCTGCTGATCAGTGGTGTCTGCTACCCGCAGCCGATCAGATGCAATGCCGCGGCGTCGCTGATGATGTGTTTGCGTATGGTTGATGCTTGTTTGATTTCAACAAAGTGCTGTTAAGCCCTTTACAAGTGCATAGATATGCTTCAATCTATACTATAATATTATAAAGCTGAAGAGTTTGTTTGTTTGTTTGTTTGAACGCGCTAATCTCAAAAACTACTGGCCCGATTTGAATTTTTTTTTTGCGTTGGATAGTCCATTTATCGAGGAAGGCTTTAGGCTATATAACATAAAGATACGACTCATAAGACCACAGCAGAAATGAAAAATGTTGCGAAAACGGGAGAAAGATATTCCTTTTGAGAGCTTCCGCTGCATACGCTGCGGAAACCGCTTAAGTTACACAAAAATCATGTATGACAGGATTGTTCAGCATTAAGAGTCCTATAATAAAGTCCGCGACAGCATATGTCTATCTATTATGGTTGACTAACTACAACCTTTTTTATGTTAATAAATTTGTAAAAAAAATAATGCATTATTTTTAGAGGTGTATTATACACACAGGTATTTATTCTTATCAAAATAAATACATTCATCATTACGAGCATTTCATTTAGAACCAAGTTGCCCTTTATATCATTTGATTTCAATAAATATCTTAGGAGCTATCACAGTTTTAACATAACTCCGCACCAAAATAATGTTCGCAGCTTAAGAACAACGTGCGCTTGCGCTAATCTATACTAATATTATAAAGCTGAAGAGTTTGTTTGTTTGTTTGTTTGTTTGTTTGTTTGTTTGTTTGTTTGAACGCGCTAATCTCAAAAACTACTGGCCCGATTTGAAAAATTATTTTTACGTTGGATAATACATTTATCGAGGAAGGCTTTAGGCTATATAACATAAACATACGACTCATAAGACCACAGCAGAAATGAAAAATGTTGCGAAAACGGGAGAAAGATATTCCTTTTGAGAGCTTCCGCTGCATACGCTGCGGAAACCGCTTAAGTTACACAAAAATCATGTATGACAGGATTGTTCAGCATTAAGAGTCCTATAATAAAGTCCGCGACAGCATATGTCTATCTATTATGGTTGACTAACTACAACCTTTTTTATGTTAATAAATTTGTAAAAAAAATAATGCATTATTTTTAGAGGTGTATTATACACACAGGTATTTATTCTTATCAAAATAAATACATTCATCATCACGAGCATTTCATTTATAACCAAGTTGCCCTTTATATCATTTGATTTCAAGAAATAACTTAGGAGCTATCACAGTTTTAACATAACTCCGCACCAAAATAATGTTCGCAGCTTAAGTACAACGTGCGCTTGCGCTAATATATTATAAAGCTGAAGAGTTTGTTGGTTTGAACGCGCTTATCTCAGAAACTGCTGGACCGATTTGAATAGTTTATTCATCGGGAAAGGCTTTAGGATATATTACATGACGCTGCGACGGGAGGGGAGGGAGCAAACTCAAAACGCGCGGACGAAGTCGCGGGGGACCGCTAGTATATTATAAAGCTGAAGAGTTTGTTTGTTTGAACGCGCTTATCTCAGGAACTGCTGGACCGATTTGAAAAAATATTTCTGTGTTGGATAGCTTATTTATCGAAAAATGCTTTAGGATATAAAACATGACGCTGCGACGGGAGGGGAGGGAGCAAACTCAAAACGCGCGGACGAAGTCGCGGGGGACCGCTAGTCCTTTATAAGGAATCGATTGATAATTCACCAAAACTGTCTCAGTAGTTTAGCCGCAAATATGGAATGTACCTACGTAAATTTGTAATATCCTTAATTGATAAGTTTATTCAGAAATTATTTTGAATTTCAGGTTGTTAACCGTTTGCCTATTTATTTAGTTGCATGCACTGTACCTCTCTAGTGTAAATTACTGGTTTTGGATAAGTATAGGTAAAAAGTTATTGTATGTATAAAACAATAATTGACCACCGTTTACTTATTTGAACACCTGATTTTATTTTCAATAGACAAGACGTCTATTAAGTCCGACAGTGTGGTGTAAAAAATGCAATGAAAATATTACTCGTAAGCACTTTTATTGAAATCTTTAACAATTTATAATTAAAAAAAACGAAGCATCGCCGGGCATTTTTTTTTGTATTTTGAATAAATTCAATATTTTATGTAACGTATTTTAAAAAAAAAACTATTATAATGGTGGTTGTTGTTAACGAAATCACGTAATGTAGTAGGTATGATACGGCAGATTAGTTTGATGTTTATACTTACTTATAAACAAAATACTAGGATTATTTATCTTTGCAAACAAGGGATGAAGTTCTCACACTTCAAGACGTCTTCTTATATTTTAGACTGTCCATCACGCTCTCTCACTTTAATATTTTGGTATGAATGAAAAGGCAATCATCCTTTTCTAATAAAGAAATGTGTTACAGAATAGGGCTTAACATGTTACGTATATTTTTAAAGGGTAATCATCATCTTTATTAGCCAAAGGACGTCCACTGCTGAACATAGGCCTCCCCCACGGCTTTCCACAGCGACCGATCACTAGCGGTCTGCATCCAGTTTGATCCTGCGATCTTTATAAGGTCGTCTGTCCATCTTGTTGGTGGACGTCCTACGCTGCGTCTTTGGTCGAAGGGTCTTCAACTTTCTTGCCCCAACGGCCATCAGTTCTTCGCGCTATGTGCCCTGCCCATTGCCACTTGAGCTTACTGATTTTCAAGGCTATGTCCGTTACCTTAGTTCTTCTCGTATCTCTATGCAGTGGCATAGAGAAAACTTATTTATACAGTTGAATGCTTGTATAAATCGATGGTACATGTTTTTCAAATAAAGTACCTATTGCTTGTAGTTTGATACGAATTCAACATAGTTGTTTGAAGTTCCAAAATAAAATCATATTATGTAAATTGCAAAACTTAATAAAAATGAGATTTGCGAGTTTCAAGGGTTATCGACCATATGACTTTCATGAGCAATGATTCGTCACTTATTTAAGTATGCCAATTACAACGGCAACAAGTTTCCAAACTTCAATCAGAAGGTAAAGTCAAAAAGATTCTACTTTATTCAGCCTTGGCTTAAGACAACAACAACGTCAACTTTCTACTCAAAATTCAAAGCTGAGCATTAATTATCTCTTTCATAACAACGACCTCGATTTATGAAAGAAATAATTGGCGAACTTATTTATCCTCAACCCAAATCGCACTCATTTTGATAAAGTTGTCAGAAAAGATTGTTTCTAAGGAAACATATCAATCACGCTGCATTTGCTTGAGGTAACAACACCTAATAAATACCTTAAGACTCAAAATGAAGCAATCAATTATTTTTTTTACAAAATAAAAAGTCAAATGAAGTCTGGGACGCTATTAGTGGGAGAAAACAAGCTTTGGGCACACATGACATTGAAATAATTTTGTATTAGTTACATTACATGAAGTCTATCAACATTGTATTTGTGAAATGAGGGTATTTTCTCACTTGCTCTCGTTATGAAAGTAATTGCTTATTCGAGCTGTATATAGGTCGATTGATCTAGGTCCATTTTCTGCAGTTTGTAAAGGAAGTGTTGCAAATGTTAATAAGCTTAGTTTTATGGATTACTTATCACTTAGGCCAGGTTTCCTGATCGATACTTGACTCAACTTATGGTTAAAAATCGTTACCAGTAAGAATATTAACGATTATGCGTCTTTTGAAGACAAAATATCGAAACCAATGGTCATTAAAATAGCCATCCTGACTAAGATAAGATTAAGATTTTCTTTTAAAAACGTGCAATTGTAAATATTTATCTGCTGGTAACGACTTTTAACCATTAGTTGAATTAACTATATATCACGAAACCAGGCCTTAGTAGTTAACGTAATTTATAGTTCACGACGTAAATAGAACGCAATAAAATAGCCTCTTCTGAAGGAGATCTGGTTATTTCACTGTCCCATGGTTAACTTTATAGTGAAATGGTTTAAATGATTGATAGTATTAAGTGTGATTAGAACCGCCAAAAAAATTATTTTATGTGATCTGTTAACTCTTTATTACATTTACTACAGATGAGTGGCACAGTATAGTAGACACATACCCGTAATTAAGTCATTGTTCTAAATTATAATTCTCTGCAAAGTTCACATGCTCATTAATTTAACGACATGCGACATTAATCAAGATTATCTAAACCGATTTCATGTTGGTAAAGGGACCGATTTTATGATGATTTTAAAGGAAAATATCAAGTTAAAGAGCTTCAATTTTTCATACAATCATGGCGCATACCGTTACGAAAAGTCTTTGTCTAACTTATTTATTGTTTGATACAACAAACTTTCTCATACTTACAATTATTAATCTTTAGGCCAATAAGCTTTTGAGTGACTTTCTTGACTTCAATTCTTAATAAATTATTTGAGAAATTGATGTCATATTTGGACTCGGCGTACTAAAAAGGACGAGAGTTAGATTTATCTTGAGTCTTTTTAGATTTATCTTTTTCTTGAATAACTTCCATTTATTGATTTATACTTTATTGTACAACCGAAATTTATACAAAAAGTGGATTTAACGCCATATGGCGTTCTCTTCCTTTTGGCTAGGTAGAAATCATTGTGGGCGGTGTGACAAAGATATAAAATTATTAAAAAAAAAAAACTACATAAGCAATCCATACTAGGACTTTTTACAATCAAATAAAGACCAAGTAAATACAGTTAATACTTACATAACATAAACTATAAAACAAACATCAATAATAAGTACATATGTATTGCCAAGCAATATGTTCTAATTTTTATAACGAATATTCCGATATATGAAGGAAGATGCAAGGACGAGTCTCTTAAATGAGAACTTACTGGGAGCCTGTTGAATATTTGCCTTATGGGCATTCCAAAGACGAATGGCTTGGACAAGAAAAGAGTCTGAGGGTACGGAAACCTGTATGATGTGAAGTAGCGAGGAAAAGTTTTTCAGCAATAAATGTATTTTATTACGCTAAGAAGTGTGCTTTTTCCATAGTATCGACCTTATATTTTTGCACATGAATCTTCGTTGTGATTCGCCGCAACCCCTATAGCTTAAATGAAGATCAATAAGATTTATACTATAACAATCAAACGCTTTATTTAAAGATCAGGGCCCCTATGTAGCGTGTGATTTTCGTTGATTAATGTTTGATTTTCGAATAAAAACCGGATAAAATTCACACAAGAGTGATTTAAAAAAGATAACGACAATTTGAAAGTAATCGTGTCAATATTTAACTTGATTTTTGTTTGTTATTAATTGGTTTTTTATTCAAATAATTGGTAATATTAACGCGAGCGATTCTAAAATAGAACTGCAAAGATAACACAAGTAAGCCTATTAATATCGAATCGAACACCATTACATTCAATCACCCGATAACAAATGAGAAACGTGACTGCGCATAGGACATTATAATAATATTCGATCCCGTCTCGTTTTTAAGTAGGATTTGTGTTTGAAGCCTCTTGATATGATAATTTTAATATTTTATCTAGACTGATAAGTCTAACTATAATCTATCTCTAGGTGAAACAGAGTTTACATAATACTACTACTACTCATAAACTAATTATCCGGAAGAAAGGATAGATTTTTGATATTGTCTATTATGTTCTTAGCTATCTATTATTGAGACAGCTTCTAATAGTAATTTCAGGCAAAAGCCTAGCTAGAGTCAAGAGTAAAACCAATTTATACTAATATAATAAAGCAGAAGAGTTTTTTGTTTGAACGCGCCAATCTGATTAACTACACGACCGAATTGAAAAAATATTATTGTGTTGGATAGCTTATTTATTTACTTACTTATACTTTTTACAAAACATCACTCTAAAATGTATACGAATAAACATTGTACTTACATGATTTGCATTGGACGTGATCGTTTCATTTAGTTTTTTATACCTAGGCTAAGGGAAAACTTTATATCATTAATGGCTAAGCCCTAGCGTGAACCAATGTAGCACAAGATTGCCCACCAACCATAGATTAAGTTGTTTACGGGAATCTTGCGAGCTTACGCACTATCTAAGCAATATGCTACCCCATTAGTGAGTCTAAAACTTGCGGTCTGCCGGAAGCAAGTGTGGTCCCTTCCGCTGTAGAATATGCAGTAAAAACTAATTAACTTCGCTCATATCATAATGCGTATGAATAGGGTTGTCTTTGATAAGTTCGAAAGATAATTTTTTAATGAAATAATAATTATTTATGCACTTGTACTTTCTCGATATAAAGAGACGTTTGCGAGTGACGCTTATAATGTACTTGTTGTCTTTTTTGTATGTGGGTTTCGTTCATCATATGCCACAATGAAATGGCTGACAGATGAGGTTAACTGCTTCAGTACTGTCGTGTTATATGAACCTTTTAGGCGCTATGGTTTCTAAACAAAAGAACAAAGACAGAATGTTTTAAACTTACACTGATAAATAAGGTCAATAATTAGTCTCAGAAAGAGTCCAAATTCTCTCAAATAAGGTCAATAATAAACAGGCTAGGCGATTGTATACATTTAAAAAAAACAGATAAGGTAAAAAAAACCTATAAGATAAAGCTTCGCCTCATACTCAAAGCGTAAACCCTAAGCAAGGGTTAGTGGTTCGCGCGCAGAGAACGCGGTCAGTTGCGCAAGCGCAATGCTTTCGTCGCACGCGCAAGTTCGTTCGCCTTTCTTCGGTTTCGCCTTGACACTGTCACGTGTGCTCAACGAAAACCTTAACGTGTCGTACCGATTTTGGTGGTAATTGTGGTTGACATTGAGCTTGTCAATCGTTTTTGGAATTAACGCACTTAGTAAACGAACACTGATTTAATAATATAATTTTTGTTTTCAGTAAAAGCATTGCTTATGGCTTACACCACCTCGTACTTGAGGCCTTTGTCCAGCAGTAGGATGTGAAAGGCATTTTTTTCTTTTTTAGCCATCGCTTTTGTTACTAAGCTGATGTAGGTTAAGACAGACAGTACGAAACTTGTTTGTAAGTAAGGCGATTCATTATTCAACTTCAATAACTCAATTGGGACGATAATTCGTACAAGATAATTTTGCGGATAAAATAGTGTATAATTGAAATATGCGCTTGGGCATATACTTGCTTTTCAAATTCATTGAATTGTTTTTTGTTCTAATCACTCGCTTTTTTAACGCTTATGAATTAAGGAGATAGATATTTGAATGACATACAAATGATTGGGTACATACGACTATGTATTAAAAAAAAGGAGATTGATCTTTTCCTGTCCTTAGTGAACCGTGTGAACATAAAAGGAAATTATGCATAAGCATCATTACGCGGTATTCGTTCAAGCATTCATAATATTAGATAACACAATCATAGTAACCGCCTTCGCGGGAATGTGTAATATTTAATATATATAACTTTTTATTGAAGGAAGTATTACCGTTTTACTAGATCGCGCTTTCCGATGAATATTCAAATTACGGTTATGAAATATGTGTGTAAAAATAGGCAATATTTTGTGTAATACTTCAGATGTAGTTTTCCCAATATCAAATTATAGGTTTTTACTTGCACTGTAAATAAATAAATATAAATATGCGCCAGACAACACCAATTGTCGTGGTTTCGAAGTAAGGAATTTTCTTCCTTGTGTTTCGAATGACAGACAACGATTATTACGGAGGCGTCTCCCATAAAAACTTAAATATATATTAAACATCCATGACTCAGGTACAAATGTTCGTGCTCATCCCACAAATAATTGCCCCTTGCGGAATTCAAACCCGCGACGGCCGGCGTTATAGTCAGGAGCTCTAACCGATACACCAAACGCGTCGTCGGACTGTGAATCGATTTTGTGTTTAACGTACAAAATTTAAATTGTATGTTGACTTTAGTAGCGTCTCTCAAAAACGATGTAAGCAAACATAAAAAATACAGGATGTTTATTAAAGACATCCCTCAATCACAGACAAGGGTACTTCCTTATTAGCTTTTTGGTGATTTATTAAGTTTTTTTTTCATGTTACCGACGCAGAGCGGCAGAGGAGTCAGGAACCCGTGTATTTTTGTCACAGTAAAATTTTAAAATAATATGTTGACCTCCCTATTCAGAGAAGAGGTACCCCTCATTTGTTTGTCCAATGAGTTATCTCCCTCTTAAAGTCATAATGTTTCACTGGAAACATTATGACTGGAAACATTATGTCAAAAACACACATTGGAAACATTATGTCAAAAATATTCCACAAACAAAATTTCACTGGAAACATTATGTCAAAAATATTCCGAAGCTAACCCTACTGCCACTGGGCAGTAGGGTTAGCTTCGGAATATTTTTAAAGGGAATTTATGCGATGTCCGGAAATGGTAATGCCCTGAATTTATTACTATATTCAAACTCTTTTTCAGTTTATTTTCATTAATAACTTCGGAATGGAAGCTGTGCACAAGTTTCCATGATAATGCATAATTATGATACATGTATAAAGAACTTGATGGCACAGAAGATATAATTGATGTTGGCTATAAAAGACATGTAGTTTTGAAAACATTGGCATGTATGTACAAAACTAATAATATATATCATGAGAATTCTTTTTATTATTTTTAAGTAAGGATGTTTTCGTAACTTCGTAAACTTCCGTGCGGTTGGTCAACCAAGAAACACCCAATAAAAAAAATCTAAGCAGATGAGCTATTACTTTGTACCTAATTAAAGACGCTATAAATATGCAATACTTTACACAAGATGATGCTGTGTACCTACTCTTAGTTTTTATGTGCATATTTTAAAGGCGAAGTACTTACTCAGATAATTTTAATAAAACACTCCCTTGCTTACATATTGCGTACAATAACTTTCTGAAAGAGATCGCTCACAAGCGATAAGACTGACTAAAATCTACTAATTGTATAATTTCCCACCTTCTTATTCTAGAAAGAGCATCCATATTAGATATGAGCGCCGTGAGCCAATTCCACGGCGGCGGCGTGGCCTAAAAATTTACGCGGCGGCGGCGGCGCGCCGGCGCGCCGGCGCGGTCTGTAATTTAGTGTGTGTGTGGGGGGGGGGGGGGGGGGGATTCAAACTTTGATAACAAATTATAATCGTTCAGATTACTTATTCATATTACATACATAACTTTTTTGGTTGCAATAAAATGGCTTCTTAAATTTTAATATTTATTAACAAAAATTACATAAATAAAAATTCATACCATGAAAACAAGCATAAATTGATTCATATTATGAGATCAATATACTTTTTTTTAACAGATATAAAATAAATCAAATTTGTGATATTGAAACGGTTTCGGTGAAAAAACCTGATAATTGTCCGAATTCAGTCCAGCAAAAACTATGTGTATATTTTGTGGACAGATTCTTGAGTGGTGTTAAAAATGTCTTTTATTTTCGTTTTGTAAACATCAACACTAGTTGAAGACGCTGCCGCCATTTTACGTCACTTAATAATAACACACGTTAGTAACGGGGAAATATTCAAATCGACTGAGCGAGCGCAGGCCGCAGAAAAACTCGGTTCGGTCGGTCGACACGCGCGGCAGACCGGTTTGGGCATGCGCGGCGGCGCGCCGCGCGTTTCGCTCGGCGGCGGCGCGCTGACGTTTTGTCACGGCGACGGCGGCGCGCCGGCGCGGCGCTCATATCTAATCCATATTAAGTAATATGTGAGTAAGTACTCGACTAGAAGAAGATATGCAATTAATTACAGCAAAAAAGTTAGACTTGCTATTAGCAACTAGAGTACCTCTATACGACGCAGTAACGCATGAAAATGTTAGTCATGAAGTTATTAGTCACAAGGCTTAACTCAGATCTCTATTAGCGATGCAAAGGCTTTAATTGAGTCACATGACGAAAAGTGCAAACACATTAATCACTTCATAAATTAATGTACCCACACTTAATACATTGCCATAAATTATCTGGATGCGCTACGTGTTTTTTCAGGTTATATTTACTATTACGGGCCTTTTTTACCATCATTGGTTATTGCTTATTTGTATTAGCACTAATCATTGGATAATTCCAATAAGGAACTTCATTTTGTATAAAGACAGACAGATGACGGTAACCAGAACGTATTCTGACATTGTGAAACAAACTGTGCATCAGAAAGTTCGTAATTTGAGTGGTGTTGTTAAAATTTTGTTTTAAATTAGGTAATTCTATAAATTTTCTGAAATGTGGCACATGAGATGGGTAATTAAAGTTCAGAACTGTTCAAAATGCTGTCACAGCTCCGGTTAATTACGCAAGATAATTTAACCCTTAAATTTGTGTATTAATTTTGACCCATCACATCGAATTAACTCCTATCTTAACCAAGTCGAAAAGCGCAGATACTAAATTAAACCATACTTTTACTCCTTGATATAATACCTCGATGAAAATGATGTAACTACATAAACTTATCCTTAAATCTATGCAAACTAGAATGCTTTAATAGTGTATCTGACAAATGGCCGTTTAATTATTTTGTTCACTCACCATAATTCACACGTTACGTCACTCTAGTTACAGACACGATTGGCAGTCTATTGCTTCCATGTTTGGTCGCCCTTTACCAATCATTTAGTTCTGTAGTACGCACTTATTATCATATCCAGTTTCCTTATAAATCTGTGAGAAAAGCCGCAATTGAGACAGCTGAATGAGCATAGCAAGTTGTTAAGATATCGATTACTGAAATTATGCAAGGACATATTATTAATTGTTTAAGTGTGCGGTAGCTTGCACTTAGTTGTTTGGACACATTGGCGAGTCATGTTGATTGTACTAAAGTTGACATCCCATGATTAGTAGGTACTAATTGTGCACCGTTTTGAGAGTCATGTTATAGCGTTTTGTTTTGTGTTTTTTTTGCAATCTGGTTAAATACTCAGTTTTTCTACAAGCACCTTGATCTTTAATGGACTTTCCTATAATAGCTACTGATTTATTTAAGGTCATGTTATTGTTCAAACAGTTTTTACCGTCTGATGTAACATTAATTAATTCATGGTCAGTGTCAAACTGATTAGTAAGAAAGGTATACCAAATGATCCATCGATGTAAAACCAACGGATTGATTAAAGCGAAACAAGGTACATACACCATTCAGGGTTTTTTCATAAATCTACCTATGTAATTTGAGCTTTTGTTTGTAAATATCTTTTCATTGGCAGTTCTTTTGTTTTAAAATAAATAAACAAGGTGTTTTAGCTGAAGGATATAAATTCGTTAGATCGAATAAAAACAATAAACGCACAAGTAAGAACAAATAACATTATAGCGATGTGTGAAAATCCAAGTTGCTACATCCCTCGGAGCCGAAAAAGCGATTGATTTTATTGGCTCTAGGTTTCAACAGCAAGATATCTCGAAACACAATCTCTCAAATTAATATTATATACTTTCGAGTCCCTGTCAAGTTTCGTAAAAAAGTGTGTAAATGGCTATCAATGGACGTCGGGTTTTATTAGAGACAGTAATTAACATCCAAACAAAGGCGGCTGTCTGCCGTCAATTAACCTTGACACGGATAAATCGGCTTTGGTACTAGTTTCAGGTGACGACGTTTGGGGGCAACGCTCTTTACTTCTTGCAGGAACAAGATAACGATTTCGTTAAATATTTCCTATTTGTTTTGTTACATAAGAACATATGTTCAAATGTGGAGAGGGTAGGCGACCTCTGGGGTAAATAAGATTAAAGTTAAAAGCCTCCCATTTAAGGAAATTTACAGAAACAAGGCTGCAAGTAAACCAAATAAAATACAAAACCTAGATATTTCCTAAAAGTTTAATCAAATATCGGTATACCCAAGGATAAAAGCTAGTATGCAACATTTTTATGCGCCGTGTAAATTATTACAAAGTAAAAAATGAAATTTGAATGTCCAAAATGTCCAAAGTTTAAGCTCATAAAATGTAATGATGTGTAAGTCAGGTCAATAATTTACTTTACTAAGATGTCGTTTTTTATAAGCAAGCAACTATTTTTTATGTGTAATATGTACATGCTGTGTGGAATACCAGAGAATCACGCACGGTTGACGAGTAAGCTTTTAATAATTGAAATTATACTCCAAAAATTGATTTTTTCTGATGTTGTACAAGTTCAACTAATGAAAAGTGGTATACTTTTAACCAAGCAAACATTTAATTTTGAGTAGTTATGGGCATATATAATATTTGATTCAAGGGTGCTTCAATCGAATGGCGAATTATACTGCGCACTGACTTCTTTTGGGCGAAACCAATTTGGTTATTCCGAAGATCCGAAACGCAATACTTGCGATGATTTAGCTACCAGGGACTTTGATTGGCCACCCGTCAAATTTTGATGTACTTAGGTGTCAGCAGCAAACTGCTGTTTACAGAGTGACCACATTTCTATCCACGAAGCCTTTAAACCCCCTTAATCAGCCAGCCCGGAGCAGTAATTGAAGTAAATTCGTTAAGGGCTTCTCGTGCCGTTCGTTTAATACCACCTTAATTTTCCTGTCGCCCGTTGGTTTCGCTGTTTAGTGTATGTTCAAAATCCACCTTTAAACCGCAATTACGAATTTAAGAAGTTATATTTTGGATTTGGAACATAGATACATGAAGTGAGGCATCTTTCATGCGGCTTCAACGCATTAGGTTTTCATAGAGAATTGTACGAATACTACTTACAGCGTGAAGATTTTTAATAGAGGTCCCGTAAAGAGTTTGCTTAACTGCACATTTCAATGCGTACTTCTAACATTTCGCAGCAAAAGTATATAATGTTCTTGAGATTGATATTTGGATGAAATAGGAATCGAAAATAAATTATTATCTTGTCAGTTCTGAACTGTATCCAATGTCCGAAAAACAACTAACAAAGTACTTACTCTAAACGATATTATGACGCATATTGACATATTTGGGTTAGGGCGTGGAAAGGGTAAATTGTTTCCTTCAAACATTTTGTGAGTCGCCTACATTACGCAGACTTGTTTCAATTTTCGGTACAGTCTAAGAGAATCGAAGTAGTATTTGGACATTCCATTTTATACCTCATAAAAAACTATTTGCAATGTCAATTTGACATTACATGTGGAAACTCTGCAGTGGAAACGTTATAAGCAGCTTAACAGCACAAAACTGCTGTTTATTAGGCTAGTTGAAAGCACCAAATAGTTGACGTACTTTTTATTAATTGTCAAAACGCTACTCTTCCATAGATTTACTAACATCATGGTTTACTGTTTTATTAATAATATAATATTGTGTAAATCAATAAAAATAACCAATGAAACGTTAGCCTACAATATTGTTGGTGATTGCAGGACTGTGCCAATTTTAATATTATTTATTATAGTGTTACTGTTGGTTTTTAATATAGAAAAATGAATGAAAAAGTAAATGTATACTTGGATCACTGTCACTGTGTATTATATAGGCCATCTGCTTTTAATAAGATTTCGATATCATTAGTTTTGCGATCTATATTATATGATTATTTTCTTCAGTCGTTCTTCTAATGAATAACTAAGTATCTAGTAGATGAATTTTACATTTATTGACGGTTCTATACCTAATCTAAGGCGAATTGAAGCTTTTTGATGAACGTGTTATAAAGGAATGATGAATTTTCCTAAACCAACAATAAATACTAAATCGTTAAACAATTTTGTGCAATCTAAAGCTTAGCTAAATTGATTAGTATTGAGTGTCTTAAAGCTCCTAATGAATTGATATCGATAGGTATCTGAACAATGTGCAAACAAGCAAAATACCGCTCATTTATTATTTTAAGTACCTATTACTGGTAATCGTCTCCGTTTAAACAAAATGACTTTTAAAAGTTTCACCTATAACTTTAGATCAAATGAAGAGATTATTTTCAGAGTTATCTATACTAATATTATAAAGCTGAAGAGTTTGTTTGTTTGTTTGTTTGAACGCGCTTATCTCAGAAACTACTGATAGTCCATTTATCGAGGAAGGCTTTAGGCTATATAACATAAAGATACAACTCATAAGACCACAGCAGCAATGAAAAATGTTGCGAAAACGGGAGAAAGATATTCCTTTTGAGAGCTTCCGCTGCGTACGCTGCGAAAACCGCTTAAGTTACATAAAAATCATGTATGACAGGATTGTTCAGCATTAGGAGTTCTATAATAAAGTCCGCGACACCATATGTCTATCTTTTATGGTTGACTTACTACAACCTATTTTATGTTAATAAATTTGTAAAAAAATAATGCATTATTTTTAGAGGTGTATTATACACACAGGTATTTATTCTTATCAAAATAAATACATTCATCATCACGAGCATTTCATTTAGAACAAAGTTGCCCTTTATATCATTTAAATTCAATAAATATCTTAGGAGCTATCACAGTTTCAACATAACTCCGCACCAAAATAATGTTCGCAACTAAAGTACGACGTGCGCGTGCGCTAATTAATATTATAAAGCTGAAGAGTTTGTTTGTTTGAACGCGCTTCTCCCAGGAACTGCTGGACCGATTTGAAAAACTATTTCTGTTTTGGATAGCTTATTTATCGAGAAAAGCTTTAGGATATAAAACATCACGCTGCGACGGGAGGGGAGAGGGCAAACTCAAAACGCGCGGACGAAGTCGCGGGGGACCGCTAGTATGTGATAAATAGAGTCTGAAATATACAATGCAATTGTTTTTTTTTCTTTTCTTCTTTTGTGGCGACGAATTTTAAACTATCATCTAGCAGCTAGGTACACTAGCCCAAGACACGTATGCAACATTTACACGTCAAGGAATGTATTAACTGAATTTACTACTCATACGTAACGTAACTAAATCGATGGCGAATTAAGATTATAAGTAACGTTATGCAAGTTCCAAAGTAAGCACCGATGGTATTTGGCAACGCTGACACGCACTTCTCTTCACAGTGTGCCTAGTTCGCCATAAAAGCTGCAAGTGCATACTTCGACCTAAGCAGATTGCAATCGCATTACTATCGCTAGCGTGTTGTTATCATACCGGAATGTAAACAAAGCGTTAGTATGGTCATTAAATGGTTTTTATGAGGAGAGAGGTAACGAAACTTCCACTTCATGTAACGAGATGCATCCGCTGGTTATACATGGATATTTGCATTCATTAAATCGAGAGCAGGGAACAGTCTTAATGTCTTATAGAGGTGTAAAAGTTTGTTGTTATTTCAACCGTTTAAAATATTTTGCTGTTTTTAAAATCGCTGCGTCATTTCCAAAACAACATCGTTTTAACGACAAAAGCATGAAAGAAATTATACAAACCGCAAACGAAATTACTTCAAAATGCCAATGATATTTCGATATATTTTTTTATGCATTCTCACAATATAAGTACAAAATTCTTCAACTCACTACACGCACATTAATTTGCTTTAATGTTATTTTTCTCATTTCAGATAAACGGGATTGCTCGGGATCGAGATTGATACTTTCAGGTACGTTCAATATGTTTGATGTAACTTCTATAAAGTAATGCATGTATAATAAGGCATATTATTTCAATGCTCAACCCACTGAACAAAAACATAAATGGCTGCGGTCGTTCGCATTTATGATGCTACTTTGTTTTTATTTGTAACCCACACAATAACACGGTAACTTTAAAAAGACCTTAGGAAAATACGTGCAAATATTTGCAGGAACTAAAAATTGAGCATCTGCATTTCATTGCAAACAATGCTGATAAGATAAGAAACAAATTAAAACACCACAAATTACGTTAATGTGTGTATGACCACTTACTCTCTGCCACTTTTAGCATCGATGCTTGAAATAGCGCATCAGCATGGCGACTTTATTGCGTATGAACAGATTTAATTTAATATCGATTCTGTCGTGCGCTAGTATCGATACAGAAGCGCGACGGCATCGATGGTTTTGCACGTAGGTATCGATGCAGTCACCAATATACAGTACATAATTTGTCAATGTCCAGCTTCTGCATCGCGACTGCAACGATACTAACGCGCTTTAGCATCGCGACTGTATCGATGCTTAAAGTAGCACAAGTGTGTAAGGGTTAACATTTTGCGAGTGCATCGATGCTGCATCGCGGCTGCGTCGCTGTTAAAAGTTGCAGTGTGCAAATGGTCTTAGATAGGAGCTAAGGCATGCTATAAAACTTCGAAGGAAACTTGTATTACAGTCACGGATCCGTTTTAACTCACAGATTAATTTCCCCGCAATCTCGCAGTCCCTTCCGGATCTCATGGCACCTATTAATTTGAGAAACTGTTGAAATTAAGAAATACCTGAAACCTTTTGCAGGATGTTTTTATTTTCTTCCGCCTTTGAGTTCATTTTCACATTATATTACGTTCCGCCCGTTTCACAATGGCTTAGTAATATACCTACTTCATTCGGAATGACGTTCCATATTTGAATTATGGAGTGATTATTGTGATTAATTGCCTTACAATCTCTAAGTAAGTTTCGATTAGTTATATCTGCCAGATATTTCATACAAAATGACGTTCTTCATTTTAATTAATTCGGTAATTAGTAATAGTTAGTTGATTTTGTGATAGACAGGAGTTTTTTTGATTCTGCCAAATGTTTAATGATACTTGTCAAATGTTTTTGTTTATATTACAATACAGGGCTGCAATACATAACGTTATACAGTAATACACGATTGTAATATAAACTATGATGGTGTCACAAGAATCGTAATGCCTTCGTGATATACTTATTGCCCAATCAATAAGTTATTGAATGTTTTTTTTCTGTTTATATGAGAGAAATGAAAACCGTATGAAATGAAAAACGGGGTAACTTCATCCTATTTATACAAGTACGTGTACCAATGGAATATAGTTTCCCTGATTCTGAAATTAGTCAAATATTTATCCTATTTTAGCGTTGTGGAAATTATGAAATCATCAAAAAATAATATTTAATGTCACTAAAACATGATTAAAGCAATTAAATACTGTTACTAGGTCAATTTTACTTTACTGTTAATTATAAATTACTTTACACAAACCTGCGTACAAATCACTGCGTATCGTAAATTAAAATTTAACAACGATTCAATCTATTAATTTCGTCATAAAACAGGCGGGGATGGTTATTACTCGATATATACCAAGTCTTGCCATAAATAATGTCACAAAGAAAAAAAAAGGTTTTTTGAATGCAAATAATATTTATTACTTTTACAGTGTGTTAGTTTTATACAGAAATATAAAACAATTTAAAATACAAAAGGCTCATTCGAAGTGGTCTCCATTGCCTGCAATACAGTCCTTAAACGTTGAGGCCAGTTATCAATAGAAGCACGCACTCTTTCCATGGGAAAATTCTTCACTGCCAATCGTATGGATTGTTTTAGGGACTCCAAATTATCATGGCGTTTAGAGCAAGCCGTACTCTCTAAAACTGACCATAAATCATAATCCAGCGGATTAAGATCGGGACTAGACGACGGCCGTCTTTATCATCTCACTCCATTTTAATATCGCAAAATATTATAAAATGTAATGGCGCCGAAATTAGGAAACACAATGACCAATCGTACAAAAATGTTACATTCCAAATTCAAATGTATATCTTTCTTATTTTTAATTGTAACAGTATTTTACGGCCAGACTTTATATATTCCATATGGCTATTCATTCGCTTGTCAAGCTAATTTTTTTACAGAATAACCCAAAAAAAAATGGTAAGAAAGCGACCCTCTTTTAGATACAGATTTTTAGAGACATCATTCTTGATAGATAATTGTTTCGAAAGCGTGAGAATGATCACTGATTATAACAAAAGTATTCATTAACTCGACTCGATTTTTACCGACGTTAGTAAAATCGAGTAAAAAAAGGAATATTCGTCGAATATAATACAAAACGCCTATTTACTTTTCTAAATGTCATTTTAAAATCGGTCGTTTAAGATGTACTAGAGCGTGTAGTGTAAGAAGTTTGACTCTAAATGATATCTCATAACTTTTTGACAATAAAAGCTATACGATCTCGGCTTTTGGCAATTTTTTACATGAAAATGTTTTTGTGGCATCTGATTCCTTATTGGAAGTTATTTAAATTAATTTATTTAAACTTTAGTGTACTTAATTAAATCAGTAAACGGTTTTTTGCTTACATTTTATTTTATTTTTATGCCTGACGCTTTGAATGCTTTTTATATAGCATCGGAGGTCATAGATGCCCTCGGTGCTATTTGTCATTACTGATCTACGATCACTCAATAATATTAATAGACTTTCCTATGCACGCAGGAAGAGCAAACTGTGTGAGATTCTGCAGTATGAAGTGTTGTTTGGGTCTTAGAAAATGTTAAAGTTAACGGCGATGAAATTTTCCAACCGTATTCTCTGTTGGAATATGGATATTTAAATGGTCTCAACGAAGCACTATTATTTTGCTAGCACTTTTGTTTTATCATATCATCAAGAGATGAATGAATATATTCAAAGATTTGTTGAACTAATTTTAATAGTCCTTTATCTATAAAGGTCAAGTAGTTGTCCGGAAGTCTCATAAAAAAATGCATCCCCTAGTGTTAGAGGTTATGGGGGTTGAATCGCAAGTTTTACAATTATCTCGTTGTTTGTCAGTATACCAAAACTATCATACCAAATTTCAGCTTTCTAGGACATCACGAAGTTGCTTAAACTTTGATGATCATCAGCCAGTGACGAAATCGGCAATTTTTAGATAGTATTAAAACCTTGAGCTTGTAACCGTTGCAATTTTAACTTTGCGTGTTTAATAAGTTTCGATTGTTAGGCATAATTAGGACCAAAGTTATAGGCGGTCTAAAAATTGCCGAAACACTCCAAGAAAGGGTAGATAGTATGCCTTACGCCTCGCTCGTCTCGATTTGGCGGGCCCACGGGAGGCCCAGATATGAGTATCAATTAATGTACTACCTATTATTACCTACCGCACAAATCGGCTTATTTAAGTAAAAACTACTGCGATTACATTTTTGTACTAAATGACTTATAAATTGGAATTTTGGTATTAAAAGCAAGTTAATCCCTCAAGCATATGTGAATGAGACACAATAGAAATTCTATTGTTATGCGGTTGCCTGCAACCGCTCGGGTGTTGAAGCGTACTTGAAAAAGACATTCTTAAATCTTATAAGTATTTTTTTTATGTGCGTAATGCCACGTATAATGATCTCAATAGGTCACGGTATTACTTGTGCCTCATAGGCTAAGAAATAAATTAACTGAATATAATAAATTGCTGCTATAATTTTACGATCTATAAACAGAGAATATTTAATTTATATCCGTATACTTGTGTATTTTCATTGAAAATATTATATTACTGTGAGTGGCAATCACGTAATAATGATTGGATTTAGTTTCAAGCTTTTTTTGTTTGCCAAAATAACATAGCCAGGAAAGGCAATACTTATTACCCAATATTTAATAGCGTCGAGTCTCATATTTCTGTCAAAACAGAAATAGTTTGTAATAAGTGGTATTTGATATTGAATTTTAGATTGTTTTAGCAGTCTAGGGTATCGGTCTCGATGTTTATTCTATCGTCAATTTTTTTTCGATGTGTTACCCAATCTCAGTTCATTTGGTTTCTTGAATGACATGAGCTATAAAAAATGTGTTCTGAATTGAGTCTCCAAATGAACAGATTTAACGAGAACACGTAGCTACTTTCATTTTATGATTGAGTTTTGGTAAGCATTAAAATGCATCAAACAGTTAATAAAAGCTCGATATTATTTTCCAAGGCTTCCAAGCATGAAACTAAAACCTAAAAAATATGTAATATATTTAGTTTATGGATAGGTTTTTTTAAATGAAATCGATGTTCCTAGAACCATTTTTTGTGGTAAAATGGGCGTTACCCCATCTGAGTTTTAAACTAAGTGTTTTTTTAAACAAGATCTTAACAAAAACATTCAACTAAAATTAGTTTGAACGAGTTCAAACCAGCAGTTTTTAATGTCTGTGAACTTAGCAGATCAAAGTCTGGCAGAGCATTAAAAAGTTGGAGTTCTACTCGCATGCACATGAGTTCTATAGTTCCTGATACTTGTTAGAGATAGTTCTACCATTTAAACCCACTAAAAAGTATGTGGTTGAAATGCTCTGCTAACTTCCGGTAGCAGAGCACTTTGATGAAAAATATAAAATAAATATGCCAGATTAGTTAAAAAAATAAAAAAAAGAGTTCCTCATTCTCAAATTAAATAGTTCTGGTGTATAAAAGACACTATTTAAAAAAAAAACTTCTAATTTTTTTTTCGTTAAAAAATATATATATTACAATCAAACCGACGAAAATAAAACTAAAAGGAAGGAAAACCATAAAAAATAAAGATAAATAACATAGCCCTGTGTATGAACCATCTTAAAAAATTACACCTAGACCTGGAACTCTCACCAGCATATCAGCAGAGCATACAGTAAAAACAGAGGTGTACCGAAAAAACTTTATTTTATTTTAAAAAATCACATCAATACAGGTAAACCATAAGAAAGCTGGTACTCCTCGAGATCCAACAGGATAAAACGTAAGCTATCTTACTGGTATCCATCTAGACCTGGAACTCTCAGCAGCATATCAGCGGAGCATAGGTGAAGACAGGAAGGTAGCGAAAAATCTTATTTTTCTTCAAAAAAATCTCATTTATTCAGGTAGACTATCAGAAAGCTAGAACTCTGCGGAATCCCACAGGTCAAGACGTAAACTATCGAGTTAGTATCAATTTAGACCTGGAACTCTCAACAGCATATCAGCAGAGCATAGGTGAAGACAGGTAAGTAGCGAAAAATCTTATTTTTCGTCAAAAAAACCTCATTTATTCAGGTAGACCATCAGGAAGCTAGAACTCCACGGAATCCAACAGGTCAAGACACAAACTATCGAGTTAGTAGCAATTAAGACCTAGAACTCTCAACAGCATATCAGCAGAGCATAGGTGAACACAGGAAGGTAGCGAAATATCTAATTTTTCTTCAAAAAAATCTCATTTATTCAGGTAGACCATCAGGAAGCTTGACCTTGCCGAAATCCAAAAGGTCAAGACATGAGCTATCTAAGTAATATCCATCTAAACCTAGAACTCTCAACAGCATATGAGCAGAGCATAGGTGAAGACAGGTAGATAGCGAAAAATCTTATTTTTCGTCAAAACAATCTCATTTATTCAGGTAGACCATCAGGAAGCTAGAACTCCGCGGAAGCTAACAGTTTCAGACGTAAACTATCGAGTTAGTAGCAATTTAGACCTAAAACTCTCAACAGCATATCAGCAGAGCATAGGTGAAGACAGGTATATAGCGAAAAATCTTATTTTTCTTCAAAAAAATCTCGTCACTTTCGTCACTCATATTATTAATTAACGTTCCTATCCACGCAGAAAGAGCTAACTGTGTCTTGTGATCTTGCAGTGAGTGGTCTAGCTTGGGTCCTAGTTAGAACTGGATCCCATGCAGGTGGAGTTTTCTGTGGGATTCCGCGGAGTTCTAGCTTCCTGATAGTCTACCTGAATAAATGAGATTTTTTTTAAGGAAAAAAAAAGGTTTTTCCCTGCATACCTGTTTTCAACTATGCTCTGTTGATATGTTGTTGAGGATTATAGGTCTAGATGCATACCATCTAGATAGTTTACGTCTTGACCTGTTTTATTCTGGGAAGTTATAGCTTCCTGACTGTCTACCTGAATAAATGAGAATTTTTACACGAAAAATTAGATTTTTCGCTATCTACCTGTCTTCGCCTATGCTCTGCTAATATGCTGTTGAGAGTTCCAGGTCTAAATTGTTACTTACTCGATAGTTTAAGTCTTGACCTGTTGGATTCCAGGGAGGTCTTGCGTCCTGATGGGTCTACTTGAATGAATGAGATTTTTTGAAGAAAAATAAATTTTTCGCTATATACCTGTTTTCACCTATGCTCTGCTGATATGCTGTTGAGAGTTCTAGGTCTAAATTGCTACTTTCTCGATAGACTACGTCTGAAACTGTTAGCTTCTGCGGAGTTCTAGCTTCCTGATGGTCTACCTGAATAAATGAGATTGTTTTGACGAAAAATAAGATTTTTCGCTATCTACATGTCGTCACCTATGCTCTGCTAATATGCTGTTGAGAGTTACAGGTCTTAATTGTTACTTACTCAATAGTGTAAGTCTTGACCTGTTGGCTTCCGCGGAGTTCTAGTTTCCTGATGGTCTACCTTAATAAATAAGATTTTTTTGAAGAAAAATTAGATATTTCGCTACCTTCCTGTGTTCACCTATGCTCTGCTGATATGCTGTTGAGAGTTCTAGGTCTTAATTGCTACTAACTCGATAGTTTGTATCTTGACCTGTTGGATTCCGTGGAGTTCTAGCTTCCTGATGGTCTACCTGAATAAATGAGTTTTTTTTTAAGAAAAAATAGATTTTTCGCTATATACCTGTCTTCACCTATGCTCTGCTAATATGCTGTTGAGAGTCCAGGTCTGAATTGTTACTTACTCGATAGTTTACGTCTTTTCCTGTTGGATTCCGCGGAGTTCTAGCTTCCTGATGGTCTACCTGAATAAATGAGATTTGTTTGAAGAAAAATAAGATTTTTCGCTACCTTCCTGTGTTCACCTATGCTCTGCTGATATGTTGTTGAAATTTATAGATCTAGATTCATACCATCTAGATAGTTTACGTCTTGACCTCTTGGATTTTGGGAAGTTATAGCTTCCTTATGGTCTATCTGAATAAATGAGATTTTTTTGACGAAAAATAAGATTTTTCGCTACATACCTGTCTTCACCTATGCTCTGCTGATTTGCTGTTGAGAGTTCCAGGTCTACATGGATACAAACTCGATAGCTTACGTTTAGACTTTTTTGGATTTTTGGGAGTTCCAGCTTCCTGATGGTCTACCTGAATAAATGAGATTTTTTTGAAGAAAAATAAGATTTTTCGCTACCCTTCTGTTTTCACCTATGCTCTGCTGATATGCTGTTGAGAATTATAGGTCTAGATGGATATTTTTTAGATAGCTTACGTTTTGACCTGTTGGATTCTGGGGAGTTCTAGCTTCTTTATGGTCTATCTGAATAAATAAGATTTTTTTTACGAAAAATAAGATTTTTCGCTATATACCTGTCTTCACCTATGCTCTGCTGATATGCTGTTGAGAGTTCCAGGTCTGAATTGCTACAAAGTCGATAGTTTACGTTTTGACCTGATGGATTCTGCGGCGTTCTAGCTTTCCAATAGTCTACCTGAATAAACGAGATTTTTTTGACGAAAAATAAGATTTTTCGCTACATACCTGTCTTCACCTATGCTCTGCTGATTTGCTGTTGGGAATTCCAGGTCTAGATGGATACTTTCTCGATAGATTACATCTTATCCTGGTCGATTCCGGGGAGTACTGGCTTCCTGATGGTCTACCTGAATAAATGAGATTTTTTTGAAGAAAAATAAGATTTTTTGCTACCTTCCTGTTTTCACCTATGCTCTGTTGATATGTTGTTGAGGATTATAGGTCTAGATGCATACCATCTAGATAAGTAACGTCTTGACCTGTTTTATTCTGGGAAGTAAAAGCTTCCTTATGGTCTATCTGAATATCTGTCTTCACATATGCTTTGCTGATATGCTGTTGAGAGTTCTAGGTCTTAATTGCTACTAACTCGATAGTTTACGTCTTGACCTGTTGGATTTTGCGGAGTTCAAGCTTCCTGATGGTCTTCTCGAATAAATGAGATTTTTTTGACGAAAAATTAGATTTTTCGCTATATACCTGTCTTCACCTATGCTCTGCTAATATGCTGTTGAGAGTTCTAGGTCTGAATTGTTACTAACTCGATAGTTTACGTCTTGTCCTGTTGGATTCCGCGGAGTTCTAGCTTCCTGATAGTCTACCTGAATAAATGAGATTTTTTTGAAGAAAAATAAGATTTTTCGCTACCTTCCTGTTTTCACCTATGCTCTGTTGATATGTTGTTGAGGATTATAGGTCTAGATGCATACCATCTAGATAGGTAACGTCTTGACCTGTTTTATTCTGGGAAGTAATAGCTTCCTTATGGTCTATCTGAATATCTGTCTTCACATATGCTCTGCTGATATGCTGTTGAGAGTTCTAGGTCTTAATTGCTACTAACTCGATAGTTTACGTCTTGACCTGTTGGATTTTGCGGAGTTCAAGCTTCCTGATGGTCTACCTGAATAAATGAGATTTTTTTCAAGAAAAATAAGATTTTTCGCTACCTTCCTGTTTTCACCTAAGCTCTGCTGATATGCTAATGAGATTTATAGGTCTAGATGGATACTACTTTGATAGCTCATGTTTTCACCTTTTGGATTTTGGCAAGATCAAGCTTCCTGATGGTCTTCCTGAATAAATGAGATTTTTTTGAAGAAAATTAATCTTTTTCGCTGCATACCTGTCTTCACCTATGCTCTGCTGATATGGTGTTGAGAGTTCCAGGTCAAAATGGATACTACCTCGATAGCATACGTCTGGTATTGTTGGATTCCGGGGAGTTCTCGCGTTCTGATGGTCTATCTGAATAAATGAGGTTTTTTTGACGAAAAATAAGATTTTTCGCTACTTACCTGTCTTCACCTATGCTCTGCTGATATGCTGTTGAGAGTTCCAGGTCTAGGTGGATAATACCTCGACAGCTTACGTCTTGATCTGTTGGATTCCTTGGAGTTTTAGCTTCCTCATTGTCTACTTGCATAAATGAGTGTTTTTTAAAGAAAAATAAGATTATTCGCTACATACCTGTCTTCACCTATGCTCTGCTGACATACTGTTGCGAGTTCTAGGTCTAGATGGATACTATTTAGATAGCTCACGTCTTGACCTTTTGGATTCCAGGGAGTTGTTGCTTCCTGATGGTCTACCTGAATTAATGAGATTTTTTTGAAGAAAATTTAGATTTTTCGCTACCTACCTGTCTTCACCTATGCTCTGCTGATATGCTGTTGAGAGTTCCAGGTCTAGATGGATACCAGTAAGATAGCTTACGTTTTATTCTGTTGGATCTTGAGGAGTTCTAGCTTTCTTATGGTTTACCTGTATTGATGTGATTTTTTAAAATAAAATAAAGTTTTTTCGGTACACCTCTGTTTTTACTGTATGCTCTGCTGATATGCTGGTGAGAGTTCCAGGTCTAGGTGTAATTTTTGAAGATGACTCATACACAGGGCTATGTTATTTTATCTTTATTTTTTAGTGTTTTCCTTCCTTTTAGTTTTATTTTCGTCGGTTTGATTGTAATATATATATATATATATTTTACCAAAAAAATAATTAGAAGTTTTTTTTAAATAGTGTCTTTTATACACCAGAACTATTTAATTTGAGAATGAGGAACGCTTTGTTATATTTTTTTAACTAATCTGGCATATTTATTTTATATTTTTCAACAAAGTGCTCTGCTACCGGAAGTTAGCAGAGCATTTCAACCACATACTTTTTAGTGGGTTTAAATGGTAGAACTATCTCTAACAAGTATCAGGAACTATAGAACTCATGTGCATGCGAATAGAACTCCAATTTTTTTATGCTCTGCCAGACTTTGCTCTGCTAAGTTCACAGACATCAGTATGTGTTGGTTTTCGATATATTTGAAAGTCGTGTTTACCCTGCACCCTTGTTATAGTTAAATCTAAAAAGTTAATACTATCGTTTTGTTCTATTTCTAATTTAAATTTAATTTTAGGATGGATGTTGTTAATTTTAGTAAGAAAAATATCTAACTGTCTATTAGTTCCACATAGTATTCCTGATAATCATGCGTTTTCTATCCTTCATACTTGTGAAAAAGGCTTGAAACTATCCGTTTTGGAACAATTAGAAATAATAAAACATAATAAAGATAGTACGCTTACATTGTTGAACGAACAGGTCAGTTATACCGCCTCTCCACTTCTGAATATATTTTCAAATCAACAATCTATTAATAATAACCGTCAACTACCAACGAATTAACTTCATTTTCAAATTTCCGTTACAACGATTACGTCACCTCATTAGTGGACGGAAAGTATAAAAGGCCTGTTCGCCAGCCGACACAGCTCAGTCGTCCGTGCTCCGCCGAGGCGACAACATCTCCTGAGGATGCCACGTGTAGTGGCGAAACGCGTCGAGGTATTTTGCACGTTGGTGTTGGGTACTAATAATTGCATCAGCTGTGCCGCATGCGTATTGAGGGAGGGCGGGTGGTGCATCCTGCATTTGCCTGAACTAATACTAAACGCGGTGACGGTTTGTGTTGTTAGTTGCCTGCGCCGGCGTCGCTTAGCGGAAATTTAAAGCAAAATAATTTCATAAATTTCAACTTAATAATGGATTTCCGCAAAGTAACGCCTGATTCCATTAATTATCGCAAACATAACTTTGTTATTCATACAAATACTATGAAAAAAAAGTTATATTTGCTGTCAACAAAATGTGATATTTTGGCTACGTGGAAGTATCTCTAATTCAGTTTACGTTGGCATTGAACCCTTAGTGTGCGAGTCCAACTCGCACTTGGCCGGTTTTATTTATATATATTTGCGGTGTAATTTTTATCTCTATCTCAAAAATCAGATTCTTATATTAGCGATAGCATTTCATTTTATTAGTTAGCAGGTTTTATTGCAAGAGCAAAAAAGAAAATAAATCTTTATCGAATAACGATTATTCAATAATTACTCACAAACAGTTACCGCGTTGGTTCAACATTAACCGTCCGTAAAAGTACATTACTCAATACCGGACGTAGAGCAGTCTTGCGCAGCAAAATCGGAACTGATAAATAGCATCAGACTAGGAAGTACTTAGGTGTTTACTGAGATGCGAAATTCTCACACCTTCCAATCATCTACTTAAAACTGCACAGAGATGGATTCAACTTCAATAAATAATTAACTTGTCCAGTGCCGCGTGTGCGGAGCCTCCGCGCCGCGCCGCGCGGCTATGACAGAACTATTGGAGTGTATGAAACACTATTACTAACCTAAGTACACTAAGATTTCATTACAAACTACACATAGGTGAGATATGTATTGAGTTATGTGTTTCTTTCTATTCAAAACCAATTAAATCGATTCTTTGTAAAAGACGTAGGAACGACCATTTGATTGCTTGTTTGTTAGTTAGTTGTTTCCATTCATTAGTCAGGACTCGTAGCTTTCGACATAAATTAATGATCAAACAAAGGAGTATTTAAATACCTTTTTTCTGTTCCTTCGACTTAAGAAAACACTGTGTAGATTGAAGTAGCTCGCAACACACCCTCTTCATGTTAATTTTAGCAACCAGGCCGTTGGAATAATTATTATGGCAGTTTCAATGGCATCGTGCCAAGAGTGTGCATCAAACGACTACAGCCATTTCACCTTCCCTCGTAACCCTCAACTTTTACGATGCTCAAACGATTTTGCGACGTTACATCTAGCTTTGATTACTTTTCTTAGCTTAAAATTGAAACATGGCAAGTACATACGGTATTTACTTGATTGAACGCGAGAGAGAGTACTGTTTACATGCGGTACGCTTATACTGTTATATGAAAAAGTGTTTTGGAATCTTGCTATACCTGTCAATCATGATGGCTGCACTCATATATTTTACACTAGCAGTCCAGCGCGACATCGCGCGTTTTGAGTTTGTTCCCTCTGCTCCGCCTAAAGCCTTCCTCGGTAAATTATTTAAGTTATACAACTTTTTTTTTAATCTGTCCAGTAGTTCGTGAGATTAGCGAGTTCGATTAAACAAACTCTTCTGCTTTATAATATTAGTAGATAGTAGGACGTCCAGAAATGCTGAATGCAAATCGTCATGGCTCTATGTTAAAATGGTTCGCTGCGCTGTTGGTTTGCATATATATGTTTAAATATACTCAGTTTTTTTTTATTTACACAGTATCCAAAGATGCTAAAAATGGTTTCATAAAAAACTGTTTTGTGCAACATGTAGGAATGCTTCTTGCTTATTAGTTCAAAGCCTTTTATTTTGGTCTGATCTGACACATAAATCTATTATTGAACCATAAAATTTTTAATGTATTTCAAGTAGCTAATGCAATTTTAATGGCAGATTACGTGAAGTTTCACATTGCAATTGTGTCGTAAAACGTTTTCATTACGGAATCGATTTGACCGCCCCGATAGTAATATCCGAGGTACTCCTGGGCAATAGGGATACTAATACTTGTGGATAGAGCATTTTGCTAGTTGAATTTTCTCGGATTCAATTCTAGGATTGCACTGTCATAATATCCGATTCATTTTAAATCCGGATTCGTTACGCCGTTCAATAATAGCGTCGTAAAAGACGTTGAGATTGTCATTCTTGTAGATTCTTCAGGTTAACTTCACAAAAGGTTGTTCGAAAAAGAGTTTAGCTTGTGGATTTAAAAAAAAAGACTACTTATAAATGTGTTTAATTGAAATTATAAATAAGCTTTCTTTTACATTAGTTGTTAGAAATTAAATTATTTATAGCCGAGCTTTTGTTTTATCCACAATTTATGTCATTTTATTAATATTTATATAAATCTATAACTTTTTATTATTTAGCGCTTGTTTTTTTATTCAGAACTACCTAAATGACTTACTTATACATTTGAAAGTAAAATACGATTTTGGTTTAATTCGTGTTGAATGTGTCATAATCTGAATTAAAGACAATAAAACATTTATCCCCAATTCGTGCCTGTTCATTCGCGTGTTAAAAATCGCAAGTATTATCATGTAGAGCGCTCGCTCTTCGATAAGTATTAAGCAACAAAAGCGATCGTGAGTGAGACATACTACTGTTTGTAACCGTGGGATTCTAGACGTCTCACAGTGGATCGACGCCATATTAGCAAAGGGACATAGGCAACTTAAATATACATGTGTCAGTTTTTGACAAACAAATCATGCCATCGTATACGCCTAATTATAAGCTGTAAAAAACTTATGAAGCATTTTCTTATTGGAATCTTATATTGAGAGCTATGGCACCAAACGTGATTTCTTAGTATGGGAAATGGCATAAAAAATAGTGTATCTTCGGATTTTCTTCGTGTTTCGACTTGATTTTTTTATATGGTATTAAAATATATATTTGCTACATTTTCTCCAAACAAACATGGTGCGCCACACGCACCCCTTGCGAGGTACAGGCGTTGGCCTATTTTTTACTTCTTATGGACAAATTGATTCATAAGTTATTACTTCGACATATCTTATCTCCGAATTTCACTTCAATGGTGACTTACTAAGAAATGGTCAGGCCATAAATCATCGGTACACTGATAACAGATTACCAGAAGACGTTAACGTTAACCACCTATCGATTCTTGTTAAGTTCTGTAAATCGATTGTTATTAGTAAAAATAATGATAAATTCGCCGTTCATTCATACCAAACACAAAGAAAAAAAAAGAAAAAAAAGTTCAAAGAAGTTTATGAAATGTTAATTTTGGAAGAAAACCTGGTAGAATTTTGTGATGTTACAAATTTAATTCCTGATAGTGATTCCGAAGAGTCTGAAATAGAATCTGAAGATAATATTTTCTGTGATTAAGAATGTCTTTTTTTTTTAGTTGATCTGATCAGTTAATTTATTTATAATTTATTATATAGCTGCTTTTTGTTGTATTGTGTTTTAATATTGTGTTTTAAAACTGTTTAATTGATTTATGTTTATTGCCATTTGTGTATGGTTAGTTGATAGCAAGTTAAGTATATAGTTAGTTTTTATGATATCTTTTAAGGATTTTAATTTATTTCATTACAGTGACAAGTTTTAGCAAAAGCATAATGTACTTTTCTTTAAACCATTACAATACAACATATTTACGTACTTGATCAAATAAGCCTTTTTTTTAAGTAATAGCTAAGTCATTAAAGAAACAAAGCACCATACGTGATTAACGAAAACTAAGCCAATTAGCTTAACGGCTAATATATATTACGAATCGTTAATAAAAACAATCTTTTCCAGAGATTGAATACAATAAAAAAATCTGGTAATCTGTTATCAGTGTACCGATGATTTATGGCCTGACCATTTATTAGTAAGTCACCATTGAAGTGAAATTCGGAGATAAAATATGTCGAAGTAATAACTTATGAATCAATTTGTCCATAAGAAGTAAAAAATAGGCTGTCTTCGCTGACATATGGAGCCAATGAAACACGGATTCTTCAAATAGGTTTGTATTGCAAAGGTAAGGTACAATTGTGATGTTCGTGCCGCGACGACCGGAAGGGAAGTGTACAATGACATTCAGAAAATCAAATTAGAAATGGATACTCCTGCCACAGAGCAAGAGCAACGTTATACTTTATATGGAATGCGGCGACGCAGCATGATAGGAGCCGGAATATAGGCCAACGCATGTACCTCGCAAGGGGTGCGTGTGGCGCACCATGTTTGTTTTGAGAAAATGTAGCAAATATATATTTTAATACCATATAAAAAAATCAAGTCGA
This sequence comes from Pyrausta purpuralis, assembly GCA_963924145.1. Taxonomy (NCBI): domain Eukaryota; kingdom Metazoa; phylum Arthropoda; class Insecta; order Lepidoptera; family Crambidae; genus Pyrausta; species Pyrausta purpuralis. Next base: position 18,522,939 of record OZ001643.1, on the reverse strand, counting down.
AACACGAAGAAAATCCGAAGATACACTATTTTTTATGCCATTTCCCATACTAAGAAATCACGTTTGGTGCCATAGCTCTCAATATAAGATTCCAATAAGAAAATGCTTCATAAGTTTTTTACAGCTTATAATTAGGCGTATACGATGGCATGATTTGTTTGTCAAAAACTGACACATGTATATTTAAGTTGCCTATGTCCCTTTGCTAGTATGGCGTCGATCCACTGTGCGTCTCCCCCATTACGGACCTGATAGCACTTAAATCAATAGTGATTTAGCCGTAAATTGCCTAGAATAATTGAGTGGAACGAAAACACAGTAGTTGTTCATGTTGCAACTACGCTGTTTTTGTTCTAATTTACCCGTAGCTACAAAACTTTTTTTGGATGATTATGATAACGACTATATTTATGGATATGATGAGTCAATAAAAAAAAAGTGTACATCATGACGATTGAAATAAGAAGAAACTCTGACAAAATCGTGGTTTCCCTCACAAAACCATGCTAGCATATCTAGTTTAAAATTCAAATCGGAAAAGAAAAGGCTAAATTCTAGAATCCGGTCGCAAATCTCATTTTTTATGTTAGGCATGAACGAAAACTCTTCTAGTATTAGAGTAAATAGATTTTCCTGACCGAAGAATATTATTACCACGTGCAAACATGACTGTAACTAAAGTTTATTTTCCCTTTAATATTATGGACACCAATCCCATACAATGCTCTGATTCCAAAGTAAGTACCAAAAATCACAATGTTCATGGGTGAAACCTATTCACTGTCTGTAACTAAAGTATTTTTTCATTGATATTCAATTCAACTTCGCTTTTATATCTCATCAGGAAGTTGATGATGACCTCCTTAAATTCGAAAAAAAAATACCTTACATTTGATACGAGGGTCAAACTGAAAGTTCTTAGAACTGGCCACTTATAAACAATATAATAAAAAAAATATTCTAAAATTTGAAAATAGAACTCTTTGCCAATATTACTGAGTATATATTTCATTCATTTGTCATTTGTTTTACGATTTGGCGGCAAATTGAAAATTGTCTGTGTCACGTCAACATGAATTTAACACGAGAAAATTTTCGTGCAATGATTTTTTATGACTTTCGATGTCATTTAAATCAACAAGAAAGTTATGATAGACTACGATTGGCCTTTCACGATGAAGCCCCATCTCGTGCGACTGTTTACAACTGGTTTAATGAGTTTAAACGTGGTCGCACTAATCTCACTGATGATGTACGTGAGGGACGGCCTTCTACGGCGACGACTGAAAATAACATCTGTGTTGTGCGGCGTATGATAGAGACTGACAAAAGAGTGACCTATCAGCAGATTCGGACAAGCTTAGGCATCGGTATGAGTCAAGTGCACAAAATCCTCCACGAACATTTAGCGGTCAGGAAGCTTTGCGCCCGGTGGATACCTCATAATTTGACTAAGGCTCAAAAACTCCATCGTGTGGATTGGTGCCGTAAAATGATTGAAAGATTTAACGGAGGTGACTCAAATGCTGTGTTCGACATACTAACAGGTGACGAAAGCTGGGTTTACTGTTATGATCCTGAAACCAAAAGACAATTTGCTCAGTGGGTGTTTCCTTTCGAGGAGTTGCCAACTAAAGTGAAGAGAGATCGAAGTGCGGGAAAAAAAATGGTGGCCTCGTTCTTCGGAAGGATAGGTCATTTCGCAACAATTGTGTTAGAGGATCAAAAAACAGTTTCTGCAGAATGGTACACTACCAATTGTTTGCCACTTGTCTTGGAAAAAGTTCGAGAGAAACGACCTCGCAGTAGGATCCTCCTTCACCACGACAACGCCTCGTCGCACACCGCCAAGCGAACGATCGACTATTTGGCGACATCAAACGTTGAATTACTGGGTCACCCGCCGTATAGCCCCGACCTCGCGCCTTGTGATTTTTATTTATTTCCAAAAATTAAAGAAAATCTTAAAGGAAAGCGGTTTATGAATGCTGAAGAAGCGGTGGCTGCGTATCGCGATGCCATTGAAGAGACCCCTAAGGACGAGTGGGCAAAGTGCTTTTCCCAGTGGTTCCATCGCATGCAGCGGTGTATTGACGTCAATGGACAATATTTTGAAAAGATATAATAAAACTAATAACTGGCTAATGTAATCAGTTTTTGATTTTCTAAGAACTTTCAGTTTGACCCTCGTATCTCTGATAACAGTATTTCCTGCCTACGTAAATATCCAACATACTTTGCCTAGGGGTTCAAGCAAAGCTGGCAAAACAGATCCCTAAATTCATGATATCTAGTCTTTTCTTTATTCAACGAGACTAACTGTAGAAAAGCTGAAAGCTTCAAGTGGAAGCGGAAACTGTAAATAAAGCGTAGGTCTTTTTCTAGATTTTTTGCTAAATCCAGACCTAACAGGAATTGAAGACGCATTTTTTTTCTAATGTTGAAACGGATACTTAGTTGTTTCTATTAGTATCCATCATCCATTTTCTAGTTAGTATGCGTCTATTTAATGAAAAAAAAACATCCTAAGACCCCAAAAAACACACACAATACACCAAATTGTTTAAGAGATGAGCCTAGGACGTACAAACAACAACACGTCAAGGTAAACACTGCGGTATCCTACGCAAGTTCTAATAAGAGCTAGTTTGCAGCAAAAGTGGGTAACCTGATGTGCTGGCGATTTTACATTGGTTAAAATATTTGACTAAAAGATGTATTGGTTTTATTATATTGAAGGTGAAAAACAATTTATTTATTTGCAATTTCTTTGAAACCAATATTTTTTGCGCCTGAGAGACAGGTCCATAATGATCGTCTGCAAATTGCCTAAATTGTAACTACTTTTGTACATTATAGAACAATAAAGCATTGAGTATTAAAATGCTTGCTGCTCATTTAATGGTAGAAACAAAACTTTTTGTAATATTAATAGGTAGACTTTATGTGTTTTAGTAAAATTGTGTTATATTTAAGGCCATACATTGTAGTTAAAGCCTTTCCAAAATAACCAGCTATGGATCAATCATAACAAAGTAGAATATAATACACAGACTGTAAGCACAGCACCCATTTATTAACATAAGGTTAACAGACTACTAGAGCGCGTTTTGTCAAAATATTGTTTGTAAAAGCTTATGGCTGAAGTGTTATCCAAGTTCCGTGATATGTAACCTCGTAAACTAACGTGATTGTCCTAGTTTATGGTGACAAATGACATGACACATATTGCTTGTCGGACTTAGCATGACATGATTTGTTTACAAACACTTCTTACTGAAACACGGAAATCTACCGGAAGTGTTATTTTACATTAAGATAAATAACGAAGGTAACTAAATAAAATTCACCCTGAACATTTAACTTTGTAAATAAAGCTTATCATGTTTCCAAATAACGTGATCAAATAGTTCGGAGATATGTGTGTGTAAATAAAATAATGTAGTGTTTCTAAACACACAACTGATATTAAACTATGCAATATAAATTAATATTGTCCATGTATGTAATTATGATTTAACGTTATTTGTGTGTGATCATGATAAGCTTACAATTCTTTACAACGTGTAGCCAGAATATTTGGGTAATGAATGTAAGGCAGGTGTAACTAAAATAACAATGACAATGGGTCAATAGAGTTATTTGAACCTAGACAAGAAAGAAGTGGACATCAAAGATTTATTAGATTCCTCGACAAGCATCTACTGTCAGTATTTCAATAGATATTAGCCTTATTGCCTCTATTTTTTCCAAGCGAGCACATCTTCAGGTATTTAAAAGAGCTTCAAAAGAAAAGTATAAATGCAAATTGTTAAGGATTTTCAGATTATGGAAAACGTGCCTTTAGAATTTTTTCCAATATTTCACTGGAGGACAAAACAATCGAAAATAGTTTTAACGGACTTCAACGCAATAGCTTGTGACTTTTAATATGCTTTTGAGAAGTTAGAGCTTTTCAGCATACTTATTTACTTAGACCGTCAATTTCATTTCTGTATAAAAATCTTTATTTCCATCACCCATCTTTTCCTAAAGTAGGTATATATTATGTATTCACAAAGTATAATTATGCGATGACATTGCAAGATGGTCGTCTGTTTTAAACAAATGTTGATTTCGATTCAATCAATTTGTACATATTGAATAGCAGTTTTTTTTTCAAATCATGTTTTGGTTGGTTCCTAGTAAAAATTGTTCATAATTACGTAGTTACGAATCATTTTCCACCACCTTGCAATGTCACTCCAAGTAACAAGTCTGAGCTGATTAAAAATACACAAGTTGTTATAGTGTATGTAGAATCTACTTTGTGCTCAATTTGACCACTGATTTATTATTTACCCTATCAATCAAGGGATGAGGCTAACTAAGCCAGGCTGAGCGATTGTTTTTATGTGACACGATAAAAATCTACTTATTACGTCCTGTTTTTGAATCATTTTGATTGGCATTTCAGATAAGTGACATTGACTAGTGAATTGATGACGTGAGTTATCACGACACACACACTTTTGTTGTAATATTCCTTTGCTTTAATTTAGAAATTTAAGCCTGCCTGCCTGTCAGGTAATTAAAACTGGAGAACCTGCGTCAAATTGAACAATACCGCAGAATTTCGTTCATTATACTTGTTTAGAGAAGCAGAAAATGAGAACATCTGGATTTGTAGAACTTTGTATTTGTAAATAAGATATTATATACTAAGCTGAGGCTGAAACTATTCTGCTGTGGTAAAATTACAACTTACATCTGCTTTGGCCAATTGTTTAACAGAATGTTATTACATATCAGTAGGAACAAGGCGTAATATAAGCCAACAAATAAACGCCTCCATTCTTAAAAATTCTATATCCTTTGACTTTAAACATAAAGTCGCAGAAAAACAGATATAGAAAACAATGACAAGGATCTAACTAATTTGGAATCTTTTTTGGTGGATATTTTACAACTAAAAGGTGATTGACCTTTAAAATTTAAACATGTTTTTGTCAATTCTGCCTTCGAGGGGAATCGATTTGAATGATTAATTCTCATTTAGTAAATCCAATTGAATTTCCTATGTAGTTTGTCGATTTCAGCGAGGACAACTCGAATGCGAGGGCTTGTTTTGTTTGTTTTAAATTTAAATACGCAATAAATAGATTTTTCAATCTACGATGCAATGCTAAGGGGGTGGTACAACGTTAAAAGTATTCGGCCGCTATTAGTGCTTAGTACGTACGCAGATTATTTCTATTTTATGAATTTGATTGTGTTTATTTGCTTTAATTTTGGTAGGTTAGATCATCTGTAATTCTAATATTATTTATTTGTCATTTGATATGAGTGTGATGCCTGCAATAAAGCCATTTTATTTTATGTTACACTTTACTGTGTGTTATTTCAGCAATTTTTGAGAAAATTTTACTATATTTTTATAATCAAGTTGATTATAAGTCAATTAGCACCAGGAACATGCACAAAAAGAGAGTAGCTACAATGATCCCAAATGCAAACGGTGTAAGGGCACTGTGATTTACTATAGCCACGGGTATCGTTCCAATTTCAGCTGAATAGTACATTGCTTGAGAACCATCCCAGGTGCCGTATAATAACTTGGGGCTTCTGCCAGACAATAATTTACTCCTAATAGTTTCGCAGTCAACTTGACATATCAATAAAGCCAGGATATGATCAGCAATAACCTGTATCGAATATCGCATGTTTCCATTACGTCAATAATATATCATTGGTTTAGACATTGGCTATTAGTAGAGAATGAAGCACCTAATTTGTTAGACACAGTTAAGAAATTGTTTTCAATTGTTAAATTGGAGTATCGAAATCACAACAGATTTCCCGATATTGAGATTGATATTTATTTCAGGAGCAGTTCTGGCACGAAATAATACGATATGGATTCAGGGGCGAAATAGGTTTGATTGAACTAACATTACATTGTGTGTCCTAGGCACTCGATCAATATTTGAATTAGAGGATGGTGTTTCTCTCAACACTATTGATGTAGGTATTTAGGGTACTTACTGAGTTCCATGACAGCAACGGCAATGGCAGTCAGTCATGGCAAATATCTAAATAACTTTTGTAATATGTACTTAGCTCAGACATCAAGAGTCTTGACTAAGTGTCAACTACATTTTTAGGGTTCCGTGGTCGAATGGCAAAAAACGTAACCCTTATAGTTTCGTCAACTCTGTCTGTCTGTCTGTCCGTATGTCACAGCCACTTTATTCTAAAACAAGTATTACGCAGTTGAAACTTAGTAGCTTAATAGATGTATTCTATTAACCGCTTTAAGATTCTTATACAAAAAAAAGGGGGAATCCCATACATGAAACTAAAACCTTTTTTCATTTTGCAAACCTATGCGTGTAGGGTTTTTATCAATAGGTCTATGACGCAGAGGTTCCTAACACTAATTTCTCTAAAAGTCTAACGTTTGAGAAATAGATGCTTCGTGGTAAAATGGGCGTCCAAAAACTGGTTCTCCCTTTTTTTGTTTAATTTCACTTCACTAACATTCAAAATGTCTAATTTAATTTGATGTAATTATTTGATTCGTATAATATTCGTTTCATGTTATTTTCATTTTCATAATTGTTTATGTAATAAAATTTCATTTTATCAAATATTCATTTTGCCTAATATCACATGATATATTGTTTGTTTAGCCTAATGATTGCTTAATCTAACTTTTATTTAACCAAAACTTTATTATAACTGAACTTAAATAATACAAAAATAAAAACAGAAAAGAAAAGAGCAAAGCGATTGGTTATTGGTTTTCGAATAGCTATGTAAAAAGTAATAAGATAATAAAATTACTGGAGTTATTTATAATATTATAATGCAAATTATAACCTACATAACCTAAATGGCATTAACAAACCGACCGCTGCCACGGCACGCCTCGCCTTAGTGCGTTCTCGGGTCACTGTTCTAACCTTACCTAACGTAGATGACACCAACAATGGATTCTGATGCTCGGTGCCGCTTCTTTTTGTGATTAAATGCAAAATATTAAAGCTTTGTTTTACTCAAGTTTCCCTATTTGCTGTCTGTAATATAATGGTAGTACTGTTTTATATGTATATGTACTATAAGTATTATGATTATAAACAATTTAGGTGAACTTATTAAAAGTATGTTAAATGATAATTATGCAAATTAATACTAGATAAAACATTAAATAGATAAAATGATTATTAGTACTAATGACGATTATGCCACTTAAATGTAAGGACAAACGTTGTTATATCAAACAAATATTATCTGTTCCAAAAATTATGTCAAACAAAATTATGTTAAGAGGAATTAGTTAAAGTGAAATTATATCAAACGTTTTTCGACAAAGTAAGGAAGAACCCCTCAATCTAACTTTTAAACAAAGCGAGTGTAAATTGAAAAAAATAAATGATGTTGATCTTTACAAAGACTTTCAAACGAAAATTGGTTAGAACGAGATCGGCCTAGTACTTTTTGAGAAAGAGCACATTTTCAATAACCGCTATCATAACTTTGTTATTCATACAAATATACTATAATAATAATACTATGAAAAACAATGTTATATTTGCGTTCAACAAAATATTGTGGTATTTTGGCTTAGTGGGAATAAGTGGATCTCTAATTCAGTTAAATTTGGATCTGCTGAACCCTTAGTGTGCGCGTCCGACTCGCACTTGACCGTTTTTTGCATAATTTGGATGAATCTATGACATACGAGTAGATTATTTTAAAAAAAAGGCCGTATGACTTTCTATGCACGTTAAGCCATTTCGTTGAAAGTTTACATACATAACGGCTGTAAATGTCAAACGATCTTCGCTAAGTAAAAGGTTCATTTAAATGTATTAAAAGGTTTTATCTTATTTTTCCTAGCATTACAGTTTTTTATACAGAAATATTCATGAGAGGCTTATTTGTGTGTAAGTGTTCACGAGTAACAAATTTCATTGTCCATAATAAATTAGATGACTTACCAGTTACACGTGTCTGTTATCGACCGAATAAAATATTCAAATTGAAACTAAAGTACCTACTTAGTTTTCTTTTTGAATTCCCCATGATAAAACGTTTTTCTTTATTTAAGCGATTGACAGTTTTGTAGGTAACTGGCCAATAACCTTTCTTGACAATTACCTATCTCTTTTATTTACGAGCACAATTATCATCAGTACAAATGTGATACAATATCTTATTCTTGAGTATAGAAACAGTATTTGAAGTTGATTTTAACACCTTTGTTTTTCATGAGTGAATGTTTGTTTCTGCGTAATTAAATAGTCATCAAAGACGGAAAACTGATTAGACCTGTTAATGAGGAAAAAATGCCATGAAATTCGGGCCGTGACTTAGCGTAAAGTACAAACTATATCACGTCAAGCTGAACAATGTAGTGCTTTATGCAGTAGAATTAGGAGTGATTTTGCAACGACAATGTATAGTATGATATATACTGCTGTACCCTCAAGGTACCGTGTCCAATCGTTCGGCTTCCGGGGAGTATAAGTACAAAGGTAGCACGTAGAATGTTTTGCAGAAAAGTGAGAACAGACTTACTTGCTTACTTAAAAACACCATTAAGTTAGGTTTATGCCGTGTCTGTAACGCAAACTTGGCTGAAACACGGCTGTGTGGTTAGATAAAAAAATAATGATTATGAAGTAAATATTTCTCTGAAAAAAACAAGTGACTAATATCTCTATAATCTAGTAACAAAATTATTGTTTTACGACACAGACGTAAAGACATTACAATATTTTTGGTTACAAAAATAATTTTAGAGTACAATGAACTAGTTTCAATATTTTTTCCGCCCATTTAACAAAATATGATAAAAAAAATATGTAAGGTGGTTGTTCTATTTTTCGTTGTAAGGTGGGTTGATACTTGGGTCATTCAGTCACGTACTATGGACTGTAGTGAAAAATATGGCTTATCAGTATATTGGCACCTTAAACAGGTTAAATGATATAAAACCTTTTTGGTAGAGATAACACCCAACCAATTTTGGCGAATATTTATTTATTTATTGAGGAGAGTCTGAGAGGCATTCTGAGGTTTTTTCCGTTGCGCAATTTTTTTCATACTGAGAGGTATTTTGGACGGGCGGTGTAGACACTCCATTAGGTTATATTTACTTGGTACAACTAACAAATAAAAAGTATTTATTTGATCAGGATAAGGTTCGTTGTAGAAGTTTAAGTAACTGGTACCCAGTTATCTGGGATACTAAGATAATTAACTTGAAATTATTTGTAATAATAACTATGAAACAATTATCTTACTAATTGATAATTTTGTATTCGAATGACACTCAATATATTAAAGTCGTAAACCTAAAGAAGACAATGGCAATAAATTTCCACTGTTATAGTCTAGTTTATCTCGCGCTTCACTATAGCCAAGCCTAGTAAGCGCGGAAACAGATCTGAATTGTAGCTGATTACACACTAAAGATCCGGGTAGGACTTCAGATCCTACTTCCGTTATGGGCATTCTACTTCGTTTAGTTGGAGAGAAAATTACTCGGGACTGGTACGATGCCTGTTATTTCTTGGAAGATTTTTACTTATGGTAATGATAAAGCATGCTTGCTTCTTTTGTAAAGCAGGTGGCTCACATCACAGTCACATGCCAATAAAGGCAATTAGACACTTTCTTTTGTAACGTATTCTTTCATTTTTAAATTTTGTATGTTTAATAGCTTTATCTATATTCATATTTCCCTTGATCACGACATCACGCGTAAACGACTGGAGTGATTTTGCTACTTCTTTTTTTTGGGTTGTTATTATGTTGGTAGCAACCGAACCGATTTTTATGATTTTTACTTTTTAAGAGTCGTCACAGTTCGGAGTAAGATAATAATTATTAGAATTACGTGATTTGGGCGGAATGGAACGAAACAAAGTTCGCCGGGTCCGCTAGTTATATATAAAATGAATCATATTTCCCTCGGTTACGGCATCACGCGTAAACTGCTGGAACGATTTCCATATTGTATTCTGGACGCGACTCTTAACCACCCCCGTGATTTGGACTCGTACTTTTTTACACCCTGTATTGAATTTTAGGGATCCGTGGTCATTTTATCTATGATATATATATTATCTATATATATAATAATATATACATAAGGTTTTTCTTTTGATTTACAGGATATAAAAACTAGGTAGCTCAATTAATAGAGCGTTTGGCCAAATTTTTTGGTTTCTTATTTCATATTTATAAAGTTCATTGAGTCCTAGTAGACCTAGTAGACCTAGTGGATTTATGATAAATATGCCTGTGTTATCTGCCAGAATGAAAAAAAAATAATAAGGAAACTAAAGTAGGAAGGTGATACCTATCTATGACTTTTTAAACATGGTATAATAAGGACCATGCTTATATGAATTGCTTACTAAGCGTTTAGTAAACTGTAAAATAATTAAGTCAGAATAATCTATGGACGGACAACAGCACGTTATGATAAGCACTGCGGTATCTTATGCAGTTGTAATAAGGGCTAGTTTGCAACATAAGTGGGTAGCCTGATGTGCTGTCAACTGTACGTTACTGTAATATTAAATTAAAGTTTTATTGCTCAGGATAAAATCTGAAAAATGTATGATTGGATTGTTAATTGAGTTAGGTAAATCATGTTAATGCTTTCGTTTAACTAAATAGATAAATAAGTGACATTCTATCTTAGAACAGTCTCAGTAGGACATTGTTTTTCTTTGCAGGATCTAAATCTAAGTTTGACTTGGTTTAGTAGTCTCAGAGATCAGACTAAACTAAGCAATAAATTTCAACATTAGAGGTCACAAAACCCTTATTAACACTACGGTAGGTAGTGACTTGGCAGTCACTTCCTTGTATATTATTTGACCATTACACTTACTTTTTGAACTGTTATTACCAAAACAGAAACATTAAATTGCAAGAATGGAAGTTAACTTCTTACTTTATTATTAAAATAACAAGGCTTTGTATCAATGTTTTAATAAATACAAATTATAAGAAGTTGGAGTGGCCACTTTATATTACCTCCAGTAATTAGGTAAATAATCAGTTATATCAAAATAAAGGTAGTACCTAATAACTTAATATATCACATTTAGGCTCGATTTTACCAACGTCAGATAAGGAATATTCACTGAATATAATACAAAACGCCTCATTTGAAAAGGTCACCTATTTGTCAACAATCATTTATGAACATATCATTTTAAAAAGGTTATTTATTACTTATTCAGTCGGATAAGTCTTCTCTGATGTCGTCAAAATCGGCCCTTAGCGGTCAAAATTCGAAAATCCGTTATTTGCCACGCACTTATTTATCTCCAAAGGGTGAAAGCTGTTTGTAACTCACACTAAGCGCTTAAAACAAAAATACGTTTTCAAGGTTAATGAAGAGGGTGGTTTTGCTGTTAATTAAAAGTGAGACGGTCGAAGAAGTTTGTAGGCGGATTACGAACAAAAGGTTCTCGTAGGGTCGCCATTTTTTTTTCTGTTTGGTACACATGAGTATTTTACATAATTATTAACCCGCATCTTAAGTGCACCTTATTTTATGTAATCACACACAATATGATGATGACCCGAATTCTAACATTTAAATATTGGGTACAGTGTAAAATTACCACTTATCAAAGAGATGAGATGATTGTTTCCTTCGGGTGCCTTTCTACACAAGTGGATCTAAAATGAATGTCATTCATTGCTTGTCATTGTCATATCAATGGTCATAATATTCGCTGCTTCTTATTTCTTGGTAATCTTCTTAATTGTCCTTAGTTCAATAAATAAGATGTCAACACTAGTCTACCGACATATAGAACACAGAAGATACGCGTAAAATCGCTAAACGGTGATTAGTGGGATGTGTAGGTTTGCGCCGCGTTTGGTTTCATATGCACTCTTCAATTTGTTGAAAAACTACGTGTACCGATTTAATTAGTACCTATGCATTGCTCGTAAAAAAGAAATATTATAGACTAGCAGCGAAAAATTTAAGGTAGACGTCTGGTTGACGACTATCCGTCGACCCTGTCAAACGGGCTGTCATTCACAAGAAGAAGTAACTCACATAAGTTGTAGCAAATACGATCCCATCCGAGGCGTTGCTGTTCCCTTTACGTAACGTGCTTCCGTATGGTTGACGCCTGGTTGGTGCTGTTCCCTTGCCGGGTGGGTATATTTGCTTCAACCTTAATGCATTACTGTAAATATTTTTTTATGGAGAAGAACATCTCTGTTATACTTAGAGGCACATTTGCATCAACATCCTGATAACTAATATACTGAAATTGAACTAATAATTTGACTTCTGCCGTATTTATTTTTAAGTGCAGAATAAAGCTTAGTACTATAATCTAAATTAGAATTATATTTCAGGCGAGTTAATTGAAATTTATTGCACATAATCTTAGTAATTTGCCTGAGCTGTTATAGACGAAAAAGAATAAGTGCCTAGGTTCTCCCCTTACGTGTGTTACAGACTCGATGTGTATAATTATGTCCACACGTAACACGAAAATATCGTTATCAAAATCAAGCCTATAATAATCTTTTTAAACGACTGTAATCACCAGTTTCGTATGACTGTTGTATTGCATCAAGCATGTATGGTGGCCTTTACTCGTCACGATCTCAGCGCCGAAGTCTGAAGCAAAATTTATGTCAAATCGCGTAGATTATTTAAATTTTCTGATTTTCTGCTGCATCAAACATCCTTTCAAATTACCTGCCTGTATCTTTTATGAATCATTAAAAATATTTGTATTTTTTAGCCTTATTCTAAAATTCTTAAAAATCAATAAATAAACCAAAACACAAACTTTTTCTCAGCGCTTTTCTTAAGCCACCTGGTTGTTAAACAGGGAACTTATGTCGAGACTTCCGTAGCTGAATGACACATTTGGCCTACCGATAACGAAAAGGTCCTCAGCCCTCAGCCATGGAAATATGACCTCTATTAGTTCGGATTAAAACCCTTGAGCCTTATAAAGTTGACCCCTTGACTTGTTTATGAACTTCGCTAAAACAATCTTGATAATTGAAAGTAAAGACAAGGCAACGCCTTTAAAAGGTTATAGCTAAGGAGTTTAGAGTGGTTTCCATAATTGAAGCAGAATATTTCAGAATACATGTGTTTTGTGATATCGCCTGTAATATTCAATGTTTTGTCTACACAGAAACAAAACGAGATTAAAAGACTCCCTTTTAACAGATCAATAGGTAAAAGTTATTGAAATATAACCTTTGAAGAAAAAACTATAATGAAATAAGTTTGAACGAGTTATTTTATTCCGCTCAAAAATGGAAAAAAAATACATAATTTTAATATAATTCACAGTCTGGGCTAACAAAAAAGAGGTTTTACTAATATCCGTTATGATAGTTACGTAAGGTCCAATCGTGTTGCTGTCAGTTTCTTTAATAAAGAATGACTGCATTCTGCGTTGATACCTTTTAACCAATCGTGATTTAAGTAGGCCTAAGATATGCTCGTACTTCCTTGATTAACTTTATGACAGTTCTGCCATAGAGTTAAAAAGATTGATAGATAAATGTTTACAATTTCCGAAATGTCTAGTTGTGACCTTGTATGTAGGCTGTGATCTAAATATTCCATTTGTAACTATCATAACAAAGCAACTCTGACACTTCGCCTTAGGCCTTGATAAGTAATCACTTTGTGTTAGCGACCGTTTAGATGCTTTAGAATGTTTTTAACACTCACAGTGTCATATTTTATATTCATAAAGATGAAATAAGAAACCAAAACTTTCGCAGGGTCGGACTGACAGCACGGCAGCTCAATTGGTAAGAGCGATTGGCCCGGTCTGCCAAAAGGTTGCTGGTTCAAGTCCCGCCCGTGCGCAAATTTTTGGTTTGTTATTTCATCTTTATGACCGTTTAGATGTTTCTGTATGTCTTAACTTACTTAAGTTACGCTATCATTAATTTCAGTGAAGCTGTGTTAAACTTGTTCGAACAAATCTATATTTTAACATAAATGTCATCTGGGCAAGCTATCAAGTATCGTCAATAAACAAGTGAAACGAACTTGGGAGATTGAAGGCTCTGACAAATTTACTTGTTTTGAATTGATAGAGAACTGGGTCTGAAGTACCATTTAATTTAATTATATTAAGTTAATTGATAATGGTGTAATTTATGTAGGACCCACTATTCACTACGTAAGCGGTAGTTTTTCATCAAATACGGTTGTAGGGCAGGGTAACAGTGGTCTAATTGTCTACTCTATTGTTTGTTACATGACGCGTAAAAACTGCGACCTTGCTGCCCCCCATTTATGAATGGCGACTAATTAACAACTTTATAATGCCTATGTTAAGTAGTGCAAGTGACTTGTCATATCCGCTGATTTATGCAAGATTAGTGAGTATGTACGTTAATTAAACCAATGGTTTTAATATTCTTACGCAATTGATACCTAATAACTAAACTGTCTCCCCGCCACTTCATTCGCGCATTTAGAAATGAATTTGTTGTCGTAAGTTGTAGTGTGATGTTTAATAACCTTCCTCGATATCCTATCCTGCCTGCTATTTAACATAGTAATATTTTTAACCGACTTCAAAAAAGGAGGAGGTTATCAATTCGACTGTATGTTTTTTTTTTATTTATTTTTTTGTATGTATGTAACCTCATATCTCAGTCGTTTGTCGACCGAATCGAAAATTTTTTTCGCCTACTTAGAGGGTGTACCTTCTAATTGGTCCTATTTTTTCCATTTTGGGATCTGATGATGGGATCTTGGTGTAATCGAAGGAAACCCTCAAATTTTAAAGGCACGTATAGTGTTTCTTTACTAGAATCTTAATGTTGACGTGTTGTTACGTCTGATAGTCAACATCTTGTGGGGCTGAGCTGATGGTGGAACTCCTTAACGCTCAAGAGTTCAGTAATTATAATGACGGAACTTATGATAAGTAATTTGTAGCTTCTTAAAAAATAGAATTATAAGGTGCAACTCCCCCCCCCCCCTTTTATGTAATCACTAAAAATGAAGAAATAAAATAAACTTAAAAAAAAGTAAAAACCGACTTCAAAACCAAAATGCACTAAAAAGTCTTAAATAAACTCTTCACCACCGCCATCACTTAGACCATCAAGCATCAACTATCACAGCACCGACCCCAAAAACAAATTGTTTGCCTTAAACGGATTCCTTTCCTTTCAAAGGTGAAGAGTTTATTTAAGACTTTTTAGTGCATTTTGGTTTTGAAGTCGGTTTTTACTTTTTTTTTCAAATCAGATGTAGTTTTGCCATAAAATTTCGTAGATTAGCGCGTTATTATTTGTATTAGTGTAATACTCGTACGTTAAAGTAAGATAATCATTTATTTTCAGGGTACCTATTTTAGTAAGTCGTACTTGGCATCCATATTTTATGTTATGATTGAAATTCATAATACGTTTTCGGCATAAAGATTGTGACCAGAAACGTATTTTATCTCAACCTTCAGGTAGAGAAACGAAATGCCTCCTGTTCCTACCTAACCCTAGGAGGTTATTTCACAAAGCCTTGTGATAAAATTTAGAGTTACGTCAGTCATTAAAATGACCTACTAGCGGGTCCAGTTAGTGTTACATTACACTTTAATGTGTTTACTCAGCTTTATGTTTGACAAGCCCAGTTATGGAATGGCTTTCGGCTTATACGATGTAGTTAGCCATCGTAGGTGCCAAATATTAGTCCATTAAAAATTTGTACCTTGGCATTCCAAGACCTACTTTTGAAATTTGATTCTAGTATCAAGATACTTTCTGACTGACACAGATTTGAATAGCTGCCATTTAGCTTGTTTACATATGCCGTGGATTTGTGTTTGAACCCGGCTGCTCACACATTATACGTCGCACAATATGATGCCTCGTTGCTCGGAAATAGCTCAAGTCAGGAAGGTGGTGGTAATAACATGCATCATGAGGCACGAGGGTGACCCTCGTGCCTCTGGAAGCACGTTAAGCCGTTGGTCCTGCCTGCGTCTAATCTCTCACCGGCTATGTTCATACAGAGGTCGTAGTGCGAGTCAAAGCAAGACTTACTCGATCAAACGCACCGAGCGCGTAAACGTGAATTTACATGGAATTGATTTAGTGTAAACGTTAGCCCCTAGACGACGCTGCATCAATCCCATATCAATTTACGTTATTGCGCTAGATGCGTTTGATCGAGTAAGTCTCACTTCTTCTCGCACTACGGCCACTGGATATGCCATCTCACCGAATAATTCGAGTAAAGGAACAGAGAGTGCACTTGTGTATTGCGCAAATACTTGAGCACAAACAATGTCCTGGGTCAATGGCTTATCTCAGTTAAGATTGACCGCCTTCGCATGCAACCACCATAAGACCATGGTCGGATACTGCCAGTAAGACTTTCATATGCCGCAGGCAGCGGCATCTGCGACCCCGCAATACTAGTCTCCTTGGATTTTTATGAACCCTTACACGTGCTTTGGAAAAATGTTTAAGCAGTTTATAACTTACGATCGCCGCTTTCTCATATCGCAAAGACTGGTATCATAAACTGTGTGCACCGCTCGTTATCTGGCGCAAACATTTTTGACAGAGATACGTTTCGTACCTTGTTGACCGATTATTGTTTTTCCCGTGATAATCTGTTAGAGCGAACGGGAAAATATAAAATGCCTTGACATGATTACGAGACAAGGCTTTTTAACTCACGGAAGGTTAAAAAATATAAACTAAAATTACAATTCGAGGAAAAAGTATCATATTCAAGTGAAAGATAATGACAATGTAATTTGATTGTTGATTTATTTACCGTAGTATTTGTCCATAATCGATAATCATGATTATCAGCTGATTGTATGGTAACAAATTATTTCAATTCATATTTTGATCGCAATAATCACCTTGTTCACCTTCATTGAAGAACTTAACCCCTCCAAGTTCAAGTTGTAATACAGACTACCGAACCGAATACATAATACAGAGATTTATTTAACTACAAGTATAGATAGGTATGTAAAAGATAAAATTTAGATGTAATTTCCCTCAAACCAAGTTTGTTATTTTTTAAGATCTTAATGATTATTTAAATCATCGTACTATTTACGTAGTTTTTACTATATCGTAACTATCGCGGTAAGAACGACACTTTTGGCCATTATATGTGCATTTTATCAATGGTTTTTTTTATTGAAAAACTTTATTGCACAAATAAAAGTGTAGAAAAGGTGAATTTAACGCTAAAGCATTCTCTTCCAGTCAGTCCTTTAGGTCATGCAAAAAGATTTTAGAGGGTGCAGGAGAATGTAGAAAGATAGAACATAATAAAAAAACGCAACAATGTAATATACACATATAGTGGTTTTGCCCTACTCGAGATAGAAATGGTTATTCTACCTTTAGATTTTCGGTCCGGTTAAGGAAATCCTATCTCTGGCCAAGGATAGCTACTTTTGACTATAGATTGCATACAGAGAACGGCCCTTATTTTTTGTATTAGTTTACTAGAGTCTTGGACGAATAAACCACTGGACGCGCAATGACGGGAAATTTTGCTTGTGCCCCCTTAGCCACGCAGCGGGCTTTTTGGCCTCACTTACAGATGACGTCTTGTCAGTACGGTGATAGAGCTCAGTGAGAAACATTGACGGAAAAAATGGGTAAATGTGGCTTATTTTTGTGTAAAAAATATAGCGGCAAGACAAAAAATACTCATTTTCATCCGTAAGTAACGTTTTATCCCAAAAAAGCTGATATTTTTCATGAAAATAATGAAATGTGTTTTCCAAGAGAAAAGCAACATTGCCATTTAAAAAAGTGGTGGTCAGTAACTACAAAATCAACAAGATAACGTATACTTTATACGGTAGGATTGTCGTATGTTTATCATTCGTTCTCTTGTCAATTTATTTATAATTGTGCTTGACAATTGTCGATAAATCGTATCGATAAACATTTATAAATTTTAAATATAAATTCTTTTAAAATAAAATGATAAATCTGTATAAAGTTTCACTTAAGAGTAGATTAAGATAATCTTAAAAATACAACAGTTTGCTTTAAAATTTTAAACTTCATATTTTATGACAATACATCTATAAAATATGATTTCAGATTTCTTGTGGATCCATTAAGTAATATAAAGTGGGTCGAAGGGAGACAAAATGGATCCTCACAAAACATCACCGAATATGTGGTATCCATTTAACACCTGTGTGATGTAATGCCAACGCAAAAATCTACTGCTTAATTATCCCATAGGAGGATTTAAATGGTGCTGGGGTGTATGTACTTATGGGCGGTTTCACAATGTCTTAGGAAGTTCTAGTTAGTGTTACTTGCCAGACCGTTCATATAAACGTTCTATGTTTCAGTTGTTCATTCGATGGTTTGTGCATTAAACATGTCCATAATGTAATTTATTGTTTTAGTAATAAAAAACCGACTTCAAAACCAAAATGCACTAAAAAGTCTTTAATAAACTGTTGAACATTGAAAGGAAAGGAATCCATTAAAGTTAATTTTATTTCTCCGTTTTTAGAGTTTACAAGAGAGGGGGGGGGGGGGAATTGCACCTTATGACTCTGTTCTTTAAAAAGCTACAAACTACCTATCATATGTTCTCTCATTATAATTACTGAACTCCTAAGCGTTAAGGAGTTCCACCATCAGCTCAGCCCCACTATAAGTCAGCCCCCGTAATAATACGTCAACATTAAGATTTTAGTAAAACAACACTATACGTGCCTTTAAAATTTGAGGGTTTCTCTCGATTACACCAAGATCCCATCTTCAGATCCCAAATCGGCAACAATGGGACCAACTAGAAGGTACACCCTCTAAGTAGGCGAAAAAAAATTTCAAATCGGTCGACTAACGACTGAGATATGAGGTCACAAACATACAAAAAAAACATACAGTCGAATTGATAACCTCCTCCTTTTTTGAAGTCGGTTTAAAAATACATGTCTTTTTACAAAAGATTCGTTCATTCATTCGTTCCGCATATGTCGATAAAAAAATATCGACACTTTCATGCACTAAATGTCAAAAATTGACATGACAAGCTCCCCCCGCCCCGCAGAAATTGGCTAATGATATTTTCATACATTCGCTCTTGCGTTTCATATCCAGTGGTTAATTCATCCAAGACTAGAGTGAATGGAAGGTAAATGTGCATCAAAATGAAAAATGTGATGGCATTATATTGATGACTTCATTTACTCTGTCTATTTCTTTTTATACTATGTTGAAAAAATAAAATGTGCGTAGATCAAGCTTGGAAACTTTATTAATATTATTGTAAAAAATACACATCTGTGTCACTGAGGTCTTAATAGAAATAATACTAACTATGGCTGGTCTAACATTGTTGCATTAAAAAAAACAATATTTTACTTCAAACTTAAATTTTCTTGATTTGCTTATTTATTCATGACAATGTTAGAACCCTTTGCAGTAAATATCACAAACATGCAATTTATTATCTTAGATCGCACACTCCATGTATGCAACAGCATTCTGTTCTCAATAGACTAAGTACTTGAACTGATGACATAGTTCCAGTTAAGTTATGTGAACTAGAAGTGTAGAGGGTAATAACTTAGAGATTAATTCTGTTTTATAAATTAAGAGGTGTCTGAATTTAATATGTGGACGTGTTTAGCAGGTTTTCTCTGTACAAAAAAAAACAAAAAAAATCATTTGTTTTGTTTCTAAGAGTATTTCATTTTAACTTGTAATCTTTAAATTTCACACTACGCTTCGAATTAAAAACCATGTTATGTACACTATTGTTGAACTACACGTTTGTCAGTAATTTAGATCCTTTTCGTTTGTAATTTAGATCCTTTAGCAATTTAAGAGTGTAATTTGTTTGTGTTTTTATAAATAGAATGATAAAATCAGTAACTGCAGTTGTCTTTTTACAGTAGAAGCGATCGCATTTTGTTTGTTAAAATGACCTATGACCGAGGTCTTTCACACTTAATCACTGTCAATGAATAGCTTGCAAACACAACACACAAAAAGGGCGTCTCTAAAGGACTCCTAACAAAAGATGACGCGTGGTGTAAGAGATTTTGAATCTTCAGTGATAAGACGCGAGAGACCTTAGACGTACACTATACGTACGTGGTCTCGACTGCATCAAATAGCCGTCAAATTCCGTGCCAGGAGGTATTCTATGAGAAACGAAATCCGTCAATTCGTATCTCGTATTCGAATCTTAAACATTTTCATCACTACCGAATGCTTCAAATCCGCAAAACGATTATCGTATTAACGAATTTCGTTTTTCGCTAACGGTTATATTAACGGTTAGCGATAGATTCACCAAAATTTGGTATCAAAGTGATTCTATGCAGTTATAGTTAGTTTGGCCAGCTCAGAACCTATGACTTAATTCGTCTTACGACATGAACTAGTTGACGGTTATAGAGAAATGGAAAGTGAGCTGCAATATCACAACGAAATTAGAATACGCCATATCTAGGAAGCTATTACGTACTAGCATACTCAACTAGTTAATATGTAGATTTGTCCAATAAGTTACGGACGGATGATAGCAATGTCATAATATGTTCAATGAATTATTATAATAGAACCGAATGGTCAGTGCGTAGAGTATGATAATTTAGTTGCATAAGATTCAGAAAATTAACGGATGGTTGCACGATTTATATAAAAATGACCAGTATGCTTAGGTGTTTGCATAATAAAATCATGAATAACTCTGGTATACGAGTAGTTATGGTTTGATTTCCAGGAGGCCGATTCTCGCGGCACTCGAACTTTTTTCTTGTGATTCGATTGAGAGTTTTAACCATTTCCCTCAAAAATCAAGTAAAATAACGTCAAACAGATATCGCAAAAATAAAATCTTAATACATAGAAACCGTGACCATGAGAAATTAAAACTATTTTTTTTTCGACAAAGAAAATTCGATCGGTAAGCTTTTTTCGTATACGAATTGTCCCCCCGAGCTTCGGGAAATTCTGTTCTGGAAAAAGACCAGAATTAAAGTGAAATACATTTTTATATTTGAGGCACTCGATGCATATCTTGCTGGTTGTGGCTGATAGGCTCCGGCTAGTCGGTCTGCTCTCCCATCCCGGAGCGTGTCCCTCCTTCTAAAAATCGTGCTATTTGGTGTGCCGGTTTTACCGGATCAGGCTTCGATCCTGGCTGAATAGTAGTACTTCGTATCGTATCGCATCGTAATACATTTTTATATTTGAGGCGTTAGAATGTATGTACTACTGGTTGGTCATTTTTAAACATTTATAATTTTCGAACTAGAATATGTCTGCAAGAAAAATCACGTAGAAGTTTTGACAGCGCTTAATTGATTGATTTTGATTCCTCTCGCAATAAATCCTAATTAATTTTGTTCGATCCAAAGGAAAATTGCGAAATGTGGGCCAAATGAAAGTATATTGTTGAATAAGTAATCATTGCATCGGGCAGATGGAAGTTGTTTTCCGTATAAACATTCCGAACCATATTACTATGATTGATTTAAGAGAGAACTATAAAGACCATTTGACAATTATTTCCTATAAACATTTTGAGGAGAAAAAAATCTACTCATATTTTAATAAGGGAATATAGAGATGTTTCGTTTTTTATAAAGAAGGTGAATCCCAGCGTATCGTGATTAATGAGTGCCGCTTATAAATAATCATTGTTAGATTGACGTAAGAGTGATATCCGTAGCTGTAATATGCAATTAACGTTAGCACACATGAGTGGACGCATATTCTGATTCAATTTATGCGAATCAAAGCCACGGACTGTGGTTTACATACTTTTGCTTAAGTTTAAGTTAATAATAGTTATAGTTCATATATCATTAATTTACAAAAAAAAATGTAAAAAATCCAGTTAAGGTGAAAATGTAAGAGACTATGCACACTGCATATTTTTAACTGTCACTTTTCTAAACACAGACATCATATTGAGCATTAGCTTTTTTGCAAAATCAACGTAGCAGTCCCTAAAAAATAAGTGTCGTGATAAAAGACGCGGTAATCTTAAACTAAAAACTGCGACTCTCGAATATGACAGGTCTATTCAAATGAGACAAAAGAGCTTTTTAGCCCTTGTGTTAAGAATTTTGAGACGCAGTACCCGGGCATATAACCTTGTGAATTTAAAGTAGATACGACACCGCCAAAGCGTAGAGTTTTAATGCAGTGTTTTCACGCAGGTAAGTAATACTCGAAATAGTAATAACCTAGTCATATCGATAGACGATATTCATAAGTACTGCTTTAATACTATCACATAGAAAATACAGAATGTGCTTTAGTTGTATTAACACAAGACTTAAATATTTTTCGTTTCGTTTACCCTTCAATTTTCAAAAGAAGCTGATTTAAGCATGGATCTAACAGAAATAGACAGCCATCGAATATTGCAGATACACATTTTCAAAAAATAGTCTATTTACAAGAAACAAAATCCTGATGTTGTCAAAGTGGCTTTTACTGCTACAAGTAAATTAATCGTTGCGCGTCGAGATTGTGTCTTTGAATTAGTCTTCTTATGACATAATCAATAAGATGATTGTCGTTACAACATAAGTGGTTGGTATTAAGATATTAATGTCATCGCAATAATTATAAATTTACCCAACTCATATCATCGCGAACGTGTTGCAAACTCTTCAAATCGACGCAAAATTAATTTGATTCACACCTCAGTGCATCAGAAGTGTCAGAAGTAGGAGTGGACTCAGTGGAGTGATAGGTTGCATGTTGTGATGAATTGCCTCGAACCACGCATTACCTATTAGGTATGAATAATGGAACGTTTAGAAAGAAGTTTTTGTAAACGAATAAATAATCAACGAAAATCACGCGAGACATAGATCGCAGCACTCACAAAATAAATCATACTTTTTTCACATCCCTCCTGTGTTGATTATTACAATATATGACTTTAATAGATGAATATTACACGCCATCTTGACGAGTGATTCAAAAATAGGTCCTCAGGACACCACAAATATTCCTTTATGAGACAGCTTTAAAATATGTCTTATTTATGCCTTCTATGTTATGGTTTCCTGCAATCCTTTGATAGTACCTAAACTTAAGGTGATTAGATTTACTACAAATCTTTTCGATTAGTGAACTATAAATCTTTTGATAAGACCCGGTTTTTCGTATCACTCATATTATGTAATGTAACAACAATAGTGTAAGTAGTGTGTCGTTTTAGTTAGTTCATAATTTCATTGGATTAAGTAAGTGCAAAAGCATTTATGCTTATCGATTTCGATATACTTGATAATTTACCTGATATACTACAATGATTACTTGATAATTAAATTAGATTTGTGTTTATCTTACTGAATCCACAATCTAGTGTGGTTCTCCGGTCTCGGCAGATAATGGATTTAGTTCAGATTGGAGGTTTTTTCCACCGTTCATTAGTCCCGACTGAGGTCTAGCCATTAGCTAGTCATTTAATTTGAGACTCCTCCGTCTTAGATGGGCCAAAGTTTTTTTTTTATGTTGACGCTTCAGACTGTACAAATGTGATTTTGTGTGAGAAGTCTCAAAAGGGAATCAGACACGTATTATAGACATTACGTCGGTAATGTTAGCCTTCGATTGATGTACACAAATAAGCAGTTTTCTAGTCATTAGATATTTTTTTAATCAAGAGATGGCACCCCCGTACTTTTAGGAACACAGATTATATTGCAGTGGATAACTGGTTTCCACCAATGTAAATTCAAAAAAGGTAGATTGTTATACAAGGAGAGAAAGCGAACCATTACACTCAATATGTATCTGGCGCTTGAACGAGTGATAGCGCCAATAGTTTGAAAGTGAAATGGGTACTTTTACCCGAGAAAAACATACTATTTTTCATTTTGACTGTGAGGAAAAAATAGCTGTGTGATTTTAGATGTTGATGAGGTATTATGTAGTTCGGCGAGATATGAAACAAGATTTTGAAACAATCAAGATTTTGCACAACATGTCCGTTTATTTACTGTCATTAATGTCATTATACATACAACACACGATTAGAAGGACTAGTAACGGCTTGGAAGAAAATGATATCAAATAATTCAACTCCTTGTTAAAAATATCGATTGGTTTTTTCTCACTTACAATAGTAATAGTGGAAGAACGTAACCTTTTAACCTTGTCCCGAAAACTACCACAGGTAATGTCAATTTTACAAAATTGTAAAAGTACAAGCTAAAGGTGGAAGTTAGTTCTAGATTTTATAATGAACACCATCATCTCGGCGTGTTACCTTCGCCTGATAACTGTTCTGTACAATAATATACAAAACTAATAAAAACATCGTCGAAGGAAGAAAGAAATATAATAAGTGTTA
Source organism: Pyrausta purpuralis (assembly GCA_963924145.1). Classification (NCBI taxonomy): domain Eukaryota; kingdom Metazoa; phylum Arthropoda; class Insecta; order Lepidoptera; family Crambidae; genus Pyrausta; species Pyrausta purpuralis. Next base: position 18,498,575 of record OZ001643.1, on the reverse strand, counting down.
ATTTTAAATGAATAAAAAAGAGTGTCATGATGGCAATATGCAGACACCCGAATATTATATTTGTTGTTTTTTTATTGTATAAAATGTAATAAAATGTATATTTTTATATCACCTATAATATGGAAAGCTCTTTTATTTTATTAATATTTAAAAATATAATGGACTCGATAAATACTTTCCACCCTAGGGATAGAAAAGTTATTTTCTACCCGGCTATATACACATGAAAGCTCAATTTTTTGAACAGGAGGGATGAAAAACCTATAGTTTCCCAAATGGCATCTACCGAGACATTCCAAATGCTATGATTACTTTCTTAAAATCATAGAAAATACACCTCAAATACTCTCTTAAGCATGTCTTAGTTCCTTTGGTATTAGCGCGTGTTTTTGCGCCAAAAATTTGACGTGTACATTGTTTGTAGGTTTTATCTACTACTACTGTCTTTCTTGCAAATGTCACCGCGTAATAAGTACCACAACTTTTTTTCCACAACCCGAAACAAAAAAACTAGAATCGGAGTGTACCCATGTATGTTTGTTTACGAAAAATTTAGTATGCTTTATGATTATACGTGCCGCTCGCGGTAATCTGCGTAAAAAGTCTGACTAACCATCCTGTTTAGCTCTCCATGAAGGATTCAATCATAACTGATGTTCCACAAGAGTGGTCCTAGAACCGACCCCTGTGGAACACTGCGGGTCACTCTTTGGCGCAGACGTGTGCCCTTCAACGCATATGACTTCTCGGCCTGCCAAATAGTCTACTATGAGCCGCTGTAGTTAATATAGGACACCGTGGTAGCGAAGCGCTTGCCTGATGCAATGGCACCAAGGCTCTAGACTGTCTGCCACAGGGGGTTCTCGGTGAAAACTAGCTTAAATAAAGACTAATAAGTAAATATAAGTAAATATCCTTTGGACATTCCCATACAGCGCCATCTAGCCCCAAAGTAAGCTACTCAGAGCTTGTGTTATGAGTGCCAGATAACGGATATAATACTTAAATACTTTTTGTTTGTAAATACATACATGATATACATAGAAAACACCCAGACCAATACAAACAGACATGTTCATGCACACAAATGTTTGTATTGTGCGGGGATCGAAGCCGCAACCCGCTGCGTAGTAGGCGATTTCTTGACCACTACACAAGACGGGTCGTCATAACTTAAGACTCATTGATATAATATTATTTACATAATCCTAATCGATTGTTTCGGAGTTAAGCACATAAACAGAGTCAATCCGTTGAGGGTAAACATTGATTGGAGTCTTGAAACAATTTAATCGTATCTTTGTTTGTTCCAATTTCATGGCTATCGATTAAACAAATCCCCTACATCCTGTGGTTTTACAGATGTAAGTAGGTTACTGATGAATTCGTTGCGTAATTACTTCTTGTTAAAACTGGTAAACAAACAAGTACTTAAATTATAATTTTGTTGTTACATTTCTAGGTCAAGATATACTGTGTTTGAGATCGAAAGATTTTAATAAGGCAACAATGTTTGATAAGAAAGTTTGGGTGGCATGCTTGTTTAACCTTCCCAGCCACAAATTGCGGTGGCGGTCGCGTTCCCGCGGTGTTCTGTATGCGCGTGCACAATTCGCGCGGTGTCAGGTTACACGTTACGTAAACAGTTATAACATCTTATTGGAACAAGCTATTATCATTCTGTAAAAAGCTTATTGTTACTGATTAGACTGTCTATGATCGTGTTTTAAAAAAACACAACTTATATGCGGGTGGTTATTTTATTTTGGACCATGAATTCTTCTTATAGACATTTTTTCAGACTAGGTCTGTTTATTTTCGTCAAAGGCACGTAAATAATAACATTATCTAAATAGCACTTCATTCAAAAACATCTAAGATAAACATTCATTCAATTCTTAAACAGAAATACACATGTTTACAATGTAACACCACTCGAAATACGGCGTCAAGTCTCAAGTACCTACGTAATCTGAGCGCGCCGATAAGGATCCATATTAATTTTGTTTTGCTTTCAATGGATCGAAAGCTAGGAAGTAATTTTGCATTAGTTACTCACTGTGAAAGACAAAATTTCTGTAGTAATCGTAGCTACAATTTATCATTTCTCTATGCACGGTCGCGGTTTCTCGTGCCTAAACGAAGTACCAGCCAACGATTATGACGGGGGCGTCTTCCATAAACACTTAAATACATAAAATATTCACAAAGGTACAAATTTTCGTGCTCTTTACAAAAACTTCTGCCCCTTGCGGGATTCGAAACCGCGACACTAGTTTAGTATTTAGGAGCCTTTAGACGGAGAATACCATGAACGCAAAATACCAACTGTACGTAAAACACCACACCCGCCAACTGTTGTTATTAAACGCTTAATACCATTTATGTAAAATACTATAAGCATAGTATCATACGCAAAATACCATCTGACTTACCATAACACCAAACGTGTCGTGAAATAGGATAGATAAGGTAAACCAGAACTTACTACGACATTGTGAAACAGGCCGTTATCTTGCACCTCGCGTCGCTTTTTTTTCTTTGAAGTGAGGCACGAGAAACTTCTACGTACCTGCTATATATGTATTTTTTTCGATTTCAAAGGTACTCATGAATTCAATGAGTATGTACACAGTCTGGCCATAAATAGTGTAACAATTAAAAATAAGAATGATGCATTTGATTTTGGAATCTGTCATTTTTATACGATTGCTCATTGTGTTTTCTAATTTTGGCGCCAATACATTTTATTAAATTTTGCGATATTAAAATGGAGTGGGGTGATAAAGTGAACCGAATCGCTGTGATTGCTTTACACAAAGTTGGTATGGAGCCAAATGCAATTTTTAAAACTCTCCATACGCTTGGTACCTATTAGTCAAATGTTTGTGTACTGGGCTATCAATAGGTAGAATGAGACCTCCTCTGTTTGTGACAGAAAAAGATCTGGTCGTCCACGTAGTGTTCGTGCGAAAAAGGTGGTCAAAGCAGTAAGGGAAAGAAATCGCAGAAATCCTGTCCGCTCATTACTCGGTACATTTCTATGAACTATTTTTTGTTTCACGCGTCAGGCGTATTAACTCGTATCTCCTACAAGTTATATTAGCAGACCTCGTGCACTCGCCGAAGCGCACGAGAATTTGTCTTTACAGGAAAATAAGTCTTAACAGTTTAGTAAAGCGCTCAAACTGATTCATCATATTTGGAGTAACCATAAATAACTATTAAAATGGTTATTTAAAAATAAAGATGAAGCACTTAATATTTTGTAATTTTTAAATGTTTTGAATTGGTGGTTCAGCGCACGAGCGCACTTAAGGTACAGCCGCCACTGCCCAGAACCATGTCGCGTATTTTACATGATGACTTAAGACTTGCAGCCTATAAGAGACGCACTGGTAATTTTTTAACTGATAATGTAAAAAGAATAGAGTGGTAAAATCGAAAAAACTACTGTAGCGGTACGCAAAGGGAGGTCACAGAAAAAAATTGTTTACGGATGAGAAAATCTTTACAATTGAACAACATTTTAACAAACAAAATGACCGTATTTATGCTCAAACTTGTAAGGAAGCTTCCCAATTAGTCGGCAGAGTGCAACGTGGGCATTACCCGACTTCAGTGATGGTTTGGTGGGTTGTTAGCTATGAAGGAGTGACTGAGCCATATTTTTGTGAAAAAGGTAACAAAACATCGGCACAAGTGTATCAAGATACCATTCTTGAGAAGGAAGTTAAGCCCCTTAACAACACCATGTTCAATAACCAAGCATAGTCTTTCCAACAAGACTCGACGCCGGGTCATAAAGCTCGGTCCACGCAGTCTTGGTTAGAAGCGAACATTTCGGACCTCATCAGAGCTGAAGACTGGCCGTCGTCTTGTCCTGTGTCGGAAGTCTCGACATAGTTCCCTGTAAAACCACCAGGTGGCGCTCAAAAAATGCCGTAACAAAATTAGTGTTTTCGTGTATTTATTGATCGAGAAGAATTTTCGAATGAAGCTTAAAAATTACAAAACTTTTGTAAGATTTATTAAACATACAAGCTACATAAGTTAAAATGATATTTTTAGAATTAGAACATCATAAAATTGAAATTGTCTACGCGAAATGTCAAAAATGTTGCATCAGACTTCGCCCGCTGATCTTAATCCGCTGGATTATGATTTATGGTCAGTTTTAGAGAGTACGGCTTGCTCTAAACGCCATGATAATTTGGAGTCCCTAAAACAATCCATACGATTGGCAGTGAATAATTTTCACATGGAAAGAGTGCGTGCTTCTATTGAAAACTGGCCTCAACGTTTATAGGACTGTATTGCAGCCAATGGAGACCACTTCGAATAAGCTTTTAATGTTTTAAATTGTTTTATATTTATGTATAAAATTAACACACTGTAAAAGTAATAAATATTATTTGCATTTTTTTTTTGTTTGTGACAATATTTATGGCAAGACTAGGTATATGATATCGTTGGAATTCTATAGGTATTATTTGTTGAGATCAAGGTAAGGTAGTCAGGCCACCAAACACGTGTATGTTTGTATACTGATTTCTCGAAAACGAGAATCAGAGCGTAATGATATTTTGTTAGGTATAGGTATAGTCCCACTCCCACATAGGGTACAACGTAAGTTTTATCTAAATCAGTTAAGTCGTTTTTGAGATATCGGTAACAATAACTCATCATAATATAAAATAAAAAAATAACAAAAACTGGCCAAGTGCGAGTCGGACTCGCGCACTGAGGGTTCCGTGCCTACTTTAACTGAATTAGGGAATCTATTTACTTCTACTTAGTAAAATACCACAATATTATGTTGACTACAAACATAACTTTGTTTTTCATAGTGTTTGTATGAAGTACAAAGTTATGTTTGCGGTTGTTGAAAATGTGCTATATCTCAAAAACTACTGGTTCGATCCCGTCCGAACCAATTTTCGTTGAAAGTATTTATTAAGATCTACATCATATATTTTTTTCAAAATTTACACTTGCTTGGTTTAGAAATTAGATGGGGGGGGGACGCCCATTTTACCACTTTGGAAGCGTCTAGCTATGAAACGTTTGACTTTAAAAGAAAATGGTTTTAAAAACCTCTATGTTATTTTAAAAGACCTATCCATAGACACCCCACACGCAAAGGTTTGACAAAAAAAAATTTTTTGGTTTTAGTTTCATGTATGAGAGCCCCCCCTTAACTGTCATTATTTTTTATTTTTTGTATGAGAATCGGTAAGCGGTTAACAAGATACATCTTCCTACCAAATTTCAATTGTGTAATGCTTATAGTTACAGAATAAAATGGGTGTGACATACGGACGGACAGACAGACAGACAGACAGACAGACAGACAGACAGACAGACAGACAGACTTGACGAAACTATAAGGGTTCCGTTTTTTGCCATTCGGCTACGGAACCCTAAAAAGCTTTAAAAACTAAATAGAACAAATTATTTTGGAGCCGGTGCATGATGTGTAGCTTACGTTCAGCAACAGTCCACGCACCTCAAGCACAGGCTCCAAAAAAATTTGTTCAGTTCAGTTTTTTGAAGGCGGTTTAATTTTTTTGTAGCTAATAGAAATCTATTGTTGTCAATTCTTGCCCATAACTGACCACGTCGTGTAGCAAAAGGCTCATAAGTCACGTACGACAAAAGGTCGGAAGTAAATTAACCAATAACAAGAAAGAGATACCAAAGGACTAAATATCGAAACATGAAGAATAAAAATGACAGCAAACACCAAAGGGATCCGGGCAGTAATATATCATTACTAGCGGTCCCCCGCGACTTCGTCCGCGCGTTTTGAGTTTGCTCCCTCCCCTCCCGTCGCAGTATGATGTTTTATATCGTAAAGCCTTTCTCTTTCAACACAAAAATATTTTTTCAAATCGGTCCAGCAGTTCCTGAGATAAGCGCGTTCAAACAAACAAACTCTTCAGCTTTATAATATATTAGCGCAAGTGCACGTTCAAGCGCACGTTGTACTTAAGCTGCGAACATTATTTGGTGCGGAGTTATGTTAAAACTGTGATAGCTCCTAAGATATTTATTGAAATCATATGATATAAAGGGCAACTTTGTTTTCAATGAAATGCTCCTGATGATAAATGTATTTGTTTTGATAAGAATAAATACCTGTGTGTATAATACACCTCTAAAAATAATGCATTATTTTTTTACAAATTTATTAACATAAAAAAGGTTGTAGTAAGTCAACCATAAAAGATAGACATATGCTGTTGCGGACTTTATTATAGAACTCTTAATGCTGAACAATCCTGTCATACATGATTTTTGTGTAACTTAAGCGGTTTCCGCAGCGTACGCAGCGGAAGCTCTCAAAAGGAATATCTTTCTCCCGTTTTCGCAACATTTTTCATTGCTGCTGTGGTCTTATGAGTCGTATCTTTATGTTATATAGCCTAAAGCCTTCCTCGATAAATGGACTATTCAACGTAAAAAAGATTTTTCAAATCGGGCCAGTAGTTTCTGAGATTAGCGCGTTCAAACAAACAAACAAACAAACAAACAAACAAACTCTTCAGCTTTATAATATTAGTATAGATTTCACTATAACCGACCTCTATCAGTCGTACTGAGTTATTGGAGGACGAAATCGTTGAATCATTACTTATTTCTTATCTGACTTCCGTCCCTCTGATACAGAGTGATTTAAACCTCTTTATGAATGTTCCGCACAATATCTGCAGGCCGTAGTCAAGGGTTGATGTAATTAGTTTATGTGAGTTTAAAGACAATTTTGTCAAAGACGTGAAAGTGAAATATATATTTCAAAAACCTGTCTCTTATTTCCTAACTCTATGTTTAATACCTACTTGCAGCTCAGTTAGTAATCAGTGAACGCTTTGATAATATAACGACTTTTTTAACCAGTGTTAACGTCCAAATATCACTGCGTTACAATTTCAATGTATCGGTCTAGTGAAATTATAATAGCACTGAAACTAGCCTGTTAAATTGTAAGTAACGCAACAATAAGCAGTGTAATTTTAATTTCATTTGTGGAATTTGAATATCACGGATTTATTTATATCCCTGCCACATATCACTTACATAAGAACAATCACAACTTAATAATGTATTCACTGACTGACTGTAAATGTTCAGAACATTAACACAACAAAAATTCAACAAAATCACAATGAACCTTATATTTGATTGCATATTTTCAATAACATAATTTGCAAGTTTCGATTTGAACGCAGGCTTACAATGCTTATAGAGGAGGGACTTTCTTTATGTAACAAAAAGAGCCTGCAAGAACATGTAACCGAATTCATTTAGGCCATTCCCAGGAACTTTAACGTCCACTCCAGCCACTAAGGCCGCGGTCTAGCATCGTCTAAGATTTTGTCACACAACTAAAAATACTCACTATTCAACTTTTGCAAAGATGATTTTATATATTCTTTAATGGAACGGCAAGATTATTTTAATAGTATGTAAGTGTGTTTCTCTAACAAAACCTGGGCGCGTATTGCGATGTAGTTTTGATAGGTAAGCGGCTTAGCTTTACGTTCAAATTGGCAATTCAAAAACAAAATAAATATTAATATTCGTACCATTTTAGTACTATTACAATATCATTATTTTGATAATATTCGTTTACATTGAGTCGGAATTGAGTTGCCTGGAAATTAAGGCGACGCATTGATAAACAATTTATTTAAAAGTCAGCATCCCCGCAAGGGGAGTCTACCCAGCCTAAATTTACAAAAAATGTCATAGGTCCGATGTTCGCAGTGGCGACAGCGGGTATGAGAAACTAGCATCCTCTCCCTGTCATTTTCGAAACAACAATATCACTATTGCTACTTTCACGGGAAAAACACAGATGGGTGTAAAGATCGGCATTGAATTACGTCATACTCGACATACGAGTACTTATAATAGTCGACGCAATATAAAAAGTCAATGAATTATTATTTTATAAATGAAATTATGAGATTAAATAAAAATCGTTCTACAGTTTTTCAGAGTGCGAACGTAATTACATACGTACAAAGCAGAAGGTCAAAATCAAGTCATGTTTCTTAGTAATTTGAAAATATCTATTTTAAAAGAGGTATCTTTGACAAGATTTTCTCTGTTTCAAAAGTCAATCAATCGCGTTTCGGCAACTACACAATAGAAGCTAATGTCCTCAAGGATCAGCTCACTGAATATTACTTTCGTTTGTGGTTCAATTACATAGTCCAACACAACGTAATTTACCCCCAAATCATCAATTCGTCATCTTAAACGGCTTTAGTTGGATAGCAATACGCACCGTACCTTATTTATAAACACTCTATAAATAAATAACATGAAGATTCACTATAAAAATATTCGTGTCAAAACTAAATCATGAGGCGATAAGTGGTTGCCGCAACGCGTCGTGTGTCGTGTCTAAAGTGCATGCGATGCAACATGTGGGTGAAATGGACCACTAAACCACTCGTGTCTAGATGCTTATCTATTTAATGGCTCTTTACAAAATGAAAACATGAGAAAATCTTTGAGAGCAGTAATGAAATTCTGTGCAAAATGTGGTTCATAGAAGTCTTTATTAAAATTAAATTAGGAACATAAATAGAAACTGTAATGTGCTCATAACGACGTTTAAAATAAAAAAGTGAACTATATTATGCATAATACTCATTAGTACAGCGATGATAATAATTGTTGAGTGCTTATGAAGTAATTATCGTGCGTGAGTATGTACAATCATGCAAGTCGAATTAATGATACGTCTTGTCACGCACAACAGCACGTCAAGGTAAACACTGCGGTATCTTATGCAGTTGTTTTATGGGCTAGTTTGCAACAAAAGTGGGTAACCTGATGTACTGGCCACTGTACGAGGGTCAAACTGAAAGTTCTTAGAAAATCAAAAACTGATTACATTAGCCAGTTATTAGTTTTATTATATCTTTTCAAAATATTGTCCATTGACGTCAATACACCGCTGCATGCGATGGAACCACTGGGAAAAGCACTTTGCCCACTCGTCCTTAGGGGTCTCTTCAATGGCATCGCGATACGCAGCCACCGCTTCTTCAGCATTCATAAACCGCTTTCCTTTAAGTTTTTCTTTAATTTTTGGAAATAAATAAAAATCACAAGGCGCGAGGTCGGGGCTATACGGCGGGTGACCCAGTAATTCAACGTTTGATGTCGCCAAATAGTCGATCGTTCGCTTGGCGGTGTGCGACGAGGCGTTGTCGTGGTGAAGGAGGATCCTACTGCGAAGTCGTTTCTCTCGAACTTTTTCCAAGACAAGTGGCAAACAATTGGTAGTGTACCATTCTGCAGAAACTGTTTTTTGATCCTCTAACACAATTGTTGCGAAATGACCTATCCTTCCAAAGAACGAGGCCACCATTTTTTTTCCCGCACTTCGATCTCTCTTCACTTTAGTTGGCAACTCCTCGAAAGGAAACACCCACTGAGCAGATTGTCTTTTGGTTTCAGGATCATAACAGTAAATCCAGCTTTCGTCACCTGTTAGTATGTCGAACACAGCATTTGAGTCACCTCCGTTAAATCTTTCAATCATTTTACGGCACCAATCCACACGATGGAGTTTTTGAGCCTTAGTCAAATTATGAGGTATCCACCGGGCGCAAAGCTTCCTGACCGCTAAATGTTCGTGGAGGATTTTGTGCACTTGACTCATACCGATGCCTAAGTTTGTCCAAATCTGCTGATAGGCCACTCTTTTGTCAGTCTCTATCATACGCCGCACAACACAGATGTTATTTTCAGTCGTCGCCGTAGAAGGCCGTCCCTCACGTACATCATCACTTTTATACTCATTAAACCAGTTGTAAACAGTCGCACGAGATGGGGCTTCATCGTGAAAGGCCAATCGTAGTCTATCATAACTTTCTTGTTGACTTAAATGACATCGAAAGTCATAAAAAATCATTGCACGAAAATTTTCTCGTGTTAAATTCATGTTGACGTGACACAGACAATTTTCAATTTGCCGCCAAATCGTAAAACAAATGACAAATGAATGAAATATATACTCAGTAATATTGGCAAAGAGTTCTATTTTCAAATTTTAGAATATTTTTTTAATTATACTGTTTATAAGTGGCCAGTTCTAAGAACTTTCAGTTTGACCCTCGTACAAGCGAATACTTTCTTTGTAAGGGAACCGGTAAAATTGGTGCAATTCTGTAATTCTTGCGTAAAGGTCTGACATACCTAATTATAAGAGACTGTAAATTACGTGGAATCAAAATTTTTATTACATTTCATTTCGAAAGTAGACCATTTTAGACACAGACACAATTACATAGTCCAAAAAAGTCCGTTTAATGTGAAGATATCAAAGACTTGTCGATAGAATTCATTGTTGAAATGTGTGCTGCTGAGATACCTTTGTTAAATATTTTGATCATTGTTGTGTATTGGCCAGATAGTGATAGAGAAGTGTCAATTTTTAATGTACAAATAGAAAAATTACTAAAGTTATTAGTCAAAAAATACAATAATAGACTGGTTATATTGGGCGGAGACCTTTATATTAATTTCTTAAGTACCAAGTTACAAACTATTAATTATTTAAAGTTATTCAAAAAATATAATTTTAAACAAAATGTTCAGAAACCCACGCGAATTACCCCTAGTACCTCTAAATGTGTGGATGTAATTTTTACAAACTTTAATGAACCAGACTTTAGCATAGACGTGCATGAGTATGGGATCTCTGATCATAAAGGAACCTCAATTACCCTACTTAGCTCCCAGAACTCAAAAAGCAAGGGCTATTATATTATAAAAAAGAGGTTATTTAACGAAAAAAAGATGGGTTCATTTAGGTCGTGCCTACAAAACACGAATTGGGACAAAGTAATCAAACCAGAAAGAGACATAAACAATAACTATCACGCCTTCCATGATAAAGTTACAGAGATATTAAATAAATGTATTCCAAAAATTAATATATAAAATAAGACTAAAACATGCCTGACCAAAGATTTATGTTCTCCTTATTATACACCGTTTCAGTAATTGGCTAATACCTCTCCATTGTTATGTGCACTCTTAATAATATAAATCAGTATAATAACAAACAGCGTGCTACTAAATAATTACATTTATAACTCCACACAGAGGACTGACCTACATAAACATGTTTTTTCTATTAATACGTGTGGAAGTGAATTAACGTTCCTATGTTAATGGAAAAGAGAATTAATGTTAGTTACTCAGATTGGAAAACATTGTCTTTAACACTAAATTATTTAACATAAACATGACCATTATTGTATAGAAAATAAGTTCAATTACTTAATTACCTATCTACATATTAACTACTTCATAAATTACTAACTCTAGTAGGTAATTCAAAGTGACTTTCACCGTTCGCAAGAAGGTGTCTCAATTCCACTCATTATTAATAAATCTTACAGAGATATTAATAAGCGACGTTATTAAACCACACTCTAAGGATAATTGCTTCCTTTTCTATATTAAAAGGTATGGTCTACCAATATCAAAGAGGTAGAATTAATGTAGGTATAGGCAATTCATTAATTTTTAAAAACTATTTATATTATCTTAGAAAAATGATATTACATGTGATTTAATGGATTCACAAACTATCGTACGGCAACATTTCTTTAATTTAAACTAACAACTCCGATTAATTTTAAATTGCGACTACTACTTAACCCAAGTATGTACGTACATTCAACCTCACTAAATGACTCCGATTTCCTCATACTAAAAAAAGCCGAAATAAAAAAAGTTCACGAATCATTAGTTAGAAATAATAAGGCTTTTAGCCCGTCACACGTCAAAAAAGTGATCGTATTTGTTGCTGAAAGCAGGTTACAACTGTCATACGTTACAAGATATTTCAGCCTCATTCTTTCAAGACATTTGACCAAAATCAGGTCCGTATCGGTAACATTGTATACATATATTTGTACGACACACACGAGTTACTGAACCGCATTATTTTTTATGGTATATTTGTCGACGCAATACCGGCCAAACGGCATACTCTTGTCATCGTTACATGACGTTCGTAGAATTATAGTCGCCACGTCTGGCTGCCAAGAAGGAAAAATAATTTAGCCCTGGCCTTAAATGGACGCTTAGCAATTTTTCAAGGAATAGAATTGAGAATTTGAAAACATTTAGTCACTTACACGTCATACCTTTGTAACAGAAATACATTATTTCATTTAAATATTAAGTGCGCCTTCACATTAAAGCGATAGCAGCGCGTCTCTCTAATGTGACAGGGTACTGCTGGCATTTTATGTATTAAATTGACTGCAGCGCGACTGCCGCGCGATCGTCGCGTCGCGCTGCTAAAGTCGCCTATGTGTGAAAGCGCTCTAAGATGCAATTATTGCATTTGGTACCACACAATAATTACTGATTGAAACTATTAGATGTGAATCACTCAAAAGATTTCAAGTAAACCGCGCAAAGATTTTTCGTATTCAACGCTTTTTACAGAGAGTATAAAGAGGAAAGAAGAGAAGTAGATTATCAAGAGGATATATACATCAGCGTAGCACATAAACGTAAGATGAAAAAGTCTTTTAGCCCGTCTTGCACTTAGTAATGTTTTACGTACAATGTTTAAAATTCATAGATTACTGTTGAATTGCCCACCGGAACCATTTTTGTGAGGTTAAGTATTTCCTACTTCTGTGATTTACGCGTTTTTATAACGTTTGAAATGATTTATCAAACAAACCTTAACTAACCCCCCCCCCCCCCCCATCTAACTTCTAAACTAAGCGAGTGTAAATTTTGAAAAAAAAAATGTAGATCTTTCCAGACAAATTCTTTCAACGAAAATTGGTTTGGACAGGATAGAACGAGAAGTTTTTGAGATATAGCCCATTTTCAACAACCGCAAGCATAACTTTGTTCTTCATACAAACACTATGAAAATCAAAGTTATATTTGCTGTCAACAAAATATTGCGGTATTTTACTAAGTGGAAGTAAGTGGATTCCCTAATTCAGTTAAAGTTGGCACGGAACCCTCAGTGCGCGTGTCCGACTCGCACTTGGCCGGTTTTTTGTCACCCAAAGGCTATTGATGAGCTCTCGGATAAGAATCTACTGGAACATTAAACTCAAAACAAGTTGGTTCTTTTTACATTGGAATCGAATCGCGGATATAAATTACAGAGTTTTTTTTTCCAGATTCATAGCATTTTTGCTGTTATGGTTATTTTGTACTATATTTTTCCACATCATCGGGTATTGCTTCTGACAGTAACTGCATTTTACTATCTAGCAACATCTAAATAGACGTTTCCTCAATTTGAAACTAAAATGCAAATGTTTTCGATAACGCCTACTTATCAACGAAATTTCCGCCGTATCAAAGGTTAATCGACGAATAGTGTAATCAGAGGATATAAAATCGTTAGTTTTACCACACGGACTATTTTAATGTTCACCACAAAAAGTTGTCGACATGCGTAATTATACAACATATCGCACATGGTAGGATTAATCTCGCCACAGAGTTGCGACAAAACGTCGTTTGGTTCAACTTATTAAATTTATTACTTTGTTAAATTAGCTTTCCCAAAGATATATCATCAATCAATCATCATGCGAAAAACAATAAACTACATTGTTAATTTAAATCTTTGAGCTTGCACGCTTAACATTAAAATTTGGCGTTTTTTTTTGGTGAACCACCGTTTTGGTAGGTTGATATGCTTTCTTGCTTCCTCTACCCAGTGGCTGTCAAAAGGAGATCGATGCCAACGATACAACTGACAAAATTTTACTAATAATGTGTAAGTTTGTATTGTTGATCGTGTCTAATATTTGTGCCGAAAATGTATTGCTCTATCTATCTTCCAGTTTCCTTATGTCAGTTTTTGTCTAAATAAATAAATAAATATTTGACAACATCACATACATTGCTCTGATCCCAAGCTATTTCCATAACACAAGTAGCTAAAGCACTTGTGTTATGGAAATAACACAAGTGCTTTAGCTACTTGTGCTCCATAACACAAGTAGCTAAAGCACTTGTGTTATGGAAATCAGAAACAACGGTGGTACCACAACACCCAGACGCGAGACGATATAGAAAATATCGTTTTCTACATTGACCCGACCGGTAATCGAACCAGGAACCTCACGAAATGGCGACGCTTGAAATCAGTGTTCTAGCCACTCGACCACGGAGTTCGTCAAAAAAGTCATCTAAAAAGTACTTGTCTAACTGTTTATCGACTTCGATGCGTCTGAGACGCATCTCTGTGGCGGCCGCATTACTGGGGCATGTAACTATGTAGAGCGGCCTTGACGCCGCGTGCAACACGACACAATGACCGTTAACACTGACTTTCCATTTCATTGATAACTGAAATACGAACAAATGAGACGTATAAACAAAACTCGACCACTCGTCTGTACAGTTGGCGCCGTAAACTCCATACTAATCCATAGAAATCTATTCAAATATTATAAAGCTGATGAGTTTGTTTGAACGCGCTAATCTCAGGAAGTACTGGACCTATTTGAAAATATATTTTTGTGTCGGATAGCTTATTTACCGAGGAAGGCTTTAGGCTATAAAACGTCACGCTGCGACGGGAGGGGAGGGAGTAAACTCAAAATGCGAGGACGCAGTCGTGGATAATATTATAAATACGATGGTGTGATTCTGACTGTTTATCTGATGTGTTTAGCTCTTCACACTTAAACAGAACCGACTTTTGATGATATTAAATTAAGTAAATATAAACTTTGAGTGACGGCTTTTCATCTTAGCAGTAATAATACCTAATACTTCATTTTTAGGGTTCTGTAACTGAATGGCAAAGAACCCTTATAGTTTCGTCAAGACTGTCTGTCTGTCTGTCTGTCCGTCTATCTATTTGTCCGTCCGTATGTCACAACCAGTTTATTCTGTAACTATAAGCATCACTCTGTTGAAATTTAGTAGGAAGATGTATCCTGTTAACCGCTTTACGATTATTGTACAAAATTTTAAAAATAATGATATCAAAGGAGGGGTAGGGGCATTTCATACATGGAACTTAAACGAAAAAAAAAAACTGTTTTAGTCAATCCTATGCGTGTGGGGTCTATGGATAGTTCTTTAAAAATACATGACATAGAGGTACCTAAAACCATTTTCTCATAAAGTCTAACACGACTGATAAAGTGCCCTGTTTAATGGTAATGGCATCTGTAATATTCGGCCAGCAATAACGGCAAATTATCGTATTTTTATTACATGAACTATACATTTAATGGTGGCTTACTAACGATTGTGAGGTCAATTATGTTCACTTAAACCGCGGACGCATAAACAATAATAATTGTATTGGTTTATGGAAGCGCCTTCTGGGCGGCAGAAAAATAATAAAGTTCGGCATTTGCCCATACACACTGAGCCCGCGTGGTGGCGTATGGATGGCTCATACATGTTCTCATTCCAAATAAATTGATGTATATTCATAAATATGAAATAGGAAACCATAGATTTGTGCACAGGCGGGACTCGAACTAGCATCTTCTTGGCTAACCGAGCCAAACGCTCTACCAATTGAGCTTCCTTGCTGTCGGTCCGACCTTGCAAATTTTGTGGTCTCTTATGGATACGTCATGACGCGTGACGTTGACGCCCGTGGGCACATTTTTGGTTTCTTATTTCATTTTTATGAATATAAAATATAACACTGTGAGTGTTTAAACATCCTAAAACCATTGATATATATTGTTCACAGGCTAAGAACAGAATAAAGACAAGGTTTTATGTTTGAGTTACTTTAACCTACCTACTTCATTTGTTTAGTTGGAATGAAGGGAGTTTGAAAGCCAAAGACAGACAAAATGTTAGTTTCACAAGTTCGTTCGTTCAGACACAAGTAGGGTATCTGTACCTAACAATATTCTCTCCGGTGTATTTGTTTGCAAATCCCGACTAGCTGTTGGTCACCTTCGCAACAAACTGCATACTAAATCTAGCTTGCCACTACATAAACTTCCCGAATGGCATATTCTGAAATCGAGAACAGTCATTTGCGAGGTATTTCTATCGTGATATAGCCTTAACTCGTTAAGTGCCGAGCACTCCGGCCCGAGGGTGCGAGAACCATTCCACCGGTGCTGTCCACTCGGGCCCGAGTGTTTACGGCAACATATAGCACTCGGACCCGAGTTCATAGCCACCAGCACGCTGTGTGCTAACTACTCGGACCCGAGTGTGCATATTCTTTATAATATTAATAGCACAAATATTAATACAACCTGTGCTTATTGTAACTGAATTAGGGAATCCACTTACTTCCATTTAGTTCGTTGAAAGTATTTGTTGAGATCTACATCATATATTTTTTTTTCAAAATGTACACTCGCTTAGTCTAGAAGTTAGAGTGCGGGGGGGGGGGGTTACTTTTTACCACTTTGGCAGCGTTGACAGAACAGACAGACTTGACGAAACTATAAGAGTTCCGTTTATTGCCATTCGTCTACGGAACCATAAAATTTTTTCGTAAATTTTTAAGGCAGTCAAAGTGTTAACAAACTCAACTATAATATAGAATTCTTGTTGTCCGACCTTGTAAACTATCTTGGTCAATTTCCCACGCTAAACTTAGGTCCAGTCCTTTAAATGTAGGCCGATCATTGTGTTATCTCAATAATCTGTCACCCAGACCGTTTTCATTGTTTTGGAGTAGCAGTCTCACTTAGTAGATCCTGTGTCCGAAGACTCAATTAGTGTCTAAAGTTTAGATATAATAAACTCTGTGTCTGAGAAAACTTACTATCAGAACTTACTACCTACTTATATCATATTAAAAACGTAAGATATCTTATAGGTAATGATTACAATCTCTTTCATAACATCCGTTACACCATTTTGCATACGGGATCTGTAACAACAATGAGTATGGAAAGTGACGTTACTTGTATTCGGCCAATTTTCCTTTCAAATCAGGTTTCATACAAGACACTTTATGCAACTCGAAAAGTGAGAAGCGAGATCACGGGATTACTCCAATGAGTGCATTCGGGGTTAATGACCTTTTGATTGCCATGTCATATAAAAATCGATATTTATTGTAATCGTATAGTTTCGCATCTTTTATATTTCGGTATTATGGAATACAATAGGTCTTAAGAGTTTGTTTATGTTATTTTAAGCAAGGTTAAGTTTGTGAATAAATAGTTTATTAGTTCGATGAATAGTGGTATATATTTGAGATAGTCAGATAAATCAGAATTAATAGCGACAAGGCAAATTACTTGTTTATTGCCCACTTAACAATTAATCGTGCTCTCGCTTCTACAAAATAATGGCGTACCAGCAAGTAAATGGCGCATTCATAACATAACCATAATAATTAATATATCCACAAGTGAATCAATGAAATATTTTTGTAACAACTTTATATTTTTGACATAAAATATTTTGAGGTTTTCTGTCTTTGACAATAATAGACTGAACATTTCTTATTATTCACGTACTTGTTTATTGTGGGAAATGATTTTCCCATTCCCTGGGGAAAAATATTACGGAATTTTTGTCATACTAGAAATTCACGTATTATAGGAATATAGGTACAAACTTAATTCAAGAATGAGAGATATGCAAGCAAAGCCACTTAAAGAACTAGTATTGAAACAAACTTCAAGGACTTTACTCAGTCTATATCTGTAGGTATTAGTCACGGATCTATTTTACCTTCTGGCTGAAGTACCAAAAGATTTATTATCTGTTCTCAGAGTAAATATTACGTATATTTGAATGTAAAGCCCATTGTGCTACCTATTATTGAAAGTATCCGGGTCTAAGACATAATGTTCTGATATGGCAAGGACATGTAGAGGTAAATAGAAAGATATCCCCTAGAAAGCAGAAAACTGATGATTTTTCTACTTTCTGAGGATCAAAAACTATTTCCCTAAGGCTTCTGGTATTTTAAAAACGTGACATATTTTTCCAGATACATTTTTATGTCAATCATTGATTACCCTAAAGTGTCTGGGTTCAGATTTTTTGGCGGTTTCTTCTGTTAAGGTAACCTATTTTTTCAATAGTCTGGTGGTCTGGATTAATCCGTCAATACTGATGTCTGGGTTATCCCAGAGGAAATTGAGACTGACTAGGTTGCTGTAGATTTTTACGGTATTTTGTACATGCTTTCTTCAATAAGTTTTGATCTATTAAGATTTGAAAAATGTTGAAAACTATCTCTCTCAACTAGTCAGTGAATGTATACTGACATTCTGATTCTAGTCTATCCAATCATCAAAATAGTTTTACGACTTTATCAACGCAAGATCAAACGCTTTGATTGCTAACAAATACGTATGAAGCAATTTATAATTGTAGCATTTAATTATTCGAATAAGCCGTGCGAAAAATGTAGGTTCGAATCTCACACTTATATCAATTGCAGGTTGCACTCAAACAATGCACAATTGTTAAAAGGTTTTTAGTAGTACTATTGGGCTTTTATTGTTCTAGTGTTAGCTTGCAAGTAGCAAGCATGCTAAGGTAAAAAACAAATCGTTACTTGTACTACGAGTACTAGCAATACATCTCTATCCATAAAAGAAAGTCGTGTTAGTTACACTATTTATAACTTAAGTACGTCTGAGCCGATTTGGCTGAAAATTGGTGGAAAGGTAGCTTAAAACCAGGAGAAAGATATAGGATACTTTTTAACCCGTTAGACGGAGTCGGGGCTAAAAGATGTTCGCTAGGACCCAACCATAGGGTATTAATCTCTCACGTCTTTTTAAATCAACATTTTCAGGAAGCTGATGCAACTGCACTTCAAATGCCTTTATATATGAACATTTCTTTAATAACTTAGATATTTCGACACGTGTCAAGCCAAGTTCAAGCAACAAAACCAGCTAGCAGCACTGTAAGTTGTATAGCTCTAATCATCACTAGCCCACGTAGGGTGGCCAGTTAGAGCGAGCTCCCAACTTTGAATTACAAAATCTGCATCATTTATTCATTAAATACTTATGGCATGACTGCGCACCGGAAAAGGGTCCCTACATCTATACCTATCTATATTAACCGCTTCTTTTCTTTGTTCCAGGCACTATGAGCAGACCACTTCTTCTTCTAGCGCTCTTCAGCGCTGCGCGAGCGCTGACACTCAACGGGCAGTCGAGTCCAGCGCAGTCATACTTTAGCTCCATAGGATCGAACCTCCACATAACCGGCCCTGGAGCAGAGTACGCGAGGGTCGTTGCTGCTGGTCCGACACCACAGAGGTTGCCCGTGAATGGATTTGGGTGAGAAGAAAATAATAATGAAAGAACATACGAATGAATATAACTACGTAAGTTAGTAAGAAAAAAAAAATCGTTTAAGTTTTCATAGTGACCTTTTCAGTAGGTATTGGTTGTAACTGATTGTTAAAGTTTATATAATTTTTTTAATCCCTCAAGCGTATGTGAACGAGACACAATAGATATTCTATTGTTATGCGGTCTCATGCGACCGCTCGGGTGTTGAATCATTAAAACGTGTTTAGAAACTATTTGTAGATTAAATACAAATTGCGATTGAAACTTCTGTATTATAATTGAGAAAAAAAAACTTTTCAAGTATTAGGCCTGAGTTCATTAATCATTCAAGTCAACCAGTTGACTAGTAAATAATGCCATAAGGCTAATGCCTGCTAATGGCGCACTTGTAGTGCGCCAATTGTACAACTTACAAGGGAAGAAAGTTTAAATAAATAAATCAATTGTAGCATCTTTTAGTTACCTTCTAACGCGCTATTTGATCAAAAATGTCATCTTATTCTCACGACTGAGGGAATAACTGTCTTCTTGTACACAAAACCTAGTTATATTGCTTGTTCTACGAGGGTCAAACTGAAAGTTCTTAGAAAATCAAAAACTGATTACATTAGCCAGTTATTAGTTTTATTACATCTTTTCAAAATATTGTCCATTGACGTCAATACACCGCTGCATGCGATGGAACCACTGGGAAAAGCACTTTGCCCACTCGTCCTTAGGGGTCTCTTCAATGGCATCGCGATACGCAGCCACCGCTTCTTCAGCATTCATAAACCGCTTTCCTTTAAGTTTTTCTTTAATTTTTGGAAATAAATAAAAATCACAAGGCGCGAGGTCGGGGCTATACGGCGGGTGACCCAGTAATTCAACGTTTGATGCGCCAAATAGTCGATCGTTCGCTTGGCGGTGTGCGACGAGGCGTTGTCGTGGTGAAGGAGGATCCTACTGCGAGGTCGTTTCTCTCGAACTTTTTCCAAGACAAGTGGCAAACAATTGGTAGTGTACCATTCTGCAGAAACTGTTTTTTGATCCTCTTACACAATTGTTGCGAAATGACCTATCCTTCCAAAGAACGAGGCCACCATTTTTTTCCCGCACTTCGATCTCTCTTCACTTTAGTTGGCAACTCCTCGAAAGGAAACACCCACTGAGCAGATTGTCTTTTGGTTTCAGGATCATAACAGTAAATCCAGCTTTCGTCACCTGTTAGTATGTCGAACACAGCATTTGAGTCACCTCCGTTAAATCTTTCAATCATTTTACGGCACCAATCCACACGATGGAGTTTTTGAGCCTTAGTCAAATTATGAGGTATCCACCGGGCGCAAAGCTTCCTGACCGCTAAATGTTCGTGGAGGATTTTGTGCACTTGACTCATACCGATGCCTAAGCTTGTCCGAATCTGCTGATAGGTCACTCTTTTGTCAGTCTCTATCATACGCCGCACAACACAGATGTTATTTTCAGTCGTCGCCGTAGAAGGCCGTCCCTCACGTACATCATCAGTGAGATTAGTGCGACCACGTTTAAACTCATTAAACCAGTTGTAAACAGTCGCACGAGATGGGGCTTCATCGTGAAAGGCCAATCGTAGTCTATCATAACTTTCTTGTTGACTTAAATGACATCGAAAGTCATAAAAAATCATTGCACGAAAATTTTCTCGTGTTAAATTCATGTTGACGTGACACAGACAATTTTCAATTTGCCGCCAAATCGTAAAACAAATGACAAATGAATGAAAATATACTCAGTAATATTGGCAAAGAGTTGTATTTTCAAATTTTAGAATATTTTTTTTATTATATTGTTTATAAGTGGCCAGTTCTAAGAACTTTCAGTTTGACCCTCGTATATTTAGAATATTACCCATTCTAATGCGACCGCTACTGAAGATTTAGATTTTCATTTGTACAGTGGCCAGCACATCAGGTTACCCACTTTTGTAGCAAACTAGCCCTTATTACAACTGAATAAGATACCGCAGTGATAACCTTGACGTGCTGTTGTCCGTAAATTCGATTGTTGAGCTAGAGAGAATTGACATGGAAATACTTCTACGATTTGCATACAGCCGATTTATTACAAATGATTTCAACACCTCTAGAGGTGTTGAAATCATATCTTTTACAAACATTATTTTTATGACAGATACAAATATTAAACTACATATTACTATACAGTACAAGATATTATATTATTTGGAGTGATATTCAGTACATTTCACATTGGGAATTTACGTTACTTACTAACTTTCTTTACTTTTCAGAAAACACTTAAACAGGCGAATTTGACTACACGTCTGCTATATTACAATGTTTTTGACAACATAAACGAACTCCCAACTAATTTTAGTACCATAGCTCTTACCCCACTTGGCACATATTTAACTATGAATAAAATTGTAGAACTTTACTATCGACACAATGAAAATGATAAAATCAGGCGGTTTTAATTAAAACCGTAATACATTTTGAGTGCGTCAAATATGGAGGAAAATTATAATTTTTAATTTAATATGCGTAATAAAATAACTATCTGTTCATTGACCGGATTATATTCCAAACTAGATTTGAAGTTACGAAGGTTTTTGTTCCATCCATAGGCTTTTATTTTACTGAAAATTTAAGTTAATTAAAAGTTATCCAAGATTGTTAGTACACAGACTAATAAAAAGTTACTTGAAAAAAAAACAAACATTTGAAGCCACTTATTGATGGAGCTTACGCTACATAATGATGGTACAGAATGAGTAAAATGTTACGTAACGTAACTTATTCATTTATACTCTTCTGACATTGAAGGGTGTGGATCAAGTTTTACAATTTTTTTCGCAGTCATTGTACAAAGCTTAAATCAAAATGCGCTTTGTATCTTTACCTTGCGGTTGACAGTTGCATAGCCTGTAACTTGCACTGATTGTCCCCAGCCCAGCACTGACACCCCAGCCCAGCGGACCCGGACTAAGGTTACTTTCATATTCTTGATCTAATCAAATGCTTCTTTATCATGTGGATGTAGCCTATATGACAAAGACGACAGGTAGGAGGCACGACAACATGCTGCCATCAAGTGCCACCTGTGTGTCAGATGTTCAGAATTCATAATAATACAACTCGAATGATTTCTGAGTACATAAACTTTACTACTTTTATAGCTTGCACTAAACTTATACGACCTGCAAGAGTTCGACACTCACATCTGCGGAATAGCAAAAATTACTTATTCGTTTTATCAGGTTTTAATTTTCGTAGGTATTGATGGAACATAACTTACTTATCCAACACAAACGAACTTCTTATAGTTTTATATACTAATACTATTAATATGGCAGCGGCAGAGTATAACTTTGATGTTAGCGAGTTTCCTCGGTGCTGTACACTGAACACCAAAACTTGCCAGAACAACAATATTTTATTTTCCACCAAATGATAAAGAAGCATTTACTAAATTAAATCCAAAGCTTTAGTATAATATCTTGTGAGATGGGCCAAGTACCTTTTTCATTAATTTAATACTTTTAAGAATTTGTAGCTGCAGAATGCAGCAAAACCTCTGCCAAAACCTGTAAGAAGAAGATTTTTCTAAATAATGACTTGGCTCATCTCTTCCCAATTTTGTAATATATTATGTGTAAGTCCCCTGTTAAACACCTATACGGAAACAAGTCAAGCTACCCAGTATCAATCAAACAATCATGTGTCTCATGTCTTAGTGGTTCAAGTTGTAATTACAGCTGGACTCGTATCCGTGTGTAAGGTCCTGATCAAAGGTAATGTTAACAAACTAAACCGTTAAATATCTTCTGTACAGACCAACCCACATCGCTCTGAGACAAGCGTTTGTTGATGTAGCCGCTTATACAAATTACTGCAAGCACACGCACGGTTGAACACAAGTACATCAAAACAAAGATACAAGACAGTACCTAACATAAACAACCATACACACTTTTAATAGATGAAAGCTGAAAAAGCTTTCTAGATAGTAATAAGTCTGTAACGGAATTATAAGAAGGTTTATTTTTTTACAGACATTTAAATTATAATAGTACTTATCTTGGTTGTTTGCTCGAGTACCTACATTCTCTCTCGTAAGATATCAACCTACGCATATTCTTGTCTAATGTGAATTACAGGTAAACTCACTGTTTTTTACATTTTCAAAACTCATGAGCTAGTCTAGGTGGTACGTATTTTGACGGAATTTTGTCACCATTTTCTCACAAGACTTTCTTATATTATCTAATCCTGAAAAGCCTTTACGTTGTTCCCGACGTATTTCCGGTTCGGTGAACAAAAATATTAAACTGAAAC
Organism: Pyrausta purpuralis; assembly: GCA_963924145.1. Taxonomy (NCBI): domain Eukaryota; kingdom Metazoa; phylum Arthropoda; class Insecta; order Lepidoptera; family Crambidae; genus Pyrausta; species Pyrausta purpuralis. Next base: position 18,474,961 of record OZ001643.1, on the reverse strand, counting down.
CTGAGCAGTTATGAAAAGGGTAATATTAGTGCGAGTGAACATCACGAAGTGACACGCTTATGTGATATTGTTTGAAAACGATTTCACTCGCAATATATGAGCGTCTTTTCTAGATTACTACTTTGTTTCTTAGATTGATTTTTATTAATAACAAACTAAGCTCATAAACGAAAAACTTAGACCTTATAATCATAAACTCATTTGTCTTACCTGAAAGCTATTCATGAAGTTAATTAGCGCTTAGCAAATTGAAATAAAGCAAGAGTAATTTATACAGCGCTAACTTCGAAATTAGTTAGTATTCTGTAATTAATAAAAGATAATAGTTCAATTTGTCAGGCCACAATTAAATATTGCGGCAAAGTATTAGAATAGCTTAAAAGTTGAATCTGTTTAACGGTGGGCAACTAATCATCCAGTATAAGGTGCAAGTTTCACCGCGTATATTATACAGTTTCAGTAACCCACCCCCACCCCTTGGCACGGGGTCAGACCCGGCTGCCCAGACTTGTGGTCTGGTCAGACCTTTCTGCACCAAGTCCCGATACAGATCCATTGATGGGTCCTGCAACAATTTAGCAAGACCCTCATGGGGTACACCGCAGACCCCATACGGACGCCTGGTTCCTTACAACTATTCTGATGGTGAGTTATTATATTACATTGACATTTATATTTTATAGAGTAAAGGACTAAGATTTTAACTAATGTTTGTATGCAATGTAGAGCTAACAATAATTTTAATAATAGGTTGACGTACAATCAATCAAAGCAATTCTGTTGTTAATTATACTCATCAGATTGATAAATACCCAGAGGAAAATCATATTGCATAAGATAATGGCTTATTTATCTTAATTATGGGCTGTGCAGATGACATAATATTGAAACTGAAAACTGTAGTGGTGATGGATAGATTATGACTACAATTTTAAGAAAATATTTTATCGTGACATATCAGAACATAAAAACCATCTTTCACTTTTTAAAGACTTTTACGTATTAATGGAACCATACTAACCTATTAACCGAGCTAACAAAAAAAAATGTCATAAAGAGAGCATTAAATAATTGAGATATACTTTTCTACATGGTCAGGTAATTTTAGTACTGGTTTGTTTTATACCCGGTATTATCTTTTAACCGACTTCAAAAAAGGAGGAGGTTATCAATTCGACTGTATGTTTTTTTTTTATCATTATTTTTTTTTGTATGTATGTTACCTCATATCTCAGTCGTTTGTCGACCGAATCGAAAAATTTTTTCGCCTACTTAGAGGGTGTACCTTCTAGTTGGTCCCATTTTTTCCATTTTGGGATCTGATGATGGGAACTTGGTGGAATTGAGGGAAACCCTCAAATTTTAAAGGCACTCACAGTGTTTCTTTACTAGAATCTTAATGTTGACGTGTTGTTACGTCTGATAGTCAACATCTTGTGGGGCTGAGCTGATGGTGGAACTCCTTAACGCTTAGGAGTTCAGTAATTATAATGACGGAACTTATGATAGGTAATTTGTAGCTTCTTAAAAAATAGAATCACATCACCCCCCCCCCCCCCCTCCTATGTAATCACTAAAAATGAAGAAATAAAATAAACTTTTAAAAAAAGTAAAAACCGACTTCAAAACCAAAATGCACTGAAAAGTCTTAAATAAACTCTTCACCATTGAAAGGAAAGGAATCCGTTTTAGGCAAACAATTTCTTTTTGGAGTCGGTGCCATCACTTTGACCATCTAGCATCAACTATCACAGCATCGACTCCAAAAACAAATTGTTTGCCTAAAACGGATTCCTTTCCTTTCAATGGTGAAGAGTTTATTTAAGACTTTTTAGTGCATTTTGGTTTTGAAGTCGGTTTTTACTTTTTTTTATTTGTAATAAGGGGACAGGGGTAATACACAATTATTTCCCTTTATTATCCCCTTTGAGCACATAAATAAATCTATACTAATATTATAAAGCTGAAGAGTTTGTTTAATTGTTTGTTTGTTTGTTTGTTTGTTTGAACGCGCTAATCTTAGAAACTACTGGCCCGATTTGAAAAATTATTATTATGTTTGATAGTCCATTTATCGAGGAAGGCTTTAAGCTATATAACATAAAGATACGACTCACAAGACCACAGCAGCAATGAAAAATGTTGCAAAAACGGGAGAAAGATATTCCTTTTGAGAGCTTCCGCTGCGTACGCTGCGGAAACCGCTAAAGTTACACAAAAACCATGTATGACAAGATTGTTCAGCATTAAGAGTTCTATAATAAAGTCCGCGACAGCATAACTCTATCTCTTATGGTTGACTTACTGCAACCTTTTTTATGTTAATAAATTTGTAAAAAAATAATGCATCATTTTTAGAGGTGTATTATACACACAGGTATTTATGTTTATCAAAATAAATAGTTTCATTATCACGAGCATATCATTTAGAAAAATTTTGCCCTTTATATCATTTGATTCCAATAAATATCTTAGGAGCTATCACAGTTTTAACATAACTCCGCACCAAAATAATGTTCGCAGCTTAAGTACAACGTGCGCTTGCGCTAATTATATTTTATAGCTGAAGAGTTTGTTGGTTTGAACGCGCTTATCTCAGGAACTGCTGAACCGATTTGAAAAAATATTTATGTGTTAGATAGCTTATTTATTGAGAAAGGCTTTAGGATATAAAACATTACGCTGCGACGGGAGGGGAGGGAGCAAACTCAAAACGCGCGGACGAAGTCGCGGGGGACCGCTAGTAAATAAATAAATAAATATTGGACACCAATCACATACATTGTTCTGATCCCAAAGTAAGTAGCCAATGCACTTGTGTTATGGAAATCAGACACAACGGTGGTACCACAACACCCAGACCCGAGACAATATAGAAAATATCGTTTTCTACATTGACCCGACCGGGAATCGAACCCGGAACCTCACGAGATGGCGATGCTTGAAACCAGCGTGCTAGCCACTCGACCACGGAGGTCGTGTAAACCATGTAAACCATTTAATTATCCGTGTCTATTAATCCATTTAATCTCATTGTAACATAATTGTCTACGATAAGTGTTACTAGTCAGTAATTTATTATGAATATTCAATGTTTTTTCGAATTGCCTTTAAGAGCTAACGAAATTCGAATTGCTAACTGAAATACAACACTTTTACATAATGATGTGGGAGGTAAAACGTCCACAAAGGATTGTGCACAGTGTTGAAGTGACACGTGTAACCAATAACTTTTTTTTGTAGCTAGTTGATAATGTAAGTAGTATTTGCTATTGATAGTATGTTAGACCAGGCCCATTTCAAAAGCTGGCGTATCAAATGAATATTAAAAGAGACTGGCAGTTTTTTTCACCACCATGATTTAAATACACACCACACCGAATTCTTCTAGAGCTCTATTTTTGAATCACTTGCGTGATACGGCGGGTGATTTTCGTTTAAAAACTAATAAAAAATTAACGGCAACCACGCGAAATATACAAATGAGTAATCACAAAATCGAGACATCTCTTTAAATCCCTTCCGAGTGGATTTCAACAGATTTTTTATCCCCTAAAATTGGTCTTTAATCAATGAATATCACACGCCATCTTGACGCGAGTGATTCAAACTGTTTCCTATAGGCTGCATTTGGGCACTGTTTACCATAGACCTTTATTAATACCTGACATCAATCACGCTTAGGGTCAAATATCTGTTTAGCCATCAAAAAATATGTTTTTCAGGTGTAAGCGCCTGGCCAAGATCATCATCAGGAGCTCCACTCCCAAACGCTCGGCTGCTGAGCAACGTTCTATTTCCTGACCTGCAGTTGGTCAGCCCGGTATGGAACCTGAACGCTCAGCAGTGGGGCCAGATCATAACCCATGACATGTCACTGACCGCTGGCGTGGCGCAATCACGTAAGTTGACAATTGTTTTTGCAAACTTTGAATTATTTTATGCTTTGCGATGGAGGTATTGTCCTCCATCGCAAAGCATAAAATACAATTAAAATAAAATTCATTGATTCAGAAAATAAAACAATTAGAGACCTATAAAATTTCGACCATTGACCACTTAATTAAGGATCTTAGCTATTCTTGCGTATTTTTTTGACTATGCTATACTAGCGAACCATGAAAAATTATGAAAAAAACAATGTGGCCATAACTTGTGATAATTTAGGACTTGTAACTTTTGCTGTCTTGGGAATATTACATCAATTTTAGGGAATAATTATTTATGATTAATATTATATTTATCGGTTTTTATGGAATGTGATGTATAGTTTTCAAAGAATAGAATAGAATAGAATATTTATTTGCATTTAAATAGGGTACACTTAATCATGTTATGCAAATATTTATTACATTAAAACTTAAATTCTATTTAAACTTATAAATTTATGATCAATTGTAGGAAATTTATGATCACTGTGACAAAACTCTGATTTTCTTTAGGAACAGAATACAAGTATGATTAGATATTTAATATAACATACAGTCTGTATTATCGATTGTCTGGCATCGCTTATACGATGCAGAAGGCTTTATAATAGTCTTCACTCATTTGTCATATTAGTGCTGCGGCGTAACTTGATTTTCAATTCGCATCGACCACTCCAATAGTTTTCAGCGAATCATACGATGACAATATTAAGTTTTATGTAACAGTAGACGTTTGATTTGTGTTTTTGTTTAAAATATTTGTAAAGAAAATATTTGACGTATTTAAGAACCATATAAATAGGCTAGTTGACCAAATTTTGAAAACTAGATAATATTCATAAAAATGAAATAAGAATCAAAAATTTGCGCACGGGCAGGACTTGAACCAGCAACTTCTTGGCTAACCGGGCCAAACGCTCTACCAATTGAGCTACCGTGCTCTCTGTCCGACCTTGCGGAATTTGTGGTTTCCTACGGATACGTCATAACGCGTGACGTTTAGCGCCATCTACCTGTCTGTTTATGCAACAGTGGGGAATTTATTCTTTACAGAATAAATTCAACTTGAAAATTTATGACGCTCCGCTCTAATAGCGGAGCGTCATAAATTTTCAAGTTGAGAATATTTAGAGTTTAGAATGTTTTTAACACTCCCAGTGTCATATTTTATATTCATAAAGATGAAATACGAAACCAAAAATTTGCGCAAGGGCGCCATCGTTATGAAATGTCTGCAGGAAACCTCAAATTTTGCAAGTTCGGACAGACAGCACGGTAGCTCAATTGGTAGAGCTTTGACCCGGTTAGCCAATAAGTTGCTGGTTCAAGTCCCACCCGTGCACAAATTTTTGGTTTCTAATTTCATCTTTATAAATATAAAATATGACACTGTGAGTGTTAAAAACATTCTAAACCATTAGATAGCGAAGCGTCATCAATTTCCAAATTGAATTTATTCTGTAAAGAATAACTACTTGCCCTTCTGATGGGCGTTCCCCCATCTAACTTCTAAACTAAGCGAGGCTAAATTTTGAAAATAAAAATGTAGATCTTAACAAATACTTTCAACGTATACTTTACTTAGTTCTTCATACAAACACTACAAAATTCAAAGTTATATTTGCTGTTAACCAAATATTGTGGTATTTTAAGTAAATGGAAGTGGATTAAGTTAAATTTGTCTCGGAACCCTCAGTGCGCGAGTCCGACTCGCGCTTGGGCGGCTTTTGAGAATATAGATATGCGCCATAATTTTAAGACTGTAAAGTTTCCTTTTTTCAACACATTTCATCTTAATTCGTTAGATAAAACAGTAAAGTAGCTTAACATTAGCATTAACTTTTTTTGTCAGAACAAACGGGTAAGTAGTAATACAATATAAGTTAATAATACTATGTTATTTAAATAAAACATTCTAAGTCTTGATGTTTGTGTACCTCTGTAAGTTCTACAAATTGTCAAATACGTATATATTAATATTATAAAGCTGAAGAGTTTGGTTTGTTTGTTTGAACGCGCCAATCCCAGAAACTACTGGACCAATTAGAAAAAAAAAATGAGTTAGATTATTTATTGAAGAAAGGCTTTAGGCTATCAAATAACACGCCTGCTATTAGAGGGGAGGGAGCCAACTCAAAACACGGGGACAAAGTCGCGGGGTAACGCTAGTGTCTTAATATGGTTTCCGTGTTTCAAGTTACATGCATGGAAATAAACTGAAACGCGACTTAAAATGAAAAATATTGAAATTGAACGCAAATACACAGAAGCAATATTCGTAGTTGCGAAGAGGTTTAATATAATTTTCAGAAAAATACCTTGAAAGCTTTGGCGAAGCGCGAAAATGCATGCCTTAAGGCTTTATTTGTAGTGAATGTTAGGTTTGGATATAAAATAAAGCTATATTTTATTTATAATACACATTTCAAAAGCGAATTAAAATACAGCTCTTCTATTTAAGTTTGCTTACCAGTCAAATCATTTCATTACATTTTGTAAACTAAATTTTGGAAAAATTTCAGCCAGTGATCCGGCTTGGGATGGACAGACAGGTATTTTTGAAAAAATGAGTGTTTTTCGTGTGTGCAGTGTGATTTGCTTTAGTTATTGGTTGTTTTCTGCATTTCACCTGATTTAACGAGAGAACAGTACCTACTTAAGTAATTAATAACGTATTAAAAAAAACGTAAAGACAATTTGAGAACCATTTCCTATTTAAATTCCATTGAAAAGTTTTTGAACGCTTTGGGTTTTTGTACCTCTATAAAATTTTCTGAGTGTGCCAGATTTCAGCAGACTCACTTGATGACACGTTTAGTGCTAGACTTGTGCTTCTGAGTACTGAACTAGCGGTCGCGGGTTTAAATGTCGCAATCTGTGTGATGTGATGAGCATTAACTATTGTACCTAAGTCATGGATGTAATATGTATTTAAGTGTTTATTCTGAAAATCTCCCGTCATAATCGTTGTCTGGTACTTCGTAACACATGGAAGAAAATTCCTTACTTCGAAACCAGTCAGTTAGTGCGTTATCAGGTGCGTATTAACAAAGTTTTATTTGTAGCTCCAGTAGCAAAAATCAGTGTCTACCAGATTTCTAATTTTATTGATAAATCTTAAAAATTAGGCTCTTAAGTTCTTAAGGATTATTTTAGCAGCTGATAGGTCCTTCTATACATAATATAAACTAAAGGACTTACCATTAACGACTAGTATGTCACTGACAGGAACAAACCTACGTGAACAAGTTTATGTAAATAGTTATGCAGAAATATTTTTTGTGCCTTCGGATAATCTTACTCCTGCTTGACTTAAATATGTGTGGTAAGCTATACTCGTATCGTGTATGTGTGTGGCTTAGGCCAATGTTCTTTCGCACTGTGATTTTTTCAGCATTGGTTTGCGCACTTGTGTTTGTCTTTACTTTGTTTTAAGACTGTGTATGTTTTGGTGGTTTGGTAGTTTTATGAGCTATGCTTTCATTATTTTAAGAAACTGAGTAACAAACCACACATTGGCGATAAACTTATTTATTTTTACATATGTGTTAAACACGTAAGGAACAAAACATTTCATTCGTTTCTATTTTCGGAATCTATTGCAAAAAAACAAAGTTGTTCTTTGCCTGTCGTATAATGCAAACAATCTTGACATTCCTTTTTAACGAAACGATCAATTTTCAAATAATATTAACAAAAAAAACTTACAAGGTAACTCGACATCTTTTTAAATCGAATTTTAAGATAATTTTATTCAGTGATATTATTTAAGAAGTCATAAAAAAAGTGTTTACTTTATTTGACCAGTAAAGAATAACAGACTTTAGGTATAAATAGCAAATTGCACTTCTAAAAAGCAACTTTGGCTGTTGTGACAGACGAGGAATCGAACCCCGTGTCTTACGCAATACGGGGTTCGATTCCTCGTCTGTCCCAACAGCCAAAGTTGCTTTTTACAAGTGCATTTTACTATTTATATTATTAAGTTTGTATAGTGACAAAACACTATAAAAACATAATTAGACTTTAGGTACATTGACAGTGATAAGCGACTATTGTTGCTGATTAATATGTTTTATTCTAAAATCAATCAATATTAAATTCCTTTAGATAAGGACCAAGTAACCTGCTGTGACGACAACGGCCAGCTGGCTCCTGATTCAGCCACCAACCCAACCTGTGCCCCCATACTGATACCGCCCAACGACCCGGTGCACGCCTCCCAGGGAACGCAGTGCATGAACTTCGTGCGGACCACCACGACACGCAACAGGGGATGCTCTGCGCCCAACGCCCCTGCTGAACCGGTTAGTAATCAGTATATCACCTACTGTTTTATTTTATTTTTTGACGTTTCACGATGCGTTTGGTGTAGTTAGCGCTCCTGTCCACTATGCCGGCGGTTCTAATCCTGCAAGGTGCAAATGTGTTTGTGAGGAGCACGAACATATGTACCTAGGTCATGGGTTTATAGGTATGTTAAACATTTATGGGAGATGTCCCCGTCATATTCGTTGTCTGGTATTCGTGACACAAGGAAAACCACGACAATTGGTGTGTAGTCTATGGCATATTTATTTATTTTAAAAAACTGTGAGTTATACAATTGGTGTACAGTCTTAGGGCAGTCTCTACTAGTCAACCGCTTGAGACAACTAGCAGATACCAACGTCAGATGTTGTAACATTGGCCAATTAGCCATGGATTCGCCCACTTACTCGATTTGCGCCCGTGTGGTTTCATCCGTCACATAACGCTACGCGCTAACTTGATGGTGCTGTGGACGCATATTAAAGATTGGACTCATCATCGTAACATATAGTCAACGGTTATTTTGCCGAATCGGTCCGACATTATTTTACTTTGGTCGAGATGGTGTAATGACGACCAAACCATACCTATATGTTGCTTTACCCCGGCATGTTTAGACGACAGCACATCAAAGTAAACACTGCAATATCTTAAGCAGTTACTGTAGTAATAAAGGTTAGTTTGCAACAAAAATGTATCTTCTGATATACTATTAAAATTAGCTTTCCTATACATTCTCATACATATATTTACTTTTATTTTGAAAGGCAACTATTAAGCCAGTAGGTGGATTTAATTCTAAATATGAATTCTTATTTTTTTTAAAGATAACAACGCAATCTTTTATTTCCATTTCTTGAAGGCGTAGCTTGTTCAAAATAGGTAAAAGTATTTTTGCCTCTTTTGTTTTTAAGACAGTAAAATTAAAGTTAAACGAGTGCTAATTATATTTGGCGAAAATACTCCTGAAGGCCAAGCTAAGTTTTGTGGTTTATGTTCAAGGATAATATAATTTCAAATCCGTTTACTTAGGTAAATGAGTTGTTATTATGAACTAAAAGTTTGTTATTATGATATTAGCTTATCATTTCCGCAATAAACGTCTTCTGTATATTTTGACTGGGAAAATAGGAATATTCCTTTGAAGCTGTTTTCGTCTCCTCGATAAATTATTCAAATTATATGCCGAAGTATCTTGCAATATAATATTTGAGTCTATGCAGGTGTTTTCAACTTGATCGTCTGACATGCGGGGCAAACACCTCTCCAACTTATTGCAGGTTCATTGCTTTTGTGGAAAATTTGTATTTGAGCTACTTTAGACGTCAACATTTAGAAGTTTGCATTAACCCTTTAGTAATGCTTATTTTAACTATTCGCCACGCAAAGCACTTAATATTTTAGTTTAAAGAAAAATAGGTTATTTAGATGAAGACAATTGGAATTTTCACTTTCTTATAAAAGTTTGCAATCAATATACGGTATTGAGTATTATAAATTCAGATTTAATTATATTGAAGTATCGGTGTTTAATACCTACTGTGTGAATATATTTTTTTTACTTTTAATACTAATTTATTGATATGTCATTGAGATACGTACATTTGATGGCCCGGTGGCTTACAACGGGTAATGTTGCCACCATGATTTTAAATTAAATTGACCTAATTCTAGAAGCAAAAACATAATGTATAATTTGACGTTTTATGTGGTGTTTTAGTTTTACTGATATTTAAAATATAGAACTAATCATTGCTTGTTTACGCATTTTGGCGGTTACCGCACGTTCGGCTTGTCTTATTAATAAATAGACAGGGCAAAATTTTAACCAAGTTTTTCAAAATGTGACCCATATTAAAAATTGGTTCAGTTATTTCTGATTGTTATTCCAATCAATCTTTCAGGTTTTGCGCATTTAACATTACACGTTATCTTAAGTAGAGTTAAATCCGCCGCGCTCTTCGTCACCCCCTTTGTGCCCTCTGAAATAATATTTTTTTTTAGCTGTCAGTGGTCACAGCCTACATGGACCTGTCTCTCGTGTACGGCAGCAGCCCAGGCCAGGCTCAGCCAATCCGCGCGTACCAGGGCGGCCGGATGCTGACGTTACAGAAACGGGAAGGAGAGTTCCCCCCGCAGGATCCCAATACAACGCTAACTTGTGAATCTGTGCAGTCACCGAACGAACCTTGCTATTTAACTGGTGAGTTCATTAAATATTCCATACTTAAGTAAACATGTACCCTATTTAAAAAAGTTTTTATACTAACAGCAAAGCCACTACGTTGATCTACGCTTATAGAGCCTACCTACACTTACCTAAACCACACCACGATCACAACCACACCACGTGGCGAGTATCGAGATCTTGTATTATACCGACGACATTGTAACGTTATCGCAACCATAACTCAACAACCAGCGACACCGAGAACTAATGGCCGAAAAAGAACCGAGTACCACATCGACATCGTCGGAAACACAATGCAACTACAAAAAGCTGCAGCGATATTATTCACACGTACCACTGCTTGACCACATTTTAGTAGGGCCAACCCTAAATCTGAACGGCGTGCTGTTCACATTCAAATTTGGAACAACGGAACCGCACTGCTCTAATGTCGTAGCGAAGACGCAACGCACTTTCCTCTTGCCATAAAATTCAATAAACTTTATTTTAAATAATGTAGGTAATGTTTAGTTTGTCAATGAGCGATGATGTCAAGTAACTTTAACTATGTCGGCGACACTTCATAATAATATATGCTCAGCGTCTAGACGTTGTACTAAGCTCGGAAAAGCTTATAATGTTACCTAGACTGTCACCTGTCCAGACGGCAGGATTGGATTTGAAATTTATGAACGCACTACCGTCAGTTAAGGATTTGATCACGTGGAATACTAGGTGAAATATAGTGCTATGAATACTTAGGACATAGACTTTTCCTATTTACTCTAACTTTTTTCAAGAACATAAAAAAATACCTTAATTTTGGTGCTTGAATAAACAACAGCTAAAACAGTTATTTATATTGTATTATGGTATTAATGTACTTAGATAAAGCAGGGTTTCTTTAAACTAAGGAAATACTACTTGTGTTAACTACATATTAAACCCAGCTTTTATTTTCAGGCGACATTCGAACAAACCAGAACCCCCAACTGGCCATCCTTCAGATCATCCTCCTTCGTGAGCACAACCGTATTGCCGATGCCTTGGCCTCGCTCAACCCACACTGGACTGACGAGATCATCTTCCAAGAGGCCAGACGCATCCACATCGCAGAATTCCAACATATCAATTACTATGAGTACCTGCCGATCTTCCTTGGTAAGCAATGGTGTGCTTAGAAAAACACAAACACTTTTAGGTACTTTGAATATCTATCTTCCACGGAAAGCAATGATTCATCATCCTCGCGCGTGAACACGACCACAGTGCTGATGCCCTGGCGTCACTCAACCCTCATTTGACTGATGAGATCCCCTTCCAAGAGGCTAGACGAATCCATATCGCAGAGTTCAGCACATTTATTACTATATAAGTATCTGCTGATATACATTGATCTTCATTGGTGAGCAATGGAGTGCTAAAGTCAACACAAACACTAGGTAAACGCTAAACACTAATAATAATAATAAAATATTTATTTATTTTCTCTCCACAATAAATTAAGTTATACAAACTTACATCTTAGATTAACATTACAAAGAAGTTGAATACAATTTATTGTGGGAGACTGATGTCCAATCTAAGCTCAGGGCTTGTATTTCAGATCATTAGGTCCCCCTCTTGGAAATTTTATATTTAAATCATTAATCCTCTAACATGAATTTTAAAGAACTTAACAAAATAGGGACACCTAGGAACATATTTATGTTTATGGCCTGTTTCACACTGTCATAATATGTTCTGGTCAGCGTTATTTGTCCAATACTTAACATAAAATTACGTTCAATATTTGGAAACAATTGTTGGCCAGTGTCCATTTGTCGATGGTGAAACAGACCCTTTATGCTACTTAATTGCTAAAAACTATGACTACGATGAGTGTGGTTATAAACTATAGTTTTTTTTTCCTTTTTACAATTATTATCAGTCAAAAAAGCACTCATATACTTATGAAGTTTTTAAGATGAAATAGCCAGCAATTCTTCAGACTGATTTTAATTAAGGTTTTGCAACCATTGGAATATCATAACCTTGAGTTAACACCGGTTAAGGGAAAAATATTTATTAGTCTATTTATTTTATTATAGAGGAAGCCACCAATGAAACAAAAGAATCTATGAGAAAAGTTTGTGGAATATATATGAATGCGACGGTCTACCGGATTTTGTCGCCTTGGGAGGGGGGCTGTATCAGAGTCATTTTTATAAGTAAGCAATTTGTGTTGTTTTAGTACAGTTGCCATAATGAATAGTTGGCGAACAGTCAGAACCTTAGCTTGCGTGTATAGTAGAGATGTTGGGAATCTAAAAGGGCGAAAGTATGAGACCTTGTGTATAGCACGCTGTGTTCTTTCAAGGGTAATTAAGTATGATGTTGGTGCACCACCCCAGGTAGTAATGCAGTATGTAATCAATGACTGTACTAGAGAAAAATAGACCGATCTACGTGCATCTTCGCTTGTGACATGCCTGAGAGTCCTAAATATATATACCATTTTACGGAGCTTGCTGTTGAGGGTGTTTAAGTGTTTTTCAAAGCTGAGACGAGCATAAACAATTACGCCTAAGTATTTGACACTTTCGCAGCGTTCAAGTTGTGTACATGAGCATATATTTGCATCGAACCCTTTACAAGAATGGACAACCAAAGAAGTGGATAGGGAACCGGCATGTTGTCTGATTGAAAATGCGATTAATTTAGTTTTATCGACGTTGAGGGTCAGGGCATTGTTCATTAACCACTGAGTAACAAGGTTCAGCCCACTTTGAGCATGATTATTTACCTCTTCCCATGTTTTTGCTCTAAACAAAAGAACCGTGTCATCCGCGTAAATAATTGTTTTCCCACTGGTCAGCTAGAGCCCCCCCAGGCTATTGATATAGATAAGAAAGAGAGTTGGTCCCGGCACACTGCCCTGAAGGACTCCATAAGTGATTAGGTGTTCATCACTCATGACATCAGCAACCCTAACTCTCTGGGTTCGCTCGCTAAGGTAGCTCTCAAAGAGCTTCAACTGTAAACCTCTTATTCCCATGTTTTCCATCTTGTGTAACAGGATTGGGACAGATACCGTGTCAACAGCCTTGGCAAGATCTAAAAAGACACCTAAAACCCTATAACCACTATCCAGATTTTTGACAATGTAATCCGTCAAATCGTGCACCGCATCAGAAGTTGACATGCTACCGCAAAAGCCATATTGGGTAGGAGTTAAAAGGTTAGCCCTTTCAAGGTAGCTGACAAGTCTAAGATTTATAATACGTTCCAGTATTTTAGAACATGAGGATAGAATGGCTATAGGTCTATAGTTTTAAACACTGCGTTTGAATAACCAGGTACAACGAACACCTGCCTATTTTCCTCGGTAAGCAATGCTTTTTCAAGCCATCCTCACAACCGTATCGCTGATGCCTCTCTTAACCCTCCCTAGTCCGAAAAGATCGAATTTCAAGAGGTCAGACGCATCCACATCGCTGATTTTCAGCACTTCAACTACTATGAAGACCTGCCAATCTTCCTTTGTGGGTAAAAAAATCAGAATTATAAGCCATAGGACGTCCACTGCTGAAAATAGGCTTAATTCACAGTTTTGCATGGCATGCGGTCTGAAATCAGAATCAAATCTCAAATCATGTCCATCTTACCGGTGGACATCCTATCCTGTGCTTTTCTATGAGACGCAAATGTAGATTTTTTCTGCCCCTTCGGCAGTGTGGTAAAAGTAATCCGCATTCGATATGTATTTGATTGACGACCCGTTTTGTGTAGTGGTCGAGAAATCGCCTATTACGCAGCGGGTTGCGGGTTCGATCCCCGCACAATACAAATATTTGTGTGCATGAACATGCCTGTTTGTATTGGTCTGGGTGTTTTCTATGTATATCATGTATGTATTTACGAACAAAAAGTATTTAAGTATTATACCTGGCACCCATAACACAAGCTTTGAGTAGCTTACTTTGGGACTAGATGGCGATGTGTGGGAATGTCCAAAGGATAATTTTATTTATATTTGATACGTGTATAAAATCAAACTTACTAGAAATTGGATATGTGTGAAATCGCCCTAAATCAGTAAATTCCCGAGACAATATTATAATATATTATTACGAGATACGAGTATTCCTGGTTTACTTACCAAGAAATATCGCTCTGGGATATCTATCCGTTATGGATCATAACTGGAAATCAGAAACTAAATTCTTATGGCTCTTTTTGCTGATTTATTTTCCAGTGAGAATAAAAAAACTCTGTGCTTGTATTTCTATTCTCGCTAAAACAACATCCCTTGTGCTCACTAAACTGTGATATTCGACGATCAAGTAGGTATCCTAAGGTTCTAATAACAAATTTATTATTCCTTCAATAAACCTCAAAATGTGGGTTTCTATCTCTACAACCCTTACATACTCTCTGAATTTAAAATATAACAGTTTTAACATACTGTGTTTACTGAGTGTTGCTGATTGCGGACACGGTATTTTACGTCAATATTTTCAGAATTTTTATTATTAGTAAAATAGACACAAAGAGAACTACACCCACGTATATCGAGAGTCACCCAATCAATCATTATTCTGAATAAATGTAGCTTCTAACGACAGCGTCAATACTTAAATAAACTACAATTGACAAAGTATTTTATTTTAATTCTATAGGACAAGGCAAGTATGCTGATAACAAATTATTGTCTATCGTTAGCTAAAGGCTTCTTTACTTAGGATAAAATCGAACAAACGAGATTAAATGTTTGCCTTAAATTAAATCGCTAGTTATCCGATGTAAGCCTATGTTTGGTCGAATCCAAAATAAGTAAAATTATGTTAAAGTACTATGTACTAGGTATTTACGCTGCTCGTGTTTATTTATTGACATTAAGTTAATTCACGCTAAATGGTTATTTGATCTGGTTTGCATGATTAATTCAGTTGAAGTTTGTTAATTCTGACTATGTGTATTATTGAATTTCCACTTTGGCAATTCATTTATGTTAACAATGAACTTTGGTTTAAGGTATTTTGCAGTCCATTATTTTTTTGGTAGTGGAATTTACAAAATCAATCAAATTCATAGGAAATATATATCTGTTTGTTTGAATCCGATAATCTCAAGAACTACTAAGCCGATTTTAATAAATATTTTTGTGTTAGATAGCTTATTTATCAAGGAAAGCTTAGGCTATAAAACATTGTGCTGCGGCGCCGTCAGACGCAGTCGCAGGGGACCATTGGTAGCTTAATACAAAGGTATATTACGTTTTCCAAAGTACCGTTTTCGTTCGAAAACCTTATCATGGCGCATATTTAAAATATGCATAAGAAAGTTGACAAATTAAAGAGGGTTTTCGTTATTGGTCAAGTGCGCTGCTTGCTTTCTTGTATTTGATTGAATGTCAAGATCACGAGGTATTTTATTTTTTATCTGCTCATTCGATAATTTTTTGTAACACCCCGTAATGAATTTAAAAAAATCTTTAGACTCAATTAAATTACAATAGCCTCCGGCACTTCCACCCTTGTAACTGAAAGCTGAAATAATTACGTCTAATTAGTAAGCGCCCCCGATATCATTGGTAAAAAAAGCCTTTCAGTTATCTTAACTTGCTTCAAAATATATTTAACAGTGGTAACTGTAATAAATAACGAATTAAGAGCTTTTTATTAAAACTTATGTCTATCTACCCAAACACAGACAAAAGTATACACAGGCGATTCTTATATACTTAATAATTTCTATTTTCAAGTTCTTATTGAAATAACTACTAGTATCTTATTTCATTTTCTCCCTGACCACTGTGTCAGCGACGAATTTTTTTTAGTGGATGTACTGTACGAAAGCCGTATTCCTCACGTACGTACCTTTAAAAGTTCTAAAGTAAGCTCATACTAGCTTTTGAACAGTATTACGTCCCGTTTCTTAATATCCTAATTAGTTCTGGATAGCCTTATCTACTTAACGCCATCACGTTTTATAATTGAATTATTCATTAGTAAGTGCTTATTTGTCGATGGTGAAACAGGCCCGTAGTAGATTATTTTACCTGCAAGCGCTTCCAGTGCTAAGAGCGCTCAAGCACAGACAACAGTTATTCAAGTTATGTAATCTACCGATATGCTAAGGCATTATCTATTGACCTTTTAATACCTTGCTATCGGTACACAAGGCATCGTTTCACATCCTCGTTCTTCAGACTTGTCAACCGATTCAAGACTTTATTTCCTCTAGGTTACGACAATATGGTGAAGAACAAGCTGATTTACCCCGGGGTGCATGGCTACGTGAACGACTACAACCCAGCGGTGGACCCGTCTGTGTTGGACGAGCATGCCACTGCCGCCTTCAGACATTTTCACACTTTGATTCGAGGATACTTGAAGTAAGCCAAACATAATTTGAAAACTACTAGTATTAAGTTTCACTCATAGTTCGTTACTTCTTAATTTGTGTACGAGTATATACTTGTACTAAGAATAATAACTTAATTGCAGGTCTATTTTCATAGGTACGCCCCGCTATACTTCATAACCCTTTAATAGTTAGCCTTTAATAAATCAATACGTAGCTATTTACTTAAAAGATTTTGCTTTAATTATAGCCTTGCAGCCTTTCTTGTCAATAGAGTTGATTTATACCAAAATTAAAAAAATATGTCTTAAATTTCGTTTTATGTACGATCCACACGTAACTGTTTGAGTATATTTTAACTTTTTGTCGTTATGAAGAAAAATATTGGACAACATGATCCATAATAGTGTTAAGAAAATTAAGATACACTTATCAACTAATGTTAGTACTTATTAACTAAAAAGCATCAAGTGACTTGACATAATTTAATTCCATCTACATTTTTATTGAAAGAGGCCATTCGTTTGATCCGATATTTCCGAAAAAAATATTATACAACTTTTACGGAAAGCAGCAGCCATAAATCAGAACGATATATCGTGCAATAGGCGCGCATTTCTTAAGTAGGGCTTGCCTAAAAGTAGTATTATATTATCTGGGCCTAAAATGTGTTCAATTCAAATCAAAGTGAAACCGAATAAGGGGCAATCTAGTGCTCGTGATTTAAGGATATGTAGATTGTTTATTCCAATATAGGCTGCTATAAAATATGGTGTCTGTAAAAAATATAACTTTGGCAGGCTATTCTCCGAGAGACGAAGTGTTGTAGGGACCATTCGGCTCAGCGATTGGTTCAACCGACCACTTATTCTTGAGCTGCCGTCATCTTTCCCTGCCTTGACGAGAGGGTTGGCTGGGCAAGAAATGGACTACAGCGACCGGTCTTGGGACAGTGAAATAACGCAATTCCTTTTCAAGTAAGTGAATATGAAAGTTTGTAAGTTGCAAGCGTGCAGTTTCGATTATATTGGAAACTTGTAACTTTGCGTCAAAGCTTGTCATGGTTGTGTACGGTGTGAAGTATATAAATATTTTCATTTTATATTCAGCTGAAGTTACTTCGTATGGTGGTATAAGTACCTTGCTTCTTAAATAAGTTTCTATTCAAGATTTCTAGTTGTATCATAGACCTGGCTAGAGGAAATTGGATGCCTTGATATTCTACCAATTTGACTGCGAGTTAGCGGCAACATCGAATTATTATTCTGAGTAAACACAGGGTTGTTGACATAATTACCGGGTCGAGACTTAGTGATAACGGTTTATGTCGTTAACGTGAGACTAAACAATGTCACGGACCATAAAAAGTTGCAATTTCCAATAATATACAGGTTAAAAAGTTTCTTTATTTTTAGTAGACATTTGTCATTTGAGAGAGCCACTAATAGGTACGAGATTGTCGCAATCTTGTTATCTTTAATGAATTTTCTTAAGTGAGTTAGTATTTTTTTCACCACTGCACGGATATGCGTACTCCTAAAGGTTTCGATGCAGAAAACGTCAAATGCTCCGCCTGAAAGCAATAAATCCAGTTGTTTGGCGTTCGGAAGCTGTAAAAGCTATTTCACTTGCAGTCTTTACGACTACCGGTTCAGGCATTAGCTAACTAGAAATGTAAATCTTTTTTTACCATGCACAAAGTAAAGTTACATCTTAGGTCTACATAAAGTATTGGTTTGCTCGCCAATCATTCAGCATTCATTCGTTTATTGCAAAATGGGATAAATAGCCCTCCAAATCAGGCATTCCACTTTTTTATTAATACCAGGTAAGCATCAATCGATGCAGATAGATGTACCCACATTGTTACCTACTTGAATTTTAAATAATTGCCAACTATAGTAAACTGAATTGCTTCTTATAGAGTATTTTACTTAATGATTCATTGTTGTACATAGGAGAATATAAAATATAATAAAATTTGCCTGATTTGAGCACTGAGGTTACTATAGTTTTGTGACGCTAGAGGAAACTAAAACGTAAAGTTGATATTTGTACACTTCACGACATGTAAAACATTGTGTTTTTTTGAAACCAATCTCCTATACCTCACAGACGTAATAACACATTTGGCGGTGATCTCCGAGCTACTGACATCCAGAGAGGCCGGGACCACGGGCTGGGCAGTTACGTGGCCACCAGAGCCGCCTGCGGTCTGCCTGTGCCGAAATCATTTAATGATCTGCTGGACTTCATTCCAAACGACGTAAGTAAAAAAAAACATTAATATTGATCTTTGTACTAAGTATTGGTCCACCAGACTGAAAAGTTTTTCTAATGTTATTACGCCTTTACCTATGTAATTTTTGACTAGTTGGTTCATTCATAATCTCATTTGGTAGGTTTCTACATATCAAAAGAAGTATTTTCTGAATCGTAATCATTATCAGCCAAAGGACGTCCATTGCTGAACATAGGCCTCCCTCAAAGTTTTCCATAGCGACCGATCGTGAGCGGTCTGCATCCAGTGTGATCCTGAAATCTTTTCAATGTCGTCTGTCCATCTTGTCGATGGACGTCCTATACTGCGTATTTTGCCGAAGGGTCTCCAATCTAGAACTCTTCTGCCCCAACGGCCATCAGTTCTTCGCGCTATGTGCCCTGCCCACTGCCACTTGAGCTTACTGATTTGTAGGTATTAATTTTAAGCAGTGAATTGTGAAAAATATCTATGAAAATCTTATGAAATATTATATCGAAATGGCGAGGAATTTTAATACGTCTGTCCAGCTTTGTAGAAGTAGTAAAAGTAGTTGAATTTGAAATCTGAAGCAAATTGGAGTTAGATACTTAAGTATTCAAAGCAATGATGATCGGACAGACGCCGGCGCCGTCGATATTATCTATTCTTTCAATGAATAGGTACCGCGGAGACTGTACGTGACGTCCCGTCACGTACAGTCTCAAGACGTCGTCACGTCAGATGCTGGACGGGAGCATCAATACAAGCAGTATTGATGCTACTTAAGACGATAACTGTAATATCTTTTTTGTTAAGCTTTGACAACAGCAAGTGATGCAAAGAAGATTGTTTTTTAGACTCATTTCTTTTTGCATATTACAAATTATTATTATATTTTTTCAAATTCCTATCGACATTATAGTTACGATGTACATGTACTTATGAACTATGCTTATTAAAATCCTTGTATCCTCATGACGAGTATAATTACTGAACCCATCCTAACATGATAACTATTATTATCTATCACACTTGTACTCCTTTGTATAGTTACAACATCGGGGTCGAAGATATACTTAGTTTGGTTTGAGCTTTATAGATTAACACATATATAAACTAAGTTAAAGGACGAATGTTTAATTAATACACGATCATACCTAACTCTGTTTAGACAGTGACGAAATAAAATCAGTCCTTTGGGACTTCTGTTAACGTTCATGGGTCAAAGTTACTAAATGATGTAACAGCGTGAGTGGATAAAAAATGACACTTTTCTCCGTTCTTTTCTGGGTATTATGAAAATTGAATGAGGATAATCCCAAGCAAAGAAAGAAATTTAATATTGTTATCCTACATCTTATTTACATCATAAAAGAAGTCGTTTTAGGACAGACACATACTTTGTATAAGAAAAAGCCTATTCGTTACCTTAGGGATTTTACTGAATAACCGCTCGGAACTCGGCATTGTGACTAAGTGTTTTGCATTTAACATAATTATGACGATAATGTAGGTACTCGTAGTTTGTCGAACTAAAATTTTACTTAATATTTGTGATTCTTTCGGTTGAGATGTAGTCTAAGAAGCATTTCAAATAGCTCAAGAGCAGTAAACCTGTCTGTACAGCGAAATGACAAAGTTTATATTTCCATCACTGTTGAAAATTTTAAAGTGACAGACGTCTTAATAAATTATCTTTAGTGAAGGAAAAGCAGGAGTTTAAGTGTATATCACTGAATTTGATCAAAATACAGGCCGAAACTGAAACTCAATTAGTAGCGACTAGCGACAGCTTCATTAGCATAAATTGCGAGTTTTATTTTTATTTTTATTTCGAGAGGGCTATCTCTAGTCTTCATAGCTATGGCGTTAAGAGTGATAGTTGAACAACCAGGTAACTTAAAGGAGCAAGAACAAAAAAGGGCCATTCTAATCCAATGCGATGTTGTCTATTGTGGGCACTGAACAAAGTCTGATTCAAGCATCCTTTGTTGCGGGAAAAAACATAATTAAGTAGTAGGTATGACAAAAAACCGCGGGCACTCTCCCTTTTGGAAGAATTTTCGTTAATAGTGTTTATGTTTGCAAGGGAAAACTGAGTTTTCCCTGGCGGAAAAATAAAGTATACTTGTAATGTGTGTTTGCCTTTATTTACTTTCACTGTTGCGATTTTGGACCAATGTTACCCCAAAGGACGTTTTTCAAATATTTCCTTTGATGTTGGACCATCCTGATACTTTGTCTACGGTCTTTGATTGGTCCAAAATAGTTTTATTTTATATCACAAGCCCTAGCACAGAATCTAGTTTACGAAATTAAAAGGTATGTGATGAAATTGAGCCATTATAAAACGATTTTTGTGATAAAACATCTCAAACTTTTAAAATGACCGTTTGAAAGTTAACAAATATTTGATTAACAGTTTTCCATGTTATCGTAACCTGACGTATTTTTTTGTCATTCAAAGAAATATCTGAGTCAATTTTCTGAGAAAATGTTTTGGAAAGAACATAGTGAGTCAATTTTATACCCGCGATGTGTAATGAATATCTAACTGTATTTGAACTAAGCGTGGGTAATGTTATATGAATGTGAATAGCAAAATTTTCCATGTAGTAATAGATGTTACTGTAATGTGTTCATAGAAAACTGTAGAGCTGCTTAGAAAATCTGAGAAAGTTCAGACGTTTTCGCTAGAACTAATAAAAATAGATGACTTGAATTGGAATTGGTGATAAATCACGCGAAATATAGACGTTAGTACCCCCCACCCCACCCCCAGAGTGGAATTATACAAAATTTCATGGGAAAATGGGTCATTTATCAATGAATATCACATGTCATTTTCACGTAAGTGATTCAAAAATAGAGACCCAAATACGGTACATAGCGTTGCTTCGGGGCTTCGTAAATAGAAATGATCGATCAGATGCAGTTAGGTTTGTAATGAATTTTAAGTTACATTATATTATTACTTATTTATTATTTTTCACTGTATTGGTTTGTAGATAGTTGCACTTATGATGTAAGAAGGACTAACACATGCGTAAAAGTCTCTAAATAAATGACGATATTATTTGAGATCACTTCCAATATTTTCGTGATATATTTTGTCCTTATCTTAATCCATAATTAGCCCTCAACATTTTATCGCGGCTGTATAGGAAACACATGAATTATTTTTAAAATAAGACGTCTACTAAATGGAATACGATGGACTCTGAAGCATCAACCTCTATCACGACGTCTGTACTTTAACTTCGATGGCTCTATCGTAGTCAGCTTGATCTCGCAAACAAACAGGTAGTAATATGCAAAAATCTATGCTAATATTATAAAGCTGAAGAGTTTGTTTGTTTGAACGTGCAAATCTAAGGAACTACTAGACCGATTTGAAAAAATATTTTTATGTTGTATAGCTCATTTATCGAAGAAGGCTTTTGGTTATAGTACTTACATCACGCTGCGACAGGAGGGGAGTGAGCAAACTCAAAACGCGCGGACGAAATTGCGGGAGGCCGCTATACCTTCATACAAACTGTAGGGAGAAATCCTGAATATTGCAATCGGTCATATGACATGTACGTGTAGTGTCCTTCTCTGGACTACAAAGCTAGTGGCTACGTTTCTAATCCACAAGGGACTGGTGTGACGAGCACGAGCTACGTCAAAAGTTTATTATATCAATGTAGTATATCAGTAGCATAGGTTCAAGCTTAATTTGAGACTCGATAATTGGCGCATTGGGACAGTTTTTTTTTATTACGTCAGCTGCTAAGTTTATCTTTTGAGTTTTGACACTACCATTCTGTCCAACAGAACGTGAAAATTCTCCAGGCAGTCTACGAGACGATACTGGACGTGGATCTCGTGGTGGCTGGGTCTTTGGAGATCAATGTTCCTGGGGCCCAGGCTGGACCCACCTTCCTCTGTATTCTGACCGAGCAGTTCTATAGGACCAGGGTCGGAGACCGGTACTTCTATGAGAATGGAGCAGACCAAGACATTGCATTTACGCCCAGTAAGTACCATTGACTAATCAGATTCTAAAATGGAGAGCGAAAGAACTACCCTAGTGTGAATTGCCGAACATATATGCTTGGTGCCTGTTTTATTTAATCACATAAATCTGATCATATTTATCAGCTACCAACGCCAATATAAATAATTAATTAATAAATTAGGCCAGGGCCCATGAATCACTCGCGTCGTTTGATGGCCGATTTTTCAATGAAAATTATATAATTCAACGCGTAAGAAAATTTAAATAAAGGTAACTGATTTTTTTTGAGTACTTAACGTCTATATTTAGCGTGATTTTCAATGATTTTAATAAGAACGAAAATCACACGACATATTCAAGCGAGTGATTAATAAATAAGCCCAAGGGCCCTTGAGCATTATCAGAACTACTATAAATAATGCCTATTCAATGTAAAAATAGTTCGTACAAATGAAAAGTTAGATTGTTTCTCCCTGTTTTATGCTTTTAACTTTAAAAGAGAGTTCATAAAGTGGCTTTTATATCTTTGTAATGGTTATTTTATATGGCGATAAAATCACATAAATTTTACTATTGAATGTCGGTCAATGGTTAAAAAATTAAAGGGAAATGGCTTGTTGCGCTTTAGTAACTGAATAAAGGGGTAGCCGGAAGCGAAAAGTACTAATCAATCAACATGTGGGAAGGAAAGTTTTGTACAGTCAAGAATTGAGGAAATTAAATGGACTTACGACTATTCAAATAAAGTTTATAATACAACAAGATGTTGTTACTGTTAATTATTATGAAGGCAAGAAGTAAGGAAGTTAAGAAGCCTGTGTTAGAGTAACGCCAAGAACACTGATTTATATTGTGTGTCATTAATATTGCGTTATCGCTACATAGCAAAGCTTATTTGCTGATTGAATCATTATTCTGAGAAACCATATATATTGTGGCCCTGAACGGGATAGCCTGTCGGAACGGGGAATGTGATATTTTACGTAACCAATAGATATTTAGATAGAGGTGAATAACTGGATTTTTGGACTCGATTGCACCGTATTATTGTTACAAAGTACATACCTATACCTAAAAGTACAAAACGTACTAAGGAGAGACAAATAAAAATCGAACTATAGAAACCATGTTTCATTTTTAGGGTTCCGTAGCCGAATGGCAAAAAACGGAACACTTATAGTTTCGACAAGTCTGTCCGTCCATCCGTATGTCACAGCCACTTTATTCTGAAACTATTTGTATTACACAGTTAAAACTTAGTAGGTAGAGGCATCCTGTTAACCGCTTTACGATTCTCATACAATAAATAATGTTTTTTTTTTGTCAAACCATGCGTGTAATGACATCCAGGTTCTTCAAACCATTTTCTCTATAAGTCTAACATTTGAGAGAAAGGTAACTTTTAAACTAAGCGAGTGTAAATTTTAAAACAAATACGTTATGTTCGTAGATCGTAGATCTTGACAAAAACTTTCAACAAAAAAATGACTTGAACGATATCGAATTAGAAATTTTTGGGATAGAGCACATTTTCAAATAACTGCAAACATAACTTTGTTATTCATATAAATATTATGAAAAACAAAATTATATTTGCTGTAAACAAAAATATTTTGGCTAAGTGGAAGTAAGTGGATTTCTAATTCAGTTAAAATTGGCACGAAACCCTTATTCTGCGAGTCCGACTGGCACTTGGTTTTTGAAAATTCGTTTGATTGCGAAGGCCATAACATGCAGCGTTTTCAAGCTCAATATCAAAGAACGCTGTGGGGTCAATGGCAAACATTCTACCCGTAGTGATAGCTTCCGAGCGATTTCAGCAAAAGTTCCGGCGGTATGTTCACATGGAATGTACGATTGCAGGCCAGTTGGAAGCCATCAGACGGGGCTCATCCATGGCGCGGTTACTCTGCGATAACACCCCAGACATTCACGTTATGCAGCCTAAAGCTTTCCAGCATATCGGACCGGGGTAAGTCAACTTGAGTGTGAACCTCATAAGTAGCAAAGTTCAAACCTAACCAAAAACCCTCACCAAGAGGTCAGACATTGGTAAGGTTAGGTAGGCTTGGTAAATACGCCACCCTGAGATTTTTTCATCATTTTTTTTTCTGGGTAAATGGGTCAATCAAAAGCCAAAAAGGCCAAGGAAGGATGGTGTAGGATATTTTCTATGCCATGTTACTCCTCTCATTTTATATGGTTGTGACATGAAACTCAATTCTGGCATGCATCGGACTAAAATTTAAACTAAAGAAAATGGCTTTCTTATCTCAATAAATGAAATAAGACATCCTACTAAATAGTTGTCAGTTGCTAAGAAAAGTTATGCTGATATCCATAGACAATTAAGTCAGTTGTTTTTATTTTGACGTCTTTAAGCTTTATGTGTGTGTAGCTGACACGTGGATGGGTATCAGCAAAACCGTAATCGCCGGAACAATCGCAGGTTCAATGTGTAATCAGCGGCCGGCGCTCGTCAGCCGTTATCAGTAAACAACAATTCCAGCTGAGGGCTTGTCTCTTAGTCATTGTAGGTAGAATTTCTCTTTTCATTTATTTAGTTAAGATAGACACATTAATATAGTTTTAGCTTAAGTATTTGCATACCGAGTATTGAGCTCATTGTTATGACAACCATAAAACCAATTGAAATATTCAAACTAATAGTTCTGTTTTTTCCAGAAACCAGTTAGTATCATGCGAGAGCCTACCTTTCATCGACCTCACGTTATGGCAAGACGCGCGAAGACCCTATAAGAAGTAAACTATATCTGTGTACGTTTAGGGTGTGATATTTTATAGAACAAAATCTAACAAAACATACGACAAAACCTGTACAGGTAGTTACCACGACAGTTACCCAAGGACCAAAATGCTGAGTTAAATGTGAGACCTCTTGTACACTGCGACTTTTAGCATCGATGCAGTCATGATGCAGCATGGAAGCAGTCACAAAATATCAACCTTTACACACTTGCGCTACTTTTAGCACCGATACAGGCGCGTTAGTATCGATGCAGAAGCTGGATATTGATAAACAATGTACCGTATTGGCGACTGCATCCATACTAACGCGCGTTAGCATCGATGCCAAATTAAATCTGTCCATTGCGTGATTTGCGATGCTAAAAGTCGCAGTGTCTAGGGTTCAGTTTCGCTCCCCTTCTGTTGTTCTCTGTTTAATGTGTTTTGCTTTTACTTAAGTTAATTGAATATCTTTGTTCACGTACTTATTTTCAGTTTCAAAACATTTGTGCTCGGTAATTTTTTGAAATCGAACTCTTGAAAATATTTTATGAAAAGTAACTTACCTACTTTAATCTCATTCTGATGGATTTACAGGTCTATTTATTTACATTCGAACGAAGATTTTTTTTCATAACAGTAAATTAATCTTTGATGTAGCAGTAACAACTTTTAATGAATAATTCAAGTTTATTTTTACTTACACTTTACTTAATGTTTATTATGATTTCGTAAATTCTATTACTTGTTTTTGTAAATATCGAATTTGAGTGCAAATCTGTAATATACGATTTTGAGGTTAATAACTTGTATTGAGGATTTTTTGTGAGTTGTGTAAATAAAATAGTATTTTTATAAGCATGATATTGTTTTCATATCTGGTACCAACTTATATTAACATATTTTAATATGTTACAAGTAGTAAATTGAATAAGATAACACTCAGGACCTTCCACTAATCACACCACGTATTTGGGCGTATATTTGCTATTGAAAATGAGTAAGACTGTTCACAAGTACCACATTTTGCAACCTCGTTTTTTTTACCTCGTTATCGATTTCTTGTGTGATACCGACGACATTACAACGACATCACAACCACATCGCTACCACCAGCGACACCGAGAACTAGGCAGGGTGATTAGAATACATACCCATGCTAAATAACAGTTTTCTAGCACTAAAGGTCTCTCGCTGAACTTGTCTCTATCAAAATCTATTGAGTAGTTTTAAAAATTTATTCAGACATATATACAGACAGAGGGAAGCGACTTTGTTTTATATTATGTAGTGATATAGCTTCTTCTGTGAACGTAATACAAAGTTAAGCATAGTCCTAAAACCGGCACAATTGCGATTGAATATATAGTTAGTTATGCGATTTTAATACGATTATTTATATTTATGAGCAGATAAGAATCTTGTCGAGCAAAATGTTACAGTTACCTATATACGTACCGATGGTAACATTTAGCAAATCATTTTGCAGATCTTCTACACGGCACGTAATACATGTTATCGCCGTCGCTTTGCTCATCTCATTTCCTCTGTTTTCCGCTTTGGCCCATCCTGCCTAAATCGCAGCTAATTAACTCAACCCGAAGATAAAAATATCCGAAGTTCTGAAAAATAAAGAAAAATTTAATAATTCAAATCCGCTCCAGAAGGCGAATGAATGGTAATCGAGTTTTGTTGCATAAATTGGACAGAAATTAATGAACTGAAAAAGAGGAGAAATAAACTCGTCTTAACGGTTTGTTTGAGTAGGTAATTAAAGCTGTAATCTCGTGGTTTATTTGGTGACGTAAATAACATTTTGAAACCTTTGTCAAAAGTTTTCCCGAGTAGCGTATGTGTTTTTTCTTCTTATTTTGCCAATAATCTGTCTTTTGTTTCTGTTTATATAGCCTGTATATTAATGCACATTCTAAACTTTCCTCCGCAACCTTGAAGCTCTTAAGATAATGATGACGGGTGGGTATCCAATTTTCTCTTGTAAAGATACTTATCAGGGAATAATAGCCCATGTAACAGCAATGTTTCGTCGATAATAAATTATTGAATTTTAAATCTTTTCCAACGACAAAAATATTTTTCAACGAGAAATGATTTGGCTGTGTCTTGCCTCCACATTTCATTGCTTGTTCGATGGACGCTTTAAAAAATATATTGTCGTTGTTTTCAATATTAATACAAGATGATTGAATTTACATCTACTTCTTATGATTTATTAACATAGACATTACCTGGGTATATTGATGATATCATTTAATGTTTTAATTATTAATATGATCTTTATTAGTAAAACACTTAATCATGCAAACAAGAAATTGACAGTAAGCTTCTGTCAGAAATAAGACAGAATATACCTACCTTTTTACTTAACTGAAGCAAATGCGTTAATACAGCGTTGCATGCTTTCAAAATAAATAACCAAAAATGTATTTTTATTACCTCGCAGTAGTGAAAAGCAGAGTACTCACCTCTGGAATAAAATATTTTTTGACTTGGGAGAGCTTGAATCCCTCGCTACAATACAATATCATTGCTCGCTACAAGCAGGATTTTTTATTACTTCCCTCGCTAGCTAGAGTGTAAATGACAGTAAAATACCAGCAAATAAACGAAGCATACAAGCTGTGTTTGCGATGATTTAGTTTAGCATCACACACAAGTATCAAGGAAATAGATGAATTTACAATGACATGCCATTTAACTGTATGTGTATACACATAGTGGCTAGTTAGGGGATCAGCGCACAGTTAAAACTTTTAAAACAAAACGAAGCTTACATCACACATTACTTTTATGGGGCCCTGAAAGGAACACTGCAATTTTACTATCGTTTCGAATGCATAACAAACCTCGAAAACACTTTCATTCAATCAAAATACAACTGTTTACTTGAAATTTAACATTTCTGACATTCGCGAGAAGGAAGCGAAAAGCAAAACAAGAACTCCATAGAAAAAAAATGGCTGCCGCAAACTTTTCAAAGAATGTTTGCAGTACTTTTAAACCAAAACTTAAGCTGGCTTGACTAACTTACATTTTCAAAGTAATTTAAAATAAAATAACGGAATTTCCAGAATTCATAATAATATTCTTTGGAGATTTATTTTAGTTTATGAAATAGGTAAAAAGCGCAGGAAATAGCAAAGACGCGCCATGTAGTTCCTATCGGTTAGACGAGTAACAACTAAACTTCCGCTTGCACACGATCACCTTTAAGGATTTATTATTATATAAATCAAAGTTATATTAATTTGTCAACATAATAACAAAGTTAAAATAAAATAATGATTTATCTATTTAAAACCATGTTTCTATCTTAATTCTGATCTGTTTTGATTAGACTCCGAAGTATTTTACGTCATTTGCGCGCGATTAGGACAAAAATACTCTTCATTAAGGAACTGACAGTCAAAGAAGATAGTATGCATGCCTACTTTATGGATCTATGATGCCAATATCACCTGTCAGTCCTGTCACCTTTTGTTGTATGAACAGGGTGTCATTTTCAATTTGGTCGGGTTTATATCTTCACTGAAATTGTAGGTATGAGTGCAATTGCAAGAGTGTGCGTGTATTTAGCAAGTAAATATTTTCGCTTTAAAGTTGAGCGTTAGTACTTAATGTACGTAAGTTGATATAAAAATGCTTTAAATTTCTAGCTAATTTATACATATATTGGTATATTGATTTATTCATTTTATACATATATTGGTATAATAACTACCTCGTCATGGCACTGCTTAACTGCCTATATGGAATGCACGCCCCTGCCTACACTTAGACTTTGCCATGGATGCGTAAAAAATATTTAGTTAAACTACTTCTTAAACTGCCTAAATCTAGGGAGATATTTTGCATTGGCTACTCTGATTGATTTGAAGATCGTTGTAGTATTTTAGGTTCCTCCATCCGCTTAGCTCGGGAGTCAAAATTATGATCCTTTCGATTCGTTCATGATTCAAGATGACCTCCGTGCCGTAAAGACACAATTTTATTTCCCTGTAGAATTATTTACCTACTAAAAATGTTGCAACATAAACATGATAGACGCAATGTCGAAACGTCAAACTACACAGCTACCTTGCTCTCAAAAATACTTACTTAGTTACTTAGTTTAGTGTAGTCTATAAACAATTTGGTGGCGCCCTTTTGATGTCCCCGCTTAGTTTGTGTTACGCTCTGTGGCACGGAAGCCTAAAAAGCTAGGAATGTAGATTTATGACATTATATCGGGAGTTAGAACTAATCTCATGCGATTAAGGATACAGGGTGACCTACCTTTCGTACAGTGCAATAAATAATAATCTAATAGGTTTAACATATTGACATGATCTAGAATTTAAGATGGCTTAACTTATTCAATAATTAAATATTGAAAAAAAAGAGAAAATCTTATTTTATTTTAAAAAATCAATAATAACTAAGATCTGAAGTCGTTTTCGTAATTGTAATATTTGAAGTACTAAAAAATATGCATGAGCTGAGTAGTTGCTAAATATTTATGGTTTCAGGCAAATTTGCCTTAAAAAGGCTTTTCATGAATATTTTCGCACCCTCAGGATCATAGTGGGTTTAGTTTCTATGGCCTCGTTGGCGTTAATACATTGAGCCCGATTCTAAAGATGGAGCGACTAGTACTAAGCTAAAGTAAATCTGGGGTGCGATTGTGTAAAGCAATCGTATTCATTTGACAGTTCAAAACGTACGGTATGGTCTGTCAAATGACAAAGAACAAAGGGTTTGACAGGTCATATCGTACGTTTTGAACTGTCAAATGATTACGATTGATTTACACAATTCCAGCTCTGTCCTTTCGTTTAATAGACGAGCTTAATGAAAAGAGTCAGAGTACAATGATTTAGGAAATTCAAACTGAACAGCTACTAACTTGTTGCTTAAAAATGTATATTTAAGTAGTTTAGTGTAGTCAAGTCTAGACTTGGACTAAATAAGTAGAAAAAGACCAATTTTAAAATAACATTTCCATTAATGATTGTTCATAAATAGTGACGTTTTTAAGTTAGGCCTATGGAATTTTATTCGACGAATAATAGTCCCCCTAGCCGATTTCGACTACGGTCACAATGACTAACCAACTGTGCGGGACATATTATAGTGCACAAGTGTGGCAAACACAGGTGTACTCTGTATTCCTTTTACTCTCATAACCCGATGGGACAGCAATCTGACATGACCGGAGAGAGTTTAGGCGCAGAACCAACGGCTTTACGTTTTGGGCACGGGGGTAACACACCGCCAACTTTGAAACTCCAGATTTTCTGAACAGAAAGACCCAGGTACATATTTTTGGCCCGACCCGGGGATCGAACCCAGGACCTCTGGCGAAACCGTCGTACGACTTTAAAGTACGACCCTCTAACCGCTGCGCCACCAAAACAGCTATTCGACGAATATTCTTTTAATTTTGGCTTTACTGGCGATCTTTTGATGCGCCGCTAAGTTGGCCATATTCATGATTTGCAACGGACAGTTGTTTAGTTTGACTAATTTAAATAATTCAAGATAGGAAGATAGTTATATTTTTTGTCGTCGCATCTTAAGAATCAGACCCTACGTACACCTGCGTCATTTGAAAGGAGTTGCCCTGAGCTTTCTCAGTTTAGGTTGCAGACCCTTTTGCTCATTTGTTCTATAGCACATGCGCCCTTCCTTCTTAAACTGCTTTATTTATGATGGACTATGGACTATGTGGGTTGTTCGAAACAATTGGGCTTGAATGTAAGTAAATTAACTTTCATACCTTCGGATGTTTCCATTTTATTTCACTAAAGTCACTTCTCACAATAAATAATAGTATTACTTACTAAAGTACAAACAATAATTCTGTAGAGTAATTTGACAGATACTAATGTCACTTTGTAAAATAATGTTACCACATTTATTTTACTAGTGATGTGTTTCGTTCATTTGGTTCGTTTCGTTCCTTCAGTTCACTCAAAAAAAACAGTTCGAACCATACATCGAACTTAAATATTATAAAAAAGGTACTTACATATTCAGGAAGTTGGAAACAAAAGATATGAATAATTAAAAAATAATAATTTATATCTTTTGTTTATCATTGTTTCGAATAAAATGCTTGCAAATAGAACGTTTTAAACCAGTAACTGCGTTAATGCCTAACTAAACGATTGCTTCATAGAGTAAATAAAAAAGAATGTGATTTAAGTCGAGGCGTTTTAAGAATTGTTGAGTGAATGAATGACACACACAAATGAAATTCATTCTTCTGTTAACGACACTATTTATTTTTCGTCAAAAAGTGGTAACACTGTAAACGTCAAATCACCCTACGGGATTATTGAACCTTACCTTATAAGTTAAGTTAGTGCGTAACAACCTTCTTTTATGTATTTATGTTTCGTGTCCAAACAGCTGAAACTCTCCTGCAGGTACCTAAAGTTAACGTCAGATAAAAATAGGATCTTATGAGTCTAGAATACAAGAAAATTTTAGACAAACCATGCAATGTTTATATTAAATGGGTATGTATTCTAAACTCGATCATCAAACGCTTCCAATGGCTTGACTCATTTTTTAGGGTTCCGTAGCCGAATGGCAAAAAATGGAACCCTTATAGTTTCGTCAAGTCTGTCTGTCTGTCCATCCGTATGTCACAAGTATTTTATTCTGTAACACAACCATCACACTGTTGAAATTTTGTCGGAAGATACATTCTGTTAACCGCTTTACGATTCTCAAACAAAAAAAAAAAGATATTTAAGGAGGCTCCGGCTCGGATACATGAAACTAAAACGGAAAAATTTTTTGGCAAACCTTTGCGTGTGGCTCTGGATAGGTCTTTTAAAATGATATAGAGGTTCCTAAAACCATCTTCTTTTAAAGTATAACATTTAACAGATAGGCGCTTTCAAAGTGGTAAAATGGGCATCCCCCCGTCCCCCGTCCCCGTCTAATTTTAAACTAAGCGAGTGTAAATTTTGAAAAAACGTATAATGTAGATCTTAACAAACACTTTCAACGAAAATTGGTTTGAACGGGGTCGAACTAGAAGTATTTCAGATGTAACACATTTTCAACAACCGCAAACATAATTTTGTTGTTCATACAAATGTTAGATTTATTATAAAATTACTTTTAATAACCGAGTAATAAGTCGATCAAACCATCACATGATTTCCGCAATGTTAAAATGTTTTCATCGACTTAAGTATGATCTTAAAAATAAATATTATTATGAATTTTTATCTTACAACTAATATACAATCATCTCTTTACAAATATCTATTTATTAAGTGAAAAGAAAGATCTAGTGTATAAGTAGATCATAGCGTCACGTAGCTTCCGTAATGTTTAAATGTTTAAGTGTTTATGTGATTTCCGTTTCCGTACTGTGGAAATGTTGTAACCGACTTTAATTTGATTCTATAAATATCTTAGATTGAAATAAAAGCTATAAAATTATTTAATACTCTCTTATAAAATTTATATTTATTTTGAAGCATTCAATCAGGTCCAAATTAGAATTTTACAAATTAATCAAAACATTACGTGGTTTCCGTATTGCGATAAAAATGATTTTCTTGACTTATATTTGATTGTGTAGATTTAAAATGATGAAGTTATTACCATAATTAATATTTTGTGTTTACAATAGTTATATAAATACGTTATCAATTATATTAAATGTTAACAAATAAATAAGAACTTATAAGTCGATTAACCGATCCTATTGCGAATCCTGAAGCGTCGGTTTGCAAAATAAATATGTTTTCCTTATCAAAATTAGGGTATTGCACAATGGGCGGGTTCATAAGTGAACTTTTTAATGATACAAAGGATTGTTGACAATTATCATCCCATTCAAAAGTAATATTTTTTAGGCATAAATTATTTAACGGTATGCATATTTTAGCAAAATTAGGAATGAATTTGCGATAATAATTAGAAAACGCTACGAAACGTTTTGTTTCATCTGCATTTTTACAGTGGCGTTACGGCATTCGTGCGCGTTCGACGTGCTACGGTCAGCTTAATAGATAAGAAGTTGTTTACTCACAGCGAGCGCCCGGTCGTGTTCTTGAATAGACACGGCCGGTCGTGCGTGCACTAACGCGCGTTTCGGACATGACTGGTACTTAAAATAATTATACGAATATGTCTGAAACCGGTGACGATTCTAATGTGCTTCTGAAGTCCAACCATACGTCGAGCAGCAACTCACTAATTGAGAATGATATTGAGGAGGAAACCGTAGAAGAAATAGAACAAACGGAGACGAGTACTACTTTACGAGCCATTAAAAGACCCAGGGATGATGAAGAGGAAGATTGGACATTGGTCCAAAGAAAAGAAAAGAAAGCAAAAGACCGCATTGAGGTTTACATTTCCTCAATGGAAAAACTGCCAAAACAATTCACTCTGGCCAAAATGTTTAAGGAGAAAGGTATAAGAAATATTGACAAATTGAAATATCTCAACAACTACAAAGTCCGCATAGATTTTAAAGATGAATCTAGCGTTATTAGGCTGGAGACCTGTAAATCGTTTATAGACCAAGGGTGGAAATTTCAAAGGGCGATGGAAAGGAATGATTCATACGGAGTGATAAAAGATGTGGACATCGGTATGAGCGAAGATGAAATATTTCAAAATATTACTTGCCCGGACGGTGTTGAACTAATGTCAGTTAAACGCCTAGGAAACGTAATTTTGATAAAGAGATAAGTACAGAGTCATGGATTCCTAGTGAATCAGTACGCTTATGCTTTAAAGGCTCAAACATTCCTGCCTACGTTCATGTTGAGGATCTCCAAATAAAAGTCGTTCTATACGTTTTTCCCGTGACGCAGTGTAGTAGATGTTGGAAGTTCGGACACACGGCTAAAACCTGTTCTTCAAAAACCCCTATATGTCCTAAATGCGGAGATAGTCATAACAACTGTGAGAACCGCGTATACAATTGCGTGAATTGCGGCGGCACTCATTTGTCACTTCTGAAATCTTGCCCAATGCACATAAAAGAGAAGAGGCTGAGGGAAATAATGGCTGAATTTAATTGCACATATCGGCGAGCGCTTACCATTTACGTACCTCCTCAGGATACGGAACCTATAAAACGTGAAAGGACGCAACACATACCTGAACCTACGTCATTATTTCAAGTTCCAGCTATTTCACCTGCTCAAACACAAGAAAGTGACGGTATACCTGCCAGCCCCTCATATGCTAACGCCGTGAAAAGGGAGAAGAAGAAACCACTGAAATTTGCTGGGCACTGGGGTAAGAAAAGGCCGGATACTCCTGCGGCGGAGATGTGGACGGAGACAGAAATGGAGGACGCAACCGCTGCCTCAACGAATGAAAAAAATCATGATGGCGCAACCGGTGACGAAAGCAAACGAGAAGTGAATTTTTTAGAATTACTACGAAGACTGAAAGAGATAATTTTTTTAAGAAATGATGCCTTGCGATGTAAATTTCACAATGTCTTAAAATGCTGTATTGAGTGGCTTATTTTGGTATTGGTCGATAACATTTCTGACTGGCCAGTTTTAAAAAAAAATCTTGAGTGGGTTAATGGATAGAAAGCAAATACGACTTAATATTATACAGTGGAACGCCCAAAGTTTACGTCCCAAATTAGTAGCATTCGAAAATATCCTATCACAAGAAAAGGTCCACATTGCTACCGTGCACGAAACATGGCTTGAACAAGACAGATGTTTTAAGCTTAGTGGGTACAAAATCTATCGTAAATATCGGGACGACGGTTACGGAGGTTTAGCTATCATTGCACACTCTTCGATCAATTCTCAGTTACATAACTTACAAACTAGCTCATCGATAGAAGTTTTATGTATTGAACTATTCAATTGTCAAGATATCAAATATGTAGTGTCAGCGTATTGTCCGCCGTCATTGCAGACGAGTCAAAGTGATTGGGACGATATATTTCTATTTTCTTACCGAATTCATCAATGGTTTGTGAATCTTGCCTTGCCTTCACCAGCTCTAACTGTAAAGCCGTCGGGGACTGTTTGGCAAGGAGGTAATTTTTCATATCTGTAATTAAAGCTTTAGTGGATGTGTAACTCTGAGCTAACCGCAGCTTTGCGCTCTCTGTTAGACGCGTTTTCAAAACAAAATTAATGAGCGACTGTTCGCCTTCTGTGCCTAATGTCTGGCTATAAAAATCAATTGTGTCAATCAAATTTTTTGTGACCTCCTCCTCTCCTGTCATCACAGGGATGAGGGATGTTGCAGTCTTAACGTCAAATGAAGCCATGGTTACTGGTGTTGGTTCTATGTGTATCTCGAATCAAAATTTAACTATACTTGAATAGTAGTTCTCTATCTGGTTACAAAGATCTAAAATTAATTTGGCCTCTTCTGGTTCTATATGTCCTTCTGCAATACTAGTTTCTAATTCTTTACGGCTTAATACATACTGGGTATAAAATTGTTTGCCTCTAAAAATTTTCTTTCTAAAAAATCTTTTGTTCTTTTAACTTTGCTTAGCTTTGTTAAATTTATTTTTATACTTTTAATATCTTTATATATTTCTTGAATATCTGTCATAATATTATAATAAACTTTATGACAGTACTTTTCTTTATATTTCTTAAGTCTAATAATTAATATTTATAGTTTACACTCACATTAACACGGCACTTTTAATGACACTCACTCACACGTTTCTGGATACCTCTCATGGTTGGTGGCCTTGGCTGATTGCCACTACTGCTGCCTCCTAGACCTCGAGCACGTCCTTGGGAGCGCGCGTCTCGCGCCTGCCTCCAGATCGTCGGAACGCACTCCTTGCTATCTCCTGCCGCATCCACCCTTGGTGGCACCTTCTGTACAGCTTATACAGACCGCCAAATGCTCCGATAGAAAGCATAATCAATATAATGCCCAATATTAAGTTTGTTATTGACACATTTTGGTGCAGTTGTTGAATATCGGCACTATCGGTGCCGCCAGCCGCGTTTTGAGCTATTACAACCTCCTCAGTTGATTGCGATGAACCCATTTTGAATGTTTTTGAGGTTTATTTCAGTACCACACACCGCGCCGGTATCGAAGTTTCTTAAGTCCATCATTTTAACACTTGATCACTCACGACTTATTAGTTCGAACCGGACACCGAACCTTAAAATGGCAGGGTCGCCATATAAGGACGGGATGAGGTAAATGAAAGATGTTATTGTTTCTACGTATGATATTTTAATGAATGCCAATAAATCAAGATTACAGTTATATAATTAGTCTATCACTACGTCACAATCTGACGTGGTGGTTAATGTGCTCCCCACTAGAAAGTTGTTTTGATCGACTTATAAATATTCAATCCCTGAATCTTGGAGGGCATTCTGAAGTGTGAAAATAAACTGTTCGTTACTCTTATATGGTACGTTCTTTAACTTATCGCAAATACAGTGTGAAAATACTCTCCGTGTATCATTTACCGCCTGATATTTATTACAAACACTATGAAAAACAAAGTTATATTTGCTGTCAACAAAATATTCTGCTATTTAGCCAGTAGCTAAGTGGAAAAAAGTGTATTCCCTAAATCAGTCAAAGTTGTCGCGGAACCCTCAGTGCGCGAGTCCGACTCGCACTTGGCCGGTTTTTTTACGTCCAGTAAGGTACCTACTATAGTAGTACGTATACCATTATTCACCTTATTTTTCAATCGTTACGCTGCTGTACTGACGACTTGTGCAGAATCTATTACGTTCAAGGAAGTCAATGAGAATGCTTGAAACCCGAACTTTTCAAATAAAAAGAAGAAAAGGATCACTTATCTCATTTCCGCAAGAAAATTCATTTCTCAGGTTCAGCAATTGCTTTGACTCGAATCAGCAAACAGAAAACAAAGAGAAGTTCTATTACCGACTTATAAAGACACTCGTGATTTTGAAATGATAAGCCAGGTATTTAGAAAATTTAGTCAAATTTCCGATGACAAAGCTTTTCAAATTATTTTCTAAAAGTAAAGTTTATCTTCTGTTATTGTAAAACAAAAATGGGATTAGCAATCATTCGGTAAAGTTGCATAGCAAATACCTTGCCAGTAGACAGTAATTTGAAAACATATCTAACACCGTTATGAAAAACTTAGGAAACTTGCAAAGTAACCTGTTTATTTCTATTTACCTACGTTTACATTAGCAACAAACAAATAAATAGAACAAGTAGTGCATCCATTTCAAATCAAAGACAAATTGAAGTTGCAAATATGTTAGTACGTACGTACGTCTTTAAATAAACTCAAGCGAGTTCAATTTTTCCTCAAAAGAAATAGATCAGAAACGTTATGGTCACCTTGGGAGTTAAAATTACAGGGTCAGGTAGCAGGTATTCCTTCAGATACGATGTAAAACACCTTTTAAAGTTATATCAGCAAATAAAACTTATTTATTTTTTAATAGATAGATAACTCTTTATTGCACACCAGAAAGGTAAATAATTAATTAATTTCGAGAAACTGTACAATTTAGGCGGTCTTATCGCTATAAGCGATCTCTTCCAGACAACCTTTGGGTAAAGAAATAATGAGCTTATAGGAAGGCTTAATTTAAATAATATTTCAGTGATCAACGACGAATTGCCTATGAAGGTTTTATTTATTGTGTTTAACTTATTTTAGAAAACTAATTTTCGTTAAAAAGGAATGTCATTTTTTTTACAATCACAATATTCGACTAGCAAAAAAGAACTGACTTTAAAGTGGATTCGCTAAGTTTGAGATACTTTTGTGAATTGAATTTATCAGAAACGACTGACAAGTGCAGGATTCGTACACAGGGTGATATTTCATTATTATTTTATGCGATAATAAGGTTATCAATAAATAATAATAATAATAAATAAATATCCTTTGGACATTCTCACACATCGCCATCTAGCCCCAAAGTAAGCTACTCACAGCTTGTGTTATGGGTGCCAGACAACGGATATAATACTTAAATACTTTTTTTTTGTAAATACATACATGATATACATAGAAAACACCTAGACCAATACAAACAGACATGTTCATGCACACAAATGTTTGTATTGTGCGGGGATCGAACCCGCACCCGCTGCGTAGTAGGCGATTTCTCGACCACTACACCAGACGGGTCGACTCAATAAGTCCAACAACAACAACAACAATTAACTAGGTTTTGGTGTCAGCGACTCTGTCAATCACGCGGATCGGATCGGAGCGGATCAATGCGGATTTAATGTAACATAGTTCTGCCCCCTAGTTGTACTCGGAAACAATCAGCTAATCCTTGATTAAACCAAGAATTATTTTACAAGAACTGTACAAAGCCATGTACTACGGTCCCAAATCTAAAAACAATACCCACACTTCAGAGAAACTGTACCTGCCTAAATTGGTAAACATTTTGCCCGGAACAAAGTAACTGAGATTCTTGCGAAATGTTCACGTAATGTAATTTCTCGCCACCTCTCGTATCCAGTTTCCGAGCCAAATTGCGGATTTTCAACCGACCAACCCGCATAAAGAGTACGAAAATTTCTCATTTGTTGAAAATATTAAATGGTTTGTCCGAAAGTTGGTAGAAATTAACCATTTTCGCGTGAAATGAGAAAATTGTAACGCTATTTTTACAATTGCGTATGCCACCTTTGTCTGGAAAAGCACACACACACACACACTAGAAAATTGTATGTAGCAGAAATGGATGCAGTACTTTCGTTTTTTTTAAAAATTTTGCATTATTTACTGCCCGCTATTATAATTATCTTGATTGTTAATATAGTAAGTTTAAAGATTAAAAACTATCAAAGAACGTAAAAAACAATTCTTAAACAACAAACTTTAGTTTAGCTCTCTGAAGACATATATAGGTAGAATACCTAAGAAGAACTTAGGTATTTTTTTTACACCCAGACCCTTGTTACCGAGATTTATTTATTTATTTATATATATAAATATATAAATAAATAAATAAAACTCGGGAAATCTAAGAAAGTGAAATAAATGTCCAGTGACGAGACACGTTCGCACAAAAATATTGGTGTCCCTCCGCTATCAATACGTCTTCGTGAATTCCTTGTCATGTGTAATATCAGAGGCCCTATTTTTTAATCACTCGCGTCGTTATGGCATGCGATTTTCTGCCATTCATGTTCGATTTCCGAATGAACATATGATATCTATACGACAGTGATTTGCGAATAAATAACTCAATTTGATACTATTTATTCAAAGAATTTATTGCACAAATGAAATGAAATAAATAAATAAATAAATATCCTTTGGACATTCCCACACATCGCCATCTAGCCCCAAAGTAAGCTACTCAAAGCTTGTGTTATGGGTGCCAGACAACGGATATAATACTTAAATACTTTTTGTTTGTAAATGCATACATGATATACATAGAAAACACCCAGACCAATACAAACAGACATGTTCATGCACACAAATGTTTGTATTGTGCGGGGATCGAACCCGCACCCGCTGCGTAGTAGGCGATTTCTCGACCACTACACCAGACGGGTCGTCAAGTCAATAACTTTATTCGATACAAGTACCTACACATTTGTAAGATCAGAATAAGAAAAAAAAGAACATGAAACGAATTTATTAGTAATTACAGTGGCCAGTACATTAGGCTAGCCACTTTTGTTGCAAACTAGCCCTTATCACAACTGAATTAGATACCGCAGTGTTTACCTTGACGTGCTGTTATCCGTACATTCGTGTCGAAAAGGTGCGCTCAGCATAATACGTGACAGCGCGAGGCATGGCACCATACTGGTTTAAATGTCATAATGATGGTAAATCATGGTGTACAAAGGTGGACTTATAGCTAAAAGCATTGTCTTCCAGTTAGACGCAGAGAAATGGCAATGGGTGCAGCGAAAAGATATTAACACAAAAAGTAAAAGTAAGAAGAAGTAGCAATATCAACTCTAAAGTTTTATATTTTTTTATGTCATCATCATCATCATTATCAGCCATAGGACGTCCACTGCTGAACATAGGCCTCCCCCACGGTTGTCCACAGCGACCGATTACTAGCGGTCTGCATCCAGTTTGATCCTGCAATCTTTATAAGGTCGTCTGTCCATCTGGTTGGTTGACGTCCCACGCTGCGTCTTTAGTCGAAGGGTCTCCAATCTAGAACTTTCCTGCCCCAACGGCCATCAGTTCTTCGCGCTATGTGCCCTGCCCATTGCCACTTATGCTTACTGATTCTCAAGGCTATGTCCGTCACCTTAGTTCTTCTACGTATCTCCTCATTTCTGATTCGATCCCGTAGAGAAACACCCAGCATAGCCCTCTCCATAACTCGTTGTGTGACTTTGAGCTTCTTTATAAGGCCCATAGTTATAGACCATGTTACGGATCCGTATGTCCACACAGGTTGAAGACTTTCGTCTTAAGACTTTTTTTATGTGTTCACTCAAAAATAGTTTTTTTTTATTGTAAAAAAATACTTGCTATAACATCCAATGTGCTGGTCTTTAGCGAGATTCAGGTTGACTTTTGATTTTCTAACGAAAATCATTTAGAACATTACGGAGAGTGATTCAAAAATAGAGCTCCAGTAAAGAAAGGATCTTTGTAGGAGGGGCCTCGTTTTGCGTCCTGGCGACGGGCCGTGGAAACTACTTAGAAAACTTTTATACGAGGGCTCAAGTGTTATGTGTGCTGCAAAATTGCGTTACTTACGCAGATATATTTGAAGATGTGCCTGTTTGGATACCTTGAAGGGCCTTCAAGATGGTCCGGTTCTATTTCTTAAAAGGGTTTTTCCACTGTCACTGTGATGTCAAAGAATTAAAAAGGGTTGAGAAAAGGTAGGTTAGTCAATAAAATAATTACAAGAAATAATTTGCAAATTATGACGTAGTAACAATAAGATGTTAAGGTTATTTATTTCACAAATTCTATATTTTTTTTAAATTAACTACTTGTATATATTGCTACTAGCGGTCCCCCGCGACTTCGTCCGCGCGTTTTGAGATTGCTCCCTCCCCTCCCGTCGCAGCGTCATGTTTTATATCCTAAAGCCTTTCTCGATAAATAAGCTATCCAACAAAGAAATATTTTTTCAAATCGGTCCAGCAGTTCCTGAGATAAGCGCCTTCAAACAAACAAACTCTTCAGCTTTATAATATATTAGCGCAAGCGCACGTTGTACTTAAGCTGCGAACATTATTTTGGTGCGGAGTTATGTTAAAACTGTGATAGCTCCTAAGATTTTTATTAAAATCAAATGATATAAACAACTTGGTTCTAAATGAAATGCTCGTAATGATGTATTTATTTTGATAAGAATAAACACCTGTGTGTATAATACACCTCTAAAAATAATGCATTATTTTTTTACAAATTTATTAACATAAAAAAGGTTGTAGTAAGTCAACCATAAAAGATAGGCATATGCTGTCGCGGACTTTATTATAGAACTCTTAATGCTGAACAATCCTGTCAGACATGATTTTTGTGTAACTTAAGCGGTTTCCGCAGCGTATGCAGCGGAAGCTCTCAAAAGGAATATCTTTCTCCCGTTTTCGCAACATTTTTCATTTCTGCTGTGGTCTTATGAGTCGTATCTTTATGTTATATAGCCTAAAGCCTTCCTCGATAAATGGACTATCCAACGTCAAAATAATTTTTCAAATCGGGCCAGTAGTTTTTGAGATTAGCGCGTTCAAACAAACAAACAAACAAACTCTTCAGCTTTATAATATTAGTATAGATTAACTAGTTGTTTTAACTAGCTACTTTTTGATTCAAAATCTATTTCTACATCTCCAACAAATGCTTTAAATACTTAGACATTTATTTACATCTTATCGTTTAGAGGGTGTGGCCTGTAATAGAAGCAAAAAAAATATATAGGCCTTTTATTGATACATTCGAAATGGTTTTGATTTGTAATGCTAAAAATTATTTTTATGTTGAATCGGAAAAAATCTAACCAGGAGGTCGATCTCGCGGCAATCGAACTTTTTTTGTGTGGTAATTCGATTGCGAGTTTATCCGTTTTACCTTTTAGGTAAATCAAGTAAAATATCTACACGAAAAAAAAAAACTATCGCACGAACAAAATCCAAATACATAATAATCTCGACCCTGAGAAATCAAAAACAATTTTTACTTTGACAAAGAATATTCGATCGGTGAACTTTTTTCGTATATGAATTGCACGAGAGTTGCCCCCCAGAAACCCATTGCAAACAAATGTACTAGACAAAGAACTTGACGTTGTCATTTACTACAGAGATTTAGCGATTTTGATATACGTTGATTAGGTACAATTGTAATTAACTTTGGATTGCTATATATCTGAGTAAAGCATTTTAGAGCACTATAACCAGGTAACTACGTATATACTCTGTAGAATCATTGATTATATTTTTTACTCCTTTAACAGAACACACGCTGTATATCTAAGCAATGTAACCTATAATTTGATCCGGCTTTAATACGGCTCCAACGCTTTCCATGAAGCTATTTATGCAGAGGGGTTTGGAGAGCGATAAATTGATCAAGTGAGATTTCATTTTCTGGAAAAGTCAGTTACAAAAAATAACCTAGCTATGGTATTTACCAGTCAAAGAGCTTGTCCCCAAAGGGGAAGGTTTTATTAAAATGATCGCATCATCAAACATAATCTGGCTTATCAGTAAGTGGAAAAGTGCATTTAGCAGCTCGAAGGTTGAGGTCTTTACCTTTTTAACCGACTTCAAAAAAGAAGGAGGTAATTAATTCGACTATATGTTTTCTTTTCCTTTTTATGTATGTATGTTACCTCATATCTCTGTCATTTGTCGACCGATTCGAAAAATGTTTTCGCCTACCTAGAGGGCATACCTTCTATTTGGTATTATTTTTGCCAATTCGGGATCTTGATGTAATTGAAGTAAACCCTCAAATTTTAAAGGCACATATAGTGTTTTTTTTCTACGATTTGACGACCTCCGTGGTGTAGTGGCTAAGCACGCTGGTTTCAAGGCGCCACCGCTCAGATGGTCGGGTCAATATAGAAATAAAAAAATCTATATTGTCTCGGGTCTGGGTGTAGTGGTACCACCGTTGTTTCTTATTTCCGTAACACAAGTGCATTAGCTACTTACTTTGGGATCAGAGCAATGTATGTGATTGATGCCCAATATTTATTTATTTATTTTACTAGAAGTTGTTTCGTCTGATAGTCAACATCTTGTGGAGCTAAGCTGATGGTGAATCTTCTTAACGCTTAGGAGTTCAGTAATTATATTGACATAACTTATGATAGGTAATTTGTAGTTTCTTGAGGAACAGAGTTATAAGGTGCAAGCCTCCCCCCCCCCCATTAACTTTAAAAAAAGTAAAAACCGACTTCTAAACCAAAATGAACTAAAAAGTCTTATAAACTCTTGACACTTGTTAGGAAAAGAAGCCATTTTCCATTTTAGGTAAACAA
Organism: Pyrausta purpuralis; assembly: GCA_963924145.1. Taxonomy (NCBI): domain Eukaryota; kingdom Metazoa; phylum Arthropoda; class Insecta; order Lepidoptera; family Crambidae; genus Pyrausta; species Pyrausta purpuralis. The sequence continues at coordinate 18,430,764 of OZ001643.1, read as the reverse complement.
TTTATTATTGGACTTTGACCATCAAGCATCAACTATCAGAGCACCGACTCCAAAAAGAAATGGTTTGCCTAAGACTTTTTAGTGCATTTGGTTTTTGAGAACACTACTCAAAATGTTGACTCATCTTAAAAGTGACCCTTGAAAAAGTAAATGGGTCAAGATACTGTGCTTAACTGCTTGAGGCACTTAGTGGTGAACCCAACTAGTTATTTTACAGTGGCCAGCTCATCAGGTTACCCACATTTGTTGCATACTAGTCCTTATTACAACTGAATGAGATACCGCAGTGTTTAGCTTGACGTGCTGTTGTCCGTACCTTCGTGCGACCAAACTAAGGGAGGAAGCTGCGAGTTATCTAAAGAGACTATCATATAATTACTTTGCCATCATGACGGATACCTTACTCTTAGACAATACATACTTATAAAGAGTACAGTATTACACCGTTTGTGGTCGCTTGAAACGCCATTTAAAATGTGTTAAGCGACCTTATTTAAAATAAAATACGGATTTTAACAAAATTGTATGGTATGAGAACAGGAAGTTGTTAAGTATTTACCACCTATCATTATGAGATAAATAATTTAAACATTTGACAAAACAACGTAAGCATCAGTTAATAAGTAACGCTTTGAGAACAATGGTCCCTTTTTACGGAATGTAAGACTCGATGAATTGATTTAAAACTACACCTTAATCAGTTCGCTCCAGCTTTACCAGGCTTATCAACAAAATCGTGTGTTTTCACGATCTCCATATACAAATCACCTGCATGCAATTTATATACGCATCCGAATGCTTTATATGTAAATACTTTGGATTCCGGGTCACGTGAGATACGGTTTTCGTATTCAAACTGGGTTCTATGTCGGATCATTGGCCGTTCGATGCGAATTCCCGTCGACTCCCCACTGAAAACCAAATTGTTTGAACAATGTGTATAAAAGTACGAGCCAAATTCAAGGAGGTGGCTGTCGATCAAGTTTGGAATAAGGGAAAAATATAATTAATTCTGTAAACACAAATGTTTTTAAGATTTTCAATTATTTTTCTGTATTTTAGGCTCGACTCTTAACCAGCTCTTGAATTTAGCTCGGTTTTTTTTGGCCCTGTACAGAATTCAAGGAATATGTGGATTCTTGATATTATATCTTCTCTATTTCTTTCTTACATGGGGTGTCAAAAGTACGAGCCAAATTCAAGGGGTGATTAAGAATCAAGTCAATGCAGGAAAATTTAGATTATTGAATGGTAATTTCCCTTAATACACAAAACACAATCTGGCCATAAATACAATTGAAAATAAGAAATATATTACATTTGAATTTGGAATCTGTCATTTTTATACGATTGTCCTTGTGTTTTCTAATTTTGGCGCCAATACACATTACGAAATTTCATGAATGCAAAAAAATAGTCTCAAAATGGTTGAAGCCAAAGAACTATGACGAAATTGAGGCAGTTCTGATTTAGTCAACTCACAAACACACTCTCGCACGCCCATATGCTCACACGCATGCACACACACACACACACACACACACACAAAATTATTATTGTTTTAAAAGCTTAGCTTAATCATTACCATAAGTCTTAGTATTGGTATGTATAATAAACTCGTGTTATGGAAGAGCAGTGTCTCTTGACACAGGCAATTTGTAGCCTAAAAGGAGACACTGGATGTACAAACTGAATAATGTGTACGCAATGTTAAAGCCAATAAATAATTTTGAATATTTTTTTTGAATACATTTTATAATATTTTGCGATATCAAAATTGAGTGGGTGATAAAGAAAACCGAATCGCTGTGATTGCATTACACAAAGTTTGTATGGAGCCAAATGCAATTTTTAAAACTCTCCATACGGTTGGGGTAAGTCAAATGTTTGTGTACCGGGCTATCAATAGGTACAATGAGACCTCCTCTGTTTGTGACAGAAAAAGATCTGGCCGTCCACGTAGTGTTCGTACGAAAAAGGTTATATGTGATGAAGATAGCACCCAGAACCATGTCGCGTATTTTAAAATGATGACTTTAGGACTTGCAGCCTATTAGAAACTCACTGGTCATTTTTTAACTGATGATTTTAATAAGAATAGGGTAGTAAAATCGAAAAAACTACTGAAGCGGTACGCAAAGGGAGGTCACAGAAACATTTTGTTAACGGATGAGAAAATCTTTACAATTGAGCAACATTTTGACGACCCGTCTGGTGTAGTGGTCGAGAAATCGCCTACTACGCAGCGGGTTGCGGGTTCGATCCCCGCACAATACAAACATTCGTGTGCATGAACATGTCTGTTAGTAACATAAAATTATTATCCCTTTGGAATAGAACGACAAAAGCGAGATGTCACTAGCAGCAAACTGTATGATAAAAAGAGATGGGAGATGCGAAGTAGCAGAACCGTTTTTAGCAGCTGTCAGTCAGTTCGGAAGCCTTATTTATAACGTTGCTCTCTGCCGACTGATTGGGAAGCTTCTTTAGAGGTTTGAGCATAAAGATGGTCATTTCTACAACGATCGTCATAATATATAGTGTATATATATATATATATATATATATATGGGTGGTCTAAGTAGTGACGTCAATAATTTTTTTTTAGATTCCTCTCACCTGGGGGTATCCGAAAATACCCCATGTATGTTCCGCGATTTTTTGTAGTTTTCGAGTTATGATTTTTTTTTGTGTTTTTTTAATATTCTCTACCCGCGAGGATTCAAAAATTAATATCTTTTTTTCTATTATGTATATTGCAATGATTTTTATTGTGCCGTGGTCGTTGTTAATGCTGTCTTAATAATAAAAATAATGCATCTTTTTAAACTTACTAAAAGGCACTAAAAAAAAACTTGAAAGTTCGAACTCTGATTTTTATTAGGATTTAATCAAAAATTCTACTTCAATTTAAAAATACAAAAAGTAGTTTCCATAGCTTCTGCTTAGGTTTAAAAACTTTGCGGGGTCCTAAGCTCCTAAGATCATTTAAAAAAAATGGTACTTAGTTGGCCTTTTTTTGTTGTAATCGGCCTTCGAAGGCGGATAGGCTAAAAATCGTTGAAATAAAACTAAAGCGTTAAAAATTCTTTTATCTACTTTTTATCATTCTTATGGTAAATTTAAGTTTAAAAAGATATTTTAAAATCATCTTAATTTAAAATCCTGTATTTTTTTTTATTGAAAATCAAAATTATTACTGAATCAATAACAACAGGTAGTTCGTCACCAAAATTATTTAAAAATTACACGAGTAAAATAATTTGAAATTTGCTGTTTTGGATAGCAAATAAAAGTCACAATTTACAAAATAATTTTATTACAATAAATTTTCAAAATTCCTTCCTCCAACTTGAATACAAAGTTGACAACGTTTGAGAAAGTTGCTTTTTAATTGCCTAAAGCTACTTGAATATTCTTGCTTTATTTTTCTTTCCGCATCTGAAAGTTTTTGTCGCAATTCTGCTTCGTTGTTGCTCTCCGTCGCGTACACAAGCTCTTTATAAAATCCCCAAACAAAAAAGTCGATGGGGTTGAGGTCTGGCGAACGTGCAGGCCATTCGATCGGCCCTGCACGCCCAATCCATCTTCCTGGAAAAGTAGCGTTCAAATGCTCTCTTACTTGTACAGCATAGTGACAGGGCGCGCCATCTTGCTGGAAAATCATATCTCGTCGTAATTGGAGATTCACATCTTCTAACAATTCACTAAGATTGTTTTGGAGAAAATTTAAATAAGTATCTCCATTTAACCTGGCCGGTAATTCAAAGGGCCCAATTAACTAAAGTAAATCTTGAGGCAAATCAGAGTCCAGTAACACAGCGTAAGTAGTTCAAGGGAAAGAAAATAACGTCAACGAGAGCGAGCAGTCTTAACACGCGCGATGGCAAGAAACGACTAAAATAAAAATGTACCTTTGAACAGAATAGCACAAAGAGCGGGTCATGTAGCAGATAAAAACCGGTCCCATTGCTACCTGATGGCATGTGCGCGACTATTTCACAAACATCACAACTTGAAACATAAAATTTACTGAGACCGAAATTATTGTTAAATAACACGAGCTACCGTAATTTTACAGGATTTTAAGTTAAAATTGACTTTTAATCACATTTTTAACTTAAACTTACCATATGAGTGATAAAAAGTAGATAAAAGAATTTTTAACGCTTTAATTTTACTTCAACGATTTTTAGCCTATCCGCCTTCGAAGGCCGATTACAACAAAAAAAGGCCAACTAAGTACCATTTTTTTTAAATGATCTTAGGAGCTTAGGACCCCGCAAAGTTTTTAAACCTAAGCAGAAGCTATGGAAACTACTTTTTGTATTTTTAAATTGAAGTAGAATTTTTGATTAAATCCTAATAAAAATCAGAGTTCGAACTTTCAAGTTTTTTTTTTGGTGCCTTTTAGTAAGTTTAAAAAGATGCATTATTTTTATTATTAAGACAGCGTTAACAACGACCACGGCACAAAAAAAATCATTGCAAAATACATAATAGAAAAAAAGATATGAATTTTTGAATCCTCGCGGGTAGAGAATATTAAAAAAACACAAAAAAAAATCATAACTCGAAAACTACAAAAAATCGCGGAACATACATGGGGTATTTTCGGATACCCCCAGGTGAGAGGAATCTAAAAAAAATTTATTGACGTCACTACTTAGACCACCCTGTATATATATATATATATATATATATATAGTATATGTTGGTATATGTATGTGTAATATTATGTAAGTATTAATTGTATTTATTTGGGACTTTTTTTTTGTATATAATTAATTTCGTTTCTTTGTCGCACCGCCCACAATCATTTCTGCTTAGCCCAAAGACATGACTGGTAGAGAACGCCATATGGCGTTAAGTCCACCTTTTGTACAAAATTTTATTATTGTGCAATAAAGTGTAAATAAATAAATTTTGTTTATAAAAATAGATAAAATAAATAAATATCCTTTGGACATTCCCACACATCGCCATCTAGTCCCAAAGTAAGCTACTCAAAGCTTGTGTTATGGGTACCAGACAACGGATATAGTACTTAAATACTTTTTGTTTGTAACACCCAACAATAAATTTCCTTTAAGCTACTTTTCGCTGTTCGAAGGCACTCGCTTGATTTATGAAGATTGAGAAATGATAGAGCTGTACCTTATGGGCAAATGATTTATTACTTTAAAATGTGCGATTTGCTAAATATGTCATTTGTCATCTTCTACAATAAAGTTATAGAAGTAACGGACAGCATTGTTAAGTTAGCCTGTAACGTCCCACTGCTGGGCAAAAGCCTTACCTCAACTATGAGGTAGTTCGAGCCATACTCCACCACGCAGGCTCAGTGCGGGTTGGTGGAGTGGTGTTTAGCCAGGCAAGCGACTATCCCTGCTGTCAATTGTTATTAGGCCGCCCATAAAGCCTCTGACTCGGCTTAACGACTAATAGCAACCGATATTAGCCGTGACCAACGGCTTAACGTGCCATCAGAAGCACAGAGATACTCGTGATATACGTCACTTATATAGTCGGAATGGTCACCCATCCAAACACGACCGCTTTTTTGTTGGTTGCTTCACTTCGGTATCACTACCAAGCGCTACGAGCATTCACTAACGGACAGTATTGGAATATCAGATGCATTATGTTGTTTTCTTTAAATATTAATGATACTGCTTGCGAAGAATATTGCTTGTTAAGCGATGGTATCTCTATCATAATTATGATGAATAGAAACGTAAAGTAATATTTTATTAATGTGTCATGGTTACGCCTGACTGCAACTTAGAAGATGTTTTCGGCATCTGGGAATAGTAACTTTTGAAGGTTTCGCAAGGGTTATGAACCTAGAATATCGATATGGAACAAGACTTATATGGTAATCTATTTGAATTTGATATAACGTTTGTCTTCACACAATTAGGGGCGTAGTTCAAACGTAGATCGTAATCTAATTGAACATTACACACACGCCTCAATTCGAAATGCCTTTTCTCATCCTATTTCGACACAAAATTGGAAATTTCTTTGTGTGCATTGATGCCGGAGAAAAACCATCATGGACTTTTGCAACAAGTGAAAGATTGCAGGTCTCAGATTTGGGAAATGTTTTTTATTTGTAAATAGTTTATATATTTGTTTTAATTTAGGTTATTATTATTTTATTGTATCACATATAATAAAATAAATAAAGTTAATATATATATATATATAAATATGCGCCAGACAAAACACTAAATGTCGTGGTTTCGTCGAAACGATATTAGGTCTTAGGTCACGAATACAAGAAAACGATTATGACGGGGGCGTCTCCCATAAATACATATAATCCATAACTTAAGTACAAATGTTTGTGCTTATCACACAAACATTTACCCTTTGTGGGATTTGAACCCGCGACGGCCGGCACAGTAGTCAGAAGCGCTATATACTATAGGTACACTTAAAAATAACTAATATCTAACGGATATTAACAAAAAAAAAACTTTAAAATATCATTATTTAATGTATTTAACGATTTTTATGCTCATAATTAACCAGTAATTTCACGCAGATTAAATGGGTAGTAAATAAAATATTCAATTTATATTATCAGCAATGAAAATGAAATGCGTTTTTAATTGAAAACATGTTTTACTTTGTTTGTGTGGCACGTGAGTACTTAATTTAATAATTATATACAACAACATTTTCTATTCTCCTAAAACATTCGCATTAACATACATTTTTAGGCAGGTACGCGATTTATTGCACATTTTACATTTCAGTGTGCATATTCACCAATTTAACGAAGGCAAATAATGTAAAAATACAAATAGACACAAATGACGTCTTAAAACTAATCGATGTTTTAATGAGTTCCGATGTCATGTTGAAGTTAGCCAATAAAATGGTTCCAAGGACAGTAGTTGGTAATTACAACAATCCGTATCACCCCGAAGATAATTTTGCAAGCAATTTCTATAATACTGAAAAAGATGCCAATGTCGTGAACGATGACAAACTCGAAAAAGACAATGAAAACTTTGTATCTGGCGCTGAAGATAAAAACGAAGACGTATTTTCTGACGTGGAAAAGCCTAAATATAAAAATTTAAAGCAAACAACCTCAGAAGATGTTAAGGTAGAAATCATTAAAAAGATACGGCCCAAGTATCCTCCGCTCAAAAGCCCGATGGATTCTAACGTTCATATGGATGGAAAAAAAGACACTTTTGTACCTATTCAAAGAAGATACGTACTGAAAGGTTCCAAATAAAAAATGAAATCATCAATCATGGCCTGGCCAGTAAAAATATATTACCAAGTTACACAGAAATCACGATTTTCTTTCACTGTTTGCGATAGTCGTAAAATTTTCCCCCATCATAAATGATACCCGGTCATACTCGTTATTGATGGAGGTATATTGATATACAGTGCTCGCAACAGGCTTGACACAAAAACGTTGTTGTTGTTAAATATCTAATAGATAAAGCAAAGAGGGTCTATGGTGGTTACTGTAATAGGCAGTTCCACATAGACTGTGTATCAAATATGCATCGGAGCTATGACGTCGAAAGGGCTGTGTGCACGTAAATGTGCACGTGACTCGTCATAATATCGCTTGTCTGCTGAGACAGCTTGATTACTACAATGTCTATGAGAAAAAGCACGTAATGATTTTTTAAAACAAACATTTATTTTAAAACAAAGTTATCTGCCGCCTCTGTCTGCCTGTTCGCGATAAACTCAAAAACTACTGTACGATTAATAACCAATACAGTGTGATTGATGAGGAAGGTTGAGAAAAAAATTGACAAGCCGATATTTTTCCCCGTGCTAAGCTGAGATGGTTCATAATATTTGGAACTAATGTTACGTAATTTAGATTTACCTCGGTACTTAACGAATAAATACCAACGCTTTAAAGCAAACATAATAGATTTTACTAACCACCAATGTTACACGGGTTTCGTAAGATAGGTGGGCGGGTAAATGTATTCATTTGATGTCGACTAATGAATAGTTCCAAGGTAAATTTCGTCTACAACATTTTACACTTAAGCACGTATGGGATAGGGTGCCAGATATAGATGCAAAGCCGGTAATAAACGATTTTAACCAAGTGGTTAAAAGGCATGTTTCGTTATTAACGGTTAATAAAACGCATTTTATGCTTATTACGGTTAAAAAACACCGCTAGATGTTGCTAGTGTTAAGTTGTTAAGATCTATATTATATATATATTTTTTAAAAATACACTCGCTAGTTTAGAAGTTAGAGGGGGACGCCCATTTTACCAGTTTGGAAGCATCTATCTATCAAAATAGCTTTAGGAACCTCGATGTCATTTCAAAGACCTATCCATAGACATAGATCCCACATGCATAGGTTTGACTAAAAAAAATCAAATCAAAAATCGGTTTTAATTTTATGTACGGGAGCACTTAAATATCATTACTTTTTTATTTATTGTATAATAATCGTAAAGCGATTAACAGAATATGTCTTTCCACCAAACTTCAACAGTGTGACGCTTAAAGTTACAGAATAAAGTGGCTGGTACATACGGACAGACAGACAGACAGACTTGACGAAACTATAATGGTTCCGTTTTTTGACATTCGGCTACGGAACCCTAAAAAACCACGCTTGTTGTGAACTTTAAATCGGAAGGCATCGATGTATTTTTTACGATGTATGTGGTGGTTGCATTTGATGTTCTAGCTCAAAATGAGACAGTCGTCGTCGAAGTTGATCTTGATGCAGGTGAAAAGGCTTGAGTTGGCGCGATATTGGCGCGTTTTTTTTCAAGACAATTCATTTTTTTTCATCTAAATTGGACATTCATAAAACTTTAATACATGTTCTATAAGTCTGGTTGTCTGAACTGATCTACCTATATATTGTACGTTGCAGTAATTAAAAGTCACTATTAGTTTTTTTTTTTTAAATCGCTTCAAATATGTTTAATTTATAAAATATTAAACGAGATTTTTTATCGATTTATCACTTCACCTAATAAACATATTTTTTACCCTCCATCGTTGTCGCAGTCGAATGATTAACCGTTAATAACTGTTTTTTATCGGTAGCTAACCAAAAGTTTGGTTAAATAACGGTAGCTTACGAGTTTCTTACAACTGTATCACCGGAAAACTCTCTGTAACGTTATGAAAAGCCAGATTAAACAATAAGTATCTAACAAACATTGAACAGCATACACACAGCTTGTGTAGGTACATCATAGGTAAGTATATAATTTTTAATAGCGTAAGGAACTCAAGAAAAAAAATTCTTTACTAAAAAAGGCTTTGTTTTCTGTTATTTAAAATGCGCTAACTACTCGTAATACTAGCAATTTTATTATTGGATTTCTATATTTACGATGTTTTAATACATTGCCTCCATGACCTATTTGGGCAATGAAAATCATAAAATTGGTTGGTTGATAAGAGTGAGAGGTGTTTTTATAAATATTATATTAACAAAACTATCTTTTATGTAAATAGAAAAATAAGATATATATTTTGTTCAAATCTGTATTAGATTCGCTAATTATTATACTGAAAGGTCTGAGTCTGAGCTCTTTATTGAAATTATTTCACCGCTGTTATGCTATCACAATTCATTGTTAACAAAATACTTAAGTGACAACATAACTAAGTTTTGTTCTCTGCATAACTATGTTTTGTTCTTTTTGTGACTGGAAAAGAAAAAGTCGGGTAGGGTTCGTGAATTAAATTACTCATTAAACAACTTTTGATTAACAGTTAAAAGCAACTGCCACAATTTGAGCATTATATTGTTTAGTATGCCAGTGTGAGTAGAACACATAATTTAAAAAAAGTACTGTGATATTCATACACTAACAAAATATTATATTTACAATAGATGAGATGAGTGGGTAGAACAAACGCTTGGTGGTCTGTTTGTAATTTATGGATCTAATTAAATACAGAAGAAGCAGAAGAATTAAGTCGTTAAGTACACAAATATTTTATTTAATGCACAAGTAGCACATAATAGATTATTTCAACTATAGATAGTTGAAATAATGTGCGCGTACAAGTATCTAAACATCGGTAAAAAAAACACCGTTAATACCATAAAAGTTAACGATGCGGCTTCATGATACCGGCTAAGATGCAACTATCACATTTAGCTATGTTAGAGCGAGACATTGCATTGTGCGAAATTCGTATGCGGCAGCGATGCGGCTTGACGATACCTACAAGGATGCAACTATCACATCTAGCTATGTAAGAGCGAGACAGCGTATGCCAATGTCACATGTTTGTGATTGTTTATTTGTGCTCAGTAAAATTATAGTACGTGACATAAGTAACTCCTGACAACATTATAAAGGATACTGATGAGCCATTCAGAAGAGATAAGATGACCTATTCATTAGAAACTAGCCTCATCTCATTAGTTTGATTAGATCTTGATACAATCTCTTGAGTTAACTTCAATATGGGCTAACTTTCGTCCACTTAGAATGTTTGAAAAGGTGGTTTCAAGCGACTGACAGCCCAAAAGAATTATGCTGGGAAAGTCTGATTGAGTAACTCGATTGAAATTGAACTTATTGTGTGGTGATTTGATTGCGAGTTTCTGTTCTACTGAAAAATCCAGTAATATCGATACTTAAAAAAATACCATACAGACGATTGTTTGTCCGTGTTATGTGGCTCCATCTACTGGTTTGAACTAAATAAAAATAAGTCAAGTTAGTAGTAGTAGCATTATAGAGCACTGACAAATAAACTGTCTACATAACAGAACAGTGCGTCCGCCGCGCTAACTTCGGCAACACCACACAAGAATTGCAATCGCATCGAGTTCACATGCAAGTTATGTAATCACACTGCAACTATATCAACAAGCCTAGAGTAGAGAATTTTCAGTTGACACTTTGTAGGCATGGTTTTCCCTGAAAATACATGGTGAATTTTGTAAGAAAATATGTAGTGCTTTGCTTAGCTAAGCTTGCATACACATACTATTTTTGGGTGAGATATTGATATTTACATTGTAGGGTACACTAGGTGGACTTAAAATGTGTTATATTTTCAAGATTTTAACCTAGACTGTTGATGGATGTTGTTAACTATGTCAGCAAAACAAGGACTGAGAGGATTTAACATTAAAAATATTTCAAAACACTCTTATCGGATGCTAAGCATTAGTAAATGCGACCTAAGGGTGGATGATGGGTGATAGTGTAGGTACGAGTAATACAAATAAGAATACTTTTTAACCGACTTCAATAAAGGAGGTTATCTATTCGACTGTATGTTTATTTATCTATGTTACCTCATATCTCAGTCATTTGACGATTTGAAAAAAAAAACGCTAACTTAGAGGGTATACCTTCTCGTTGGTCCCATTTTTGCCAATTTGGGATCTGATGATGTGATCTTGGTGAAATCGAGGAAACCCTCAAATTTTAAAGGCATAGGCATATAGTGTTTTTGACTAGAATCTTTATGTTGACGTGTTGTTACGTCTGATAGTCAATATCTTGTGGAGCTGAGCTGATGGCGGAACTCCTTAACGCTTAGGAGTTCAGTAATTATAATGACAGAATTCATGATAGGTAATTTGTAGCTTTTAGTCATAAGATGCAACTTAACATTTTACTTCTATTCTTGCTGCCTTGAACAGGCCTGATTTTTCCAACGTCAGATAGCGCCTTATTTGGTACCTCAACTATTTGTCAACAATCATTTATATAAATGCCATTTTGAAACAAATCGTTTTATACCCACTGATAAGTTTTGATAACACCTGATAGCAGGGTTTAGTCGCTTGCCTTGCAAACACCCCTCCACCAACCCGCACTGAGCCCACGTGGTGGAGTATGGCTCAAACTACCTCATAGTTGGGGTAAGGCCTTTGCCCAGCAGTGGGATGTTACAGGCTAACTTTACTTATACTTTGTATACTCTCACAACCTCAGTAAATTGCTTCTTATTGCCAGATTTTTATAATTGAAAATACAACGATAATTTAAG